>CM064488.1:4735714-4765714 GCA_032716605.1 Paralithodes platypus
TTCACATAAAACATTAAACAAAATATTAAAATACATACATTATATATAGACAATAATTACAATAAGAAACATCCTCTAGTATGTTACGGTGGACAGTCTTCAATATCTATACAAACAAAAATTACAGTTACAAGTATTATTACATGTTTTTTTTAATAGATTCCATTTGAATGTTTCAGAATATAATCTTTTTAATTAATGCTGGGCTAAACGTGGGTTAGGTTATTTGTGTCCTTGTCCTGAGCTCGGCAACCTATTCCATATTTTAGGGACCTGCTCCCAAAAGCGATCGTTCACCATAAAAGGTGTTTTGTTCGCTGTACATATAGATGGTCTTTGCGGTCTTGTGTTACTATTGATGATTGGACATTAATCAATAGGCAAGTGTATTAGCCAGTTTGGAATTAGCTTATTGCCTTTCTTTATACACCGCAATAGCTGTATCATGTAATAATTTTTGGCTATTATTTTTAGCCACTCTAATTCCTTTATTCTCGGGGTTACATGGTCGTATTTTTTTGCTCCACCCACTGCTACCTTTGCAGCAAAATTCCTGGCATTTTTTGTACATTAGTTAATATAGTGCACTTAGTATGAAACCCCATCATCATTATGCAATAATTTATCAAACTTAAAATTAGCGATTTGATCACAATGACCCTAGTAGCTTTGTCAAAAGTACCTTGTATACGATTCACATACATCAACGTCCCCATGACTTTCCTTGTTTCAGTTCACTTGTGTGTTTTGTTGAAAAGCATGTTACAATCTATATGTAGACCTTAAAATTTGTTACATGTGTACAAGGTAAATTTTAATGATCATCGAGTTGTATATACATCCATTTGAGGGTATTTGAGATAAAAGCTGTCTAGTGCCAAGGAAAATGCATTGTGAGTTTTATTTGCATTCAACATAAGACCATTTCTCTGGAAAAATATTTGTTTCACCTATTTTGAGTGTATTTGGTTTTGCTAATTACATTTTTTTTAGTTAGTTGCAGTCCAGTGTGCCTGTGTGAAGGATCTGTGTATCATCAGCATACTGAATGCAGCAAACAACTCTGTTAACATAGTTTTCTAGTAAATCATTGGACAAAATATAATAAATAGAATGGGTCCTAGAATAGAGCCTTGAGGCACTCCCATATGTTACCTGTAAAAGTAGATGAGTCTGTAACACCCAACTGCTCAGCCTGTGTCCTAACGGTCAAGTTATGCATAAGCCAGAATGAGCCAATATTTAATTTTTTGCATTGTTCTACAACAATAATTTGATGCCCGGACCACTGTCGAAAGCTTTAGACAAAATCAAGCCGTGTTAGAATAAAAGAACCACTTTTTTGTTATCCCTCATTAAGTATATATTTTATTAGTTAATAAAGTGAAGGGCTGTTTTCCGTTGATAAATTTGGCACCCGAACAAACCATGTTTTACTTTATAGAAAGCAGATTGTTGTTTTCCAAGTGGCGACCATATTACTGAATTTGTGGCGACTTTCCTCTAAACCTTGAGACTAATTTGGGAGAAAGAGAAGGTGAAATGGAGTCGGATTACATTTACCAACACAATACTTTGTCTCCATTTTTATATATTGGTTTAATTATAGCATGCTTCCACATTTTCGGGAACTTACCAGTTACTATCGAGTGTGTTTTATTATACAGGTTAAGGTAAGTCTATATGGTAAACCATACAATGCATGAGCTTTTAACATTCTGAAGAGAAATTCCAATCAGAACCACAAGCTTTCGGTGACGTTAAAGATCGCTTAAAATGTTAGACTTATAGTCATTTGTGTCAATTGGTTTTTAGTCTAAAAACGATTGTTAGCCAGTTGTAGAAATCCTCATATCGTTGGTCGGTATTCTCAATCTTGTGTATAGTGTAATGTTATTTTGTGATTTCTCATACGAATGATTTGCCTACATTTGCAAAGAATCGTTAAATAATTTTGTCTACTTTTTTTCTATCGTGTGGTATCAAAGGATTGGATACTTGAAGATTTCTTATTACTGGGAACTATTTGTTTTATTAATTTCCAAGTTGATGCTGTATCACCTTTACAATTATTAAATTGGTCATGGTAAAATTTACTTTTTGTTCCTGCTATGAGAGACTTGACTCGTTTTTTCTCAGTTTTATACAGGTCACCCCCCTTAACCCCTTCACCACCATGACGTAATTTTCACCGTTTTCTGGTTACCATTAGACGATTTTCTTTAGTTTATGATCTACCTCAAGGACTAAGATGGGAAAATACGATCTCAATACACCCTTTTAATGACCTTCTTAAACTGTTTAAAATCATCTCCTTATAGCCAGAATCAAAGGTCAAAAGACGTCATGGTGCTGGAGGGGTTAAACCTCTGTAACTCCAAAAGGGCTGGAACAAATGGGCTGTAAATTTCCACACGTGTACCCTGCCTAACTCTCCCTAATTGATAGATATATTAGCTTGATTAAGCTAGTCGTTTATGAGTAATAGAGGTTAGTGGTGAAGATTTATGAGTAATAGAGGTTAGTGGTGAAGATTTATGAGTAATAGAGGTTAGTGGTGAAGATTTATGAGTAATAGAGGTTAGTGGTGAATTTAGGAGTAATAGAGGTTAGTGGTGAAGATTTAGGAGTAATAGAGGTTAGTGGTGAAGATTTAGGAGTAATAGAGGTTAGTGGTGAAGATTTAGGAGTAATAGAGGTTAGTGGTGAAGATTTATGAGTAATAGAGGTTAGTGGTGATTTTTTTTTGCCCACCTATAATGAATGGACTATAGCTTCCTTCATGTTCTCAAGTGCACTACCCTCCTGAGGACATCTTACGGGGAAACTGGCAGTTTGTTTGGTCTATTAATTCATTTATTCATATATTGTTTTAGTTTCCTCCCTAGAGCTCCATCAAGCTTAGAAAAACATCCCCTAGACAAGATAAATTTGTAAATTTTTCGGTAGAAAAATATCCCGGCCGAAGGCTGGTTCCTTATAAAATTGCAGGCTCGCTATCGCTCGTCAGGAAAAATCAACACCTAAATGGGACGAAAGGTCTTAAAATTGACAACGAAATAGGGCGAAAGGTGTTAAAATCACCAAACTAATGGACCGAACGTATTAAAATCTCAAAACTAGTGGGGGCTAAACATTAGGGAGAAGGGGGTCCAGAAAAACGGTCTGCCTCCCCCTTAGCATTTTCTAGTGCTATAATGTTGTCGGATAATCTGTAACTGGATCCGGTGTCCGTAAGCATCCGATAGTCTAGTGTTGAGTATCGGGGTAATTAATGCGTGTTTCAAAGGGTGTGTTTTGGAGAGATAAACAACAGATATAGATACATAAACAGCCAGATATATATATATAGAGAGAGAGAGAGAGAGAGAGAGAGAGAGAGAGAGAGAGAGAGAGAGAGTAGAGATAGAGAGAGAGGAGGGAGAGAGAGAGAGAGAGAGAGAGAGAGAGAGAGAGAGAGAGAGAGAGAGAGAGAGAGAGAGAGAGAGCGAGAGAGAGAGAGAGAGAGAGAGAGAGAGAGAGAGAGAGAGAGAGAGAGAGAGAGAGAGAGAGAGAGAGAGAGAGAGAGAGAGAGAGAGAGAGAGAGAGAGAATATATTAATATGGGTGGAGTTAGTCAGTGCTATGCCATATACAGTACATGCTAAGTTTGGTACACCCTTAGCACCCCCCCTCCCTCTCTCTCTCTCTCTATCTATATAATCTAATTGTAACTCTCTCTCTATCTCTCTCTATCTATATTTATATCTATCTATCTCTATTTTTATGTATCTATCTATCTTTTTATTTATCTATCTATCTATTTTTATTTATCTATATTTGTAACTCTCTCTCTCTCTCTCTCTCTGTCTGACACTCACTTGTGGTGGATATAAGGCGGCATTTCCTACCTCTTAGCTAATTATCAAGGAGAGGGAGAGACTTAGAGACAGACAAAGAAAGGGGGTGTATATATATATATATATATATATATATAGAGAGAGAGAGAGAGCGAGAGAGAGTGAGTGGATATATAGGTAAGGGGTAAGATATGTTACTAGAGAGAGTCAGTATGGGGGTTGGTAAGGAGATATACTGTATATTAATGTATACTGTACACACACACACACACACACACACACACACACACACACACACACACACACACACACACACACACACACACACACACGTTCGATCCTGGGTCGGTCTGGAAACAATATGTTCATATAACTCACCTATGCCTGTGAGATATGGTTCATACACAGATTATATACCTTATATATATATATATATATATATATATATATATATATATATATATATATAATACACCGTTATATATAGTTTGGAGTCGACATCAACATTTCATGACATACTGTATTGAACTGGAATAGTTCAGAAAAATGCACCAAGTAAGCTATTTCCTAATTTTACTACATTAATGAGATATATGCATTACTATTTATGTAGCAGAAACGGGTGTAAGGAGAGCATAGGGATACAATCGTAACATAGGATGAATGACATAATTATATACAGTATAATTATCACATCGCTATAAAAACTTCGTGAACGTTGTTTCCCCAATTCCTTAGGCCACAGTAAATAGAAAACATCATAGAGTACCTCCTTGTAACACTCCGATTGCCCGGGGGTAGAGGGGATATACAGTAGCTCCCTCTCTTTTTGTTGACACTGGTTTGATGGTGTGTGTGTGTACGTGTGGGATGGGGGAGAAGTCGACCTGTGTTCGGACAATTGCTGCCTATTTTCGTCCATGGTTTGGGCTTTGGATTAATTGTTTTTGTTTAGATGTATCTTATCTCATTATTGGTGCATAATAGGAGATAGTTTATTTAGTAGTTTTTGCTTCTTATTTCCTGTATAATATGCCCTGTTATTTTGATATTTGTGATTGTAACCTAACCTAACCTAAGTTAATATAATCTAACATGAACCCTTTGTTATTGCAGGTGTCTGAGCACAGTTGAGGATGGGTCTGTGCTGTCCCAAGCCCGAAGGCGCGCCTGTAGAGCCGCCGGGCTTCGATCCTCTCGGTGAGTCTAACAGGCTGCCCGATCCCACCCACCCACTACTTGTTCATATATTAATTCATTCATTATCACTTACTCATTCACTCACTTACCCACCACTAATTTATTTACCCGCTTACCCACCCACCCATTAACTTACTCACCCAATTTCCCACCCACCAACTAACTCAACCACCCACTTACCCACCCACCCACTAACTTACTTACTTACCAACCAACCAACCACCCACCCACCCACCCACCCACCCAACTAACTTACCCACCCACCCAACTAACTTACCCACCACACCCAACTAACTTACCCACCACACCCAACTAACTTACCCACCCACCCACCCACCCACCCATTTACCCACCCTCCTTGGCACTGCTTAACACTATCTGGTGCGGCGTCTTGGGGGTTAGTAAAAAATAAAAGTCCCCCAAACTCCCTTCAAGCTAAATATGTACAGTTGGCCACATAAGTTTGGTCCTCGTCGTGATCTTATGTTTGAAAGTAAAATATTATGAATGAATTGCGAGTGTGGGTTCTTTAAATCATCAGTTGATTTATTCAGATAAGTTAACCCCCGCATACTTAACTACGCTTGTAATTCAATCGTGCGCATAATATTTCCATGTATAATATTACGGAGAGAAACAGAAGGTATGTGGGCAGCTGTACATTTTCGATAGACAAATGCCCTAACTAAAGGTCAGTTTCTCGTAAATTATAGTCTCCCTATGGCTTGCTGAGAAAAAATAGACACCTGAATGGGGTGAAGTGTCTTATAATTGCCAAACAAATCGGGTGAAACTTCTTAAAATCTCCAAACTAATGGAGTGAAACAGGGAGTATTCAAGAAGACCCACGCTGCACCAGATAGAGTTAACCCTTTGAGTACCAGCGACGTGTTATATTATATTCTAGCTATATTTATACGATATTATGCAGCTTAGGAAGGATCTGTGGTAGTTATAAGGGTCGGTTGAGATAGTTTGAAACCTTATTATTGCTAGAGGTCCTTCCTAAGTTGAATACAAACGTCTAATAGTTGCCAGAATATGATGAAAAGGACGTCCCCGGTACTGAATGGGTTAACCAAACTTGGAAAATCCTTGGTGTGCCTTTTTACTTTGTGTTACGGTATATATTATTTTGTTTATGTATAGATTTCCTTGACTTTTCTTTATTTTATTATAGATTAACTTGGTGTATAAATTACCTTGTGTATGCATGGATTTTCTTTCATTATTTTTTATAGATTACCTTGCAGTATATACCTTTTTACCAATAGATTACCCCTTGAAATAACCTTGTTTTGCTATTGGTTACATATAACTGACCTTGTTTACCTGTTGATTACATTTAAATGACCTTATAATTGACCTGTTGATTACATTTAAATGACCTTGTTTTCCTATTAATTACATTTAAATAACCTTATAATTGACCTGTTGATTACATTTAAATGACCTTGTTTACCTATTAATTACATTTAAATAACCTTATAATTTACCTTTGATTAAATTTAAATGACCTTATAATTTACCTATTGATTACATTTAAATGACCTTGAAATTACCTAGTTTTCATAGATTCCCTTGAAATGACCTAGTTTACCTATAGATTTCCTTGATATGACCTCTTTTACCTATAGATGACCTACCCTTGTTTACCAGAGACCCTATAGTAACAGAGATCGGCCAACCTCCGCCATCTTGGTACCACTGGTGTCACTAACCTCTTGCCACACTCCAATATGTCCATGCCTCTCATTGACATTCGACAATACTGGTACAGAATATAAAGTTTGGTGTTTGGATCTAACAACCGTATTCTTAAACCTACCCACCGTCAAACCCTACTTCTCAATTAACTAAATACGAAGAGATAAATTGATAGCTTTAAAAACTTGGGAGCTTGGGTGTGGTGTCCCGAGTTTGAATCCCGGGAGGACCATATGCTGTCATTAGTTTATTAGAGTACATTGGGGTTTGTTATTGATGATTAGGAATGGGGTGTTATATACTTATTAATAACCGGTATCTGTCAGTTCTTATATCTTCGTTTATTATGGGCTGGATGATGCCCACCCCACACGTCTAAAAATGCAGCCGTTTAGTCTACCTGATCAAAAATTATAATAACACCTAGTTGTTTGATAATTATTGTACCAAAATGGCGTCGCAAGAAAACGATGGCCGATCTCTTATTACTACAGGGTCTCTATTGCTTACCTTAATGTTAGACTTTTCCACTACTCCTTATCCAATAATTACCTTAACAGTACCTTTAACCTTAACTATAGTCGATTCATAGTAATTAGGCCAAAATACCTTGACCACTAACCTCTAGAGCTCAGAAACGACTAGAGTAATCGAGCTAATATTTCTACCATTTGGGAAGAGTCGGCCAGGAATTAGGGGTGGAAATTGACAGCAGATTTGCTTCAGCCCTTTTGAGTTGCATGGGTTAGGGGTCAGCATTTGTGGCCTACTTATAAGGAATGGACTATAGTGTCTTTTCCAGCATTGCCCAAAGATTACCCCTTTTTGATCACCTTGAAATTACCGGTTTTGTTTTCATATAAGAGTTACACATTCTAACATTAAATATAGATATAGATATTTGTTTTAATTATATGGTAAAGATATGGGTGCATGAATGATATTGATATTACCTGTCATAGTCTATTCATTGTAATTAGGTAAAATAACTTAACCACTAACCTCTATAACTAAAAAACAGCTGTAGTAATCGAGCTAACATTTCTACCATCTGGGAAGGGTCAGCCAAGGAATGGTTGTGGAAATGTACAGCCCATTTGCTCTCGCCCTTTTTGAGTTACAGAGGCCAAGGGTCACAATTTTTGGCCTAACTATAATGGACGGACTATAGTTCTTGGTATTTATCTATAATTTTTGTTGTATCTTTACATCTGTTTCGGTCAAGGGTGAGACCTACTTCTTTATTTGTAGTGATCGTTACTAAATATTCAGTTAGATTTATGCTTCATGGAATCATGGTACAGTACTGTCTTTGTTGTGTGTGTGGAAGTTATAAAAGGGCCGAAACAACACAACTCCATGGACATTTTCCTAAATTCATTTTCATATTCATTCCAATCATAAAACCAAAATGACCCTGTTTGACACCAAATGACCCTGTGTGACACCAAATGACCCTGTTTGACACCAAATGACCCTGTTTGGCACCAAATGACCCTGTTTGGCACCAAATGACCCTGTTTGACACCAAATGACCCTGTGTGACACCAAATGACCCTGCTTGGCACCAAATGACCCTGTTTGACACCAAATGACCCTGCTTGGCACCAAATGACCCTGTTTGACACCAAATGACCCTGTTTGTCACCAAATGACCCTGTTTTGGTCAACTATCAGACTACCCAAAATGTATTGACTAAGTTGGGGGTGGGGGGGGGGGATGTCTTATAAGTGAAAATTGGTTCTCTACTTATTTTGAAATTATATATTATTTAGTTATTTTGAAATAATTATTCTAAGTATAGTATAGTTTTTATATTTAATTACTAGGAGTTATACATACAGTATATCAATTAGGGTAAGAGTTGTGGTCCCGCTTTGTTTACATGGTCGCACGCTGGCAGTTACATTCGCTTCTAATTTTACTGCTGCTATGTGCTGTTATTTACCCTTGCTGGTAATATATAAGATAATGCCAATAAGTCATGGGGGTTGAGGGTGGCAAAGCCCCCCTCAACCCATTATTGTATTCCACGGCCAGGTGTTGGGTAAATTGTTTTGTTACCAGCCGTGGGATATAATAATGGGGTGAGGGGGGGCTTTGCCCCCCTCACCCCCCTTGACTTATTGTCATCATCATATATACTACCAGCAGGGGCAAATAACAGCAAATAACAGCAGTCAAATTAGACGCAAATGTAACTGCCAGCGTGCGACCATGTAAACAAAGCGGACGGTATGCCCGCTAACGCAACTCTTACCTCAATTAGTTATATATAATTTAGTAACCTAAATTTGTAAGTTATAAATTACCTTTCGATAGTTTGACTTAAATACAGTATATTTTGTATATTTACTGTACAGTACAGTATAAGTTATAAATGCATGTATCAAATATTTTATACCAAAGTTTTACCATTTTATTATTGCTTAACATACTAATATTTCTTTAAGAATACTAATGTTTCTTATTTTGCAGTATAATTTATCCATTAAGATGTTTGCTTGAATTAAGTTGGCTATTTTAACCCCTTCTGTATTGGTGTCGACTTTTTCATTTTTATTCTAGCTATATTTAGAGGATTTTATGCAGTTTAAGAAGGATCTGTGGTTGCAAAAAAGGTTTGCCGAGATAGTTTGAAACCTGTTGATTGCTGGAGGTCCTTTTGAAACTAATAAAATTGTCTAAAAGTAGCCACAATAAGTAAAAAAGGTAGTCGCCAGTTCGGAAGGGGTTAAAACATTGTATTGTGTTGAGATACTAACCATACTGATTTTTTAAATAACATTTCTTAAGCTTGATATATTTTAAGCTTCATATATTTTGGTTTAGATACCAATAATAATGATTTTTGAAGAAAATAATGTATATATTTAATATTATTTAGGTATTTTCAGCTTTGTATATTTTGTTTAGATACTATAGTCCATTAATTATAGGTAGGCCAAACATTGTGAATTCTATCCTCTGTAACTCATAAACGACTACAGTAATCAAGCTAATATTTGTATCATTTAGGAAGGGTCAGACAGGGAATAGGTGTGGAAATTGACTGGCCATATTTGCTCTAGCCCTTTTTGGATCACGATTTCTGGCCTACCTATAATGAATTGACTATAGTTAAATTATGTGATATGGATTTTTGAAACCTGCAGTACTGTATTATTTAACATTATTTGGTTCGACATCTTGGGTATTATTTGGATATTATTGTTAAATTATTGAAGATTTTGCTTGCTATTATTTAGCATTGCATCTTACTTTGTCCCCTAGGCTAACAAAAATGCCTTCCCAGAATTCCTTGAAACTAAAAAATGCCCACCCAGATCCTTTTCGACTTAAATTTGTATCATTTTCAATAAAATGGAATGTCTAGGCCGATTCTTCTAAGTTACAGGCTCGCTATTGAAGTGTCGGCAGTTCGATCCCAAGCTGTGCCATTGATAGATAGCAAGAGTTTAGGCAGCTCGGTCTAGTGAATCGTGGCAAATGTCCAGTTAAGTCCCTGTAACAAGGGCAGGCATGCCCTAGCCCTGTCAATCAAGGGAGTGTACGGCGCTAAAACCTGCATCAATGTATAAAACATGTACGGTGGCGCTAATAAGTCCTGTCTCAGCTGTCATTAGGTTTGGTTCGCTCTGTGCTATAATAATGTCTGTCAGAAGTTGAATAGGGTGGGTAAGCGTAGGAACATATTTGTGTATCTCACTTGGAGAAGGCCTATGACAGAGTGGATAGAGAAGATATGTGGAAAGTAGTGAGTTTATACGGAGTGGATGGCAAGTTGCTGAAAGCAGTGAAGAGCATGTATGAGGGTGCAAAGGCGGCAGTATGTGTGGAGAATGAGCAGAGCGAGTTCTTTGATCTGAATGTCGGATTAAAGCAAGGGTGTGTGATGTCCCTACGGTTGTTCAATATATACAGTATATGGATGGAGTCCTGAAAGAAATGCAAGGAAAAGCAGTGGATGTTGGTGTACCATGGAAACGAGTGGAAGTTGCCTGTACTGCTGTTTGCCGATGATACATTTCTGATGAGCGATAGTGAATGGGAGTTGCAGAGCCTGGTAAATATGTTTGGAAAAGTGTGTGAAAAACGGAATCTGAAGGAAAATGCGGATAAGAGCAAAGTTATGGTCTTTGTAAGGGGTGATGCCACAGTGTGAGGTGAAGTTGAACGGTCAAGCTATGGAGAATGTCAGCTCACTTAAGTATTTGTGTTGAGTAAAGATGGGAGTATGGATGAAGAAGTGTGGGAGAGGGTGCAACAGGGGAAGAGGGTTGTAGGTGCACTGAAAGCAGTAACAAGAAATAGGGTGGTCAGCATGGAAACAAAGAAGTCCTTGCATGAAAGTGTGGTAATCCCAACATTGACTTGCGGGAGCGAAGCATGGACTTTGGTGAAGAGACTCAGATTAAGAGTGAGAGGGGTGGAAATTAGTTACTTGAGAAGTGCGTGCGGAGTTACATGGAGGGATATACAGACGAATGGGGAAGTATGAGAGAGGTGTGGTGTGGATGTAGATGTGCTGGAAAGTGTGAAAAGGAACACCTTGAGATGGTTCGGCCATATGGAACATATGGGAAGCAAGAGAATGACCATTAGAGTTTACGAGAATGAGGTGGAAGGACAGAGAGGGAGAGGTAGACCGAGTGAGAGGTGGAAGGATGGAGTTAAGAAGTATATGAGCGAAAGCGGTGCTGGATGGGAGGAGGGGCGTTGACTGACTGGGGAAAGAGGTGCATGGGGCCGTTTCGTTCGTGGCCACCCCTTCGGGGATCACGGCGTCCGGCAATAGGTAGATAGATAGGCTCTAAGTTTTTGTCTTACAGAAATGATATACTGTATAGGCCTATATCAATAGAAAGAACGGAACAAACTCTATAAGGCTGTAATTTGTGTTTGTTTTTATATTCTCCCCGTACCCTGTATCATAGACAGCATGTCGTCAAAGTCATAACAAAAAAATAAAATAAAATAAAACCTAATTTTGTAGTCGCCTAGTCCTAATTCTGAAATGAGATCAAAATTAGAAAGAAAAGACATTTGAGAGCTATAAAACTATTCTCTCCGTTTTGTTTAAGCTCCATAACAATAATATACAGGCATATTTGTAGAACTTGATAGGTTTATAGTAAAGCTTATTTTTCACCCTAATTTTACACTAATTTGGTCCAAATGAAAACAAATAATTGTAATATTTTCTTGAAAATGTATATGTGACAACATCTTATAGTCCTCTACGTGTGTCCCAATTCTCATTGAAATCAAACAAAAATGATTGACTCCTAAGTAAGGGGTGGATGATCCACTTTTTGGGCCATTTTTGCATGTATTCATTATTTTTTTTGTTTCCTCCCTAGACCTCCATCAAATTTAAAACAAAAACATCCATTAGATCCATTTGTAAATTTTTCGGTAGAAAAATGTCTCGGCCGAAGGCTGTTTCTTCCAACATTACAGGTTCACTATCGTTCGCCAGAGAAAAAATTGTCACCTAAATAGCACAAAAGGTCTAAATATTGACGATGAAATGGGGAAAAAGGTCTTAAAATTGACTAAGTAATGGGGCAAACATCTTAACATCTGAAAACTGATGGGGCTAAACATGAGGGAGAAGAGTGCCCAGAAAAGCGGCCCATCTCCCCTTAACCCTTTCCGTACCAGCGACATCTGTTCATTCACATATGCATAGCCTACGTGAGTTGCAGTTGGGATGTGTGTACATGCTTAGATTGATATGCAGGATTCGAAGTTGCATAATAAATCGTAGGCAGTGTCCACCATTCTTTAACTGCCTTCGTGGTGTAATGTATAAGGTGTTGATATTCGGTGTGAGCGTCCTGGGTTCGAATCCACGGACTGCCACATGTGTTTGTAATATTTCATTAATCGATTTTAGGAGTAGAGTTGGTTGTTGGATAGAACATAATAATATTGGATTCTACCTATATTCAGACAATTGTATGCAGCTTAGGAAGGATCTGTGGTAGTTAAAAGGGTTGATTGAGATAGTACGAAGCCTTATTAACCCCTTTCGTACCGACGACGTCCTTTTGCTTTATTTTAGCTATCTATCTATATGCTCAGGCCCAATCTCCACTTTTCCTATTTTTTATTTTTATTTTCCTCGATTTTATTAATTTTTTTTTTTTTTTTTTTCTTGGGGGTGGCCGACTCAAGACAGAGCAAGAACAGGGAAACACAAAACACAAGACAAAACAACGAACAAACACAGACAAAACACAAAATTCACACACATCTAGGTCACCCAGGAGAATACCCAGAGACCAGGGTCACCAAGGTCGCTACATTTAGACAATTTTGTGCTGCTGGGGAAGGATGTTTGGCAGCTAAAAGGATGGATTGAGATAGTTTGTAGCCTTTTAAGGGGAGATTTCCACTTGAAGGATTTTTTTCTTGACTCCTTTCTCCCTCATGTTTAGCCCCATTGCTTTTCTAATTTTAAGACGTTCGCCCCATTATTTTGACGATATTAAGAACTTTCGACCCATTTCTGTCAATGTTAAGACCTTTCGTGCCATTTAGGTGTCGATTTTATCCTGGCGAGCGATAGCGAGCCTGTAATATAAGAGGAACCGGCTTTCAGCCGGGACATTTTTCTACCGAAAAATGTACAAATTTATCTAGAGGGTCAAGGGGGTGAAATTTTAAGATTGCTGGAGGAGTAGGAAACAAACTAAAAACCTCCCCTTAATTGGTAACCGTCCTTCCTAAGCTTAATAAACTTGTCTAATAGTAGCCAGAATAGAGTGAAAAGGACGTCGCGGTACAGAAGGGGTTAAGACTGAATAAGTTAGTGGTACGGCACCTTAAAAAAATAAAAAAATAAATAAATAAAATAAAATAAAATAAGATAAAATTCAAAATAGGAAAAGTGGGGATTGGGCCTGAGCATATAGATAGATAGATATACTGTATAGATAGATAGATAGATAGATATACTGTATAGATAGATAGATAGATAGACGGCACCTTATATTGTTTCTAATGTAAGGAAGTTATATACATTGATTCTTGTTTAGGTGTAAGGGGAGATGGGTCGCTTTTCTGGTCCCCCTTCTTCCTCATGTTTAGCCCCATTAGTTTTCAGATTTTATGATGTTCGGCCCATTAGTTTGGCAATTTTAATACCTTTTGCCCCATTTCGTTGTCAATTTTGAGACCTTTCATGCCATTTAGGTGTCAATTTTTTCTCTGGCAAGCGATAGCAAGCCTGTAATTTTTTATAGTAACCGGCCTTTGGCCGGGAAATTTTTCTACCGAAAAATGTACAAATTTATCTTGAAGGGGGATGTAGGGGTGTTTTTCTAAACTTGATGGAGGTCTAGTGAGGAAAAATAAATTAATACATGGATTAATAGACCAAGAAAACGGCCACTAGCCCCTTAAGGCATAAGAACTCCTTCATGATAGGCAATATTGTAGGTTAGCCAAGAGACCATCAAGGTATACATCTCTTTATGTTCCTATGTGTACTATATCTGTCTGCCACTAACCCCCACATATTGTAGGTTAGCCAAGAGACCATCAAGGTATACATCTCTATCTTCCTATCTGTCCTATATCTGTCTGCCACTAACCCCCACATATTGTAGGTTAGCCAAGAGACCATCAAGGTATACATCTCTATCTTCCTATCTGTACTATATCTGTCTGCCACTAACCCCCACATATTGTAGGTTAGCTAAGAGACCATCAAGGTATACATCTCTATCTTCCTATCTGTACTATATCTGTCTGTCACTAACCCCCACATATACTGCAGCTCTAGGGCGACCCACTGCAAGTCCCTTTATCAAAGTGAACTGAACTGTCTTTACCCCTTCTGTACCGGCGGCGTCTATTTAGTTTAATTTCAGCTACTTTTAGATGATTTAATGAGGCTTAGGAAGGATATGTGGTAGGTAAAAGGATTCATTGAGATAGTTTGTACCTTTTTTATTAGTATACGTCCTTCCTAAGCTCAATGAAATCGTCTAATAGTTGCCAGAATATAATGAAAAGTACATCACCGGTACAGAAGGGGTTAACTCGGATATCGCCTTGACAAACTTTAGGCTCACCACAGCCTCCTTCTTATTATTGTTTACTAGACCAAATTATTAGCTTTTTATTTTTATTTATAATTATCCTAATTGACAAGTAGGCCTACTACAATAGCAGTTTAAAAAATTTCAATTTTTCAAAGTTATCATGTCATAACAAAAAAAATATAGAGTAAAATTCCTGATAGTGGCACCAGCGTACTCCCTCCTACCCTACACCACCTCGCTCACTAACCGTCAAATTAAAATGGACTGATAACCAAACACTGACGCAGAATAAAGCATATGTATATTGTATAGATTTTGTTTTACTTAGAATTGCATAATCTTTCATTTCTGAAAGTATTTGACATAACTCACGGGACACCCTGTACATACTGAACAGTAGTTACAGTATTTTATAATAGATATTGCAAGGTGGTAATTTATAGCCCATTTACTCTAGCCCTTTTTTTAATACAAGAGTTTAGAGGTCAATATTTGCAATGTGGAAATTTATAGCCCATTTACTCGAGCCCTTTTTGAAATACAAGAGTTTAGATTAGAGGTCAATATTTGCATCCTAGTTGAAGTGAATAGACTCTACATCGCAATGAGAGTAAGCCAATCCATTTTACAGCCCTAGATCATTTGTCCACGCAAAATGGTATGGACATCGGTGATGGGGTAATCATGCCCCACCCAACGGATACAATTACCATCACCCCACCCCACTATAACGCACCCTCGGAGATCCCCATGACCGTCCAGATCGCCCAACCGTATCAGCAAAGGCCACTCCATGTCCAAGGTTTCACTCGTCCCAATTGCTTAGCCTATGAACGTAGCCGAAGAATCATTTTGCTTATTTTGCTGCGCCATTTGCTTCCAGAAGTTCTCAAATGTCCGCCTCTTCAGAACGCCGCTGAAGAATCGTGTGTCTACTTTCCTGCTTCGTTACCAATGGACATAGATTCCCGGAGGTTTCACCCGCCCCACGTATTTGACCCCTTCAGCACGATGGCGCGCCCCATTTACCTTCTATTCTGGCTAAATATACAGCTTTATGTTATTTAGATAGTTGATTAGCTTTATGCTGTTTAATAAGGGCCTACAGTATGTTATTTAGATAGTTTATTGGGATTGTATTAACCCCTTTGAATCCTAGAGGTAGTTTATAAGCTAAAGAAAATAATTTAATGGTAATTTAAACGACTTTATTTTCGTTGTCGTGTTCACAAGGTTAAAAAAGCAGCTGAAAAATTGTTTTGTGAATTTGTTGCTCCATTCATAACATACTGCTTTTTGTAGGTTACAAATTACTCAGTAGCTCTTGAAAAAGAACAGCCTAAGAATATTGTGCGTATTTTGCTACAGATCCTTGAAAATGTATGCAACTGTGAGAGAATTCTGAAACTTACCCAAATAATTACCCTGTATTCTGCCTATTTTGATATTCCTTACGTGTGCAAACACCCTAGTTGCTACAAACGTTCTTCTTGCTTCCACAAAATTTGAACAATATAGAATCATTATCCTCGCCACCCACAATAACGCAACGTTCAGAAAGAACATACAAAATTCAGCCTTGGTATTGTTGTGCCGCTTATGTACAGTACAGAATACGCAAACCTGAAATAATTCTGAGACTTTGTCATTACATCCAGGATATCTTTAATGAATGATGTACAGTCACTTAAAAGAGTTATTATTTTTCATGCTTTCAAACTAACCCATAAAAAAATTCATGTACTGTACTTGTAATCCTTGTTCAAATTCAAAGATGTTGGCATCAAATCGGTTGCCTAAGCTTTCCTGTGTTTAACTCAATTATTGTGGGCTGTTTTGTTTACATCACCGTAGCACCAGGTGGGTATATTCACATAAAATGAGCTTCATTCCATGCTCTGTTTCATGCATAATCAAGAGACAGAGCGTAATACAATTAAATTATATATCCGTGAATGGGCGATGATAGAGCTTTAAAATGACACCTGAATCATCCTTGTACGACCTCGGGTTATCTTGCAACGATCGTGCAACCTAAGGGGAAAATTGCTAAAAATAGGTATTTTTAAGGTTTTATCCTTGTTTGATAGAGGTAGGAGACGAGGGAGGTATACCGTAGACCCTAGTGCCGGCCACGCAGCCGTGGCGAGCGGTCCAAGGCCGCCTGTCGTCTCTGCAACGCTTGATCTCTCTCTCATCGCTCATAATGGCCTCAAAATGGCACCCGTCATATGACGGGCACCGCAGGGGTGGCTCATATTCTCTCATCCGTCATATGACGGTCGCCGCGAGTTGATGGTTAAGGAGAGGCATTATCCTATTAGTTGTTCTTGTGAGATAAGACTTTAGGTAAATTTGAAACTACAGTTGTTGTTGTTCCCCAAGCTGCCTGTCCGAACAGCCCCAAGGCCCCGAGCAAGGCCAAGGCCCTAACTGAGCGCCCCCACAGAACCCTCCCTGCCGACCACAATAAAGCCTGGGTGACCGAAGCCACTCCATGGCGGGGAGCTGAGGAGGGTGCGGAAACGCCCGGGAAACCAAAGCCCCACCCCGGGCCCTGTGCCCCTCAGCAATTATGAAGAGAAAGTGGAGGGGCAAAGGAAAAATGTGACGCTTTGGCTTCCAATCTTGGTAGATTGGGAGGTCAATCCACTGGAGAGATGCCGTCACTTGAGATCTAGAAAATATATAAGTAAAAGGAACAGTCAGAGTAAGCTATGAAACTACAGTACTGTACTATAGTGACGCATTGCCCAATGAAATGCTGCTTCTATGAAGGTGCTTATATTCACAACGTTGTCAAATTATTAAAGCCTTCAGTACAAGGAAGCAGATTCTTTCCTAGTTATAATATTAAAACCTTCAGTTCAATGAGGCAGATTAGTTCCTTTTGGTCAAAGAAATACAGGTCTCCCTCACTATCCGATGCCCCGATTTACGATATTATTATAGGCGTTTGTGTTTGGCTTTTGGCTGGTCCGAGAACGCATCCCCATTTACCCCATTAATTTTAGGGTTCGCTATACGATTTTTCTCTTTAAGATCGGGTTTTCAGGAATGTAACTCAATCGTAAATTGAGGGAGACCTGTAATGGGGAGATGTTGGTAATAAACAGGTTTCTGCAGGAAGAGTCTAGGAGAGTAGAATATAGAGGAGAAGGAGGAGGAGGTTGGTAATGTAGCAGTTTGAAGCAAGAACCCATCCCTATAATAAGTACAAATCGAATATTTTTACATTGCTTGCAGAGACTCTTAAACAGGAAGCTTATTTTCACCAGGCACTTACAGAAAGCTCTGAAGAGGCGGATTTTTGCTTCCAGCATCCGTCACCGAGTACAGTAATGAATAATTATTTTGAAGCAGCTTGGCCAGTGACTTGCTAATAAAACAGAGGTTGCTAGTGGATAGCAATAATTTCACCTGCAGATAGATGAATCAAAGGCATTGAAGGCAATAAATAGAGGTGGGTACTGACGATAATAATGATGCTCCTAAAGTAATGATTCATGTGCAGCTTGATGAACTAAGGCTTAAGAAGGTGGGTTATGATGATGATGATTGCCTTGTTGATATCAAAATAATAATATAAAGGTACAGATGGATGAAGCAAGATTATATATGGAGGTGGGTGATGATAATGATGCTGTTGCTGGAAAATTTGCCATGCTTAGTAATAATTCAAAAGGTACAGATGATGGGTGGTTAGCAAGGCATAACGAGGTGGGTAATAATGATGCTGCTATTGCTGGAAAATTTGCCAGGCTGCTAACCAAGAATATCGGTCATTCAAAGGTACAGATGGATGAAGCAAGGCGTCGGAGATCTGATAACGAGGTGGGTGAGGATGATCATGTACCAGTTTGCCCACGCTTGCTTACTACTACTACCGTTAATGTACTGTTGTGGTGTGTTGGGGGTGTGTTCGCAGGTAAGCCCGGGGATGGCACCAACACCACCTCCATGACTCCTCCCCACGGTGGGGTACCGGGCAACCCGCGCTATTACCCTGACCCGTCCAGATCCAGGGCCACGTTTAACTCCCAGCAACACGGAGTCGATGTCATCCGCTCTAATTCAGGACAAGGTGGGTGGCCCGTCACGCTCCGGTAGCTCTTAAATAGGCTCTTACGTCCGGCTTCACAGTCTAAGGCGACGTTTTAGTTTATTTCTAGTTGACATTAAACGTTTTTATACAGCTTAGGAAGGACCTCTAAGAATCAGTGGCGTTGAAAGTGGTGATAGAATAACCCTTGGGATTCCCGCTAGATTACAGTAAACCCATCCCTTATACTCCGGAGTACTGGACACCCAAGGCTTCTAGACTATCCCACACCATCCAACTTGAAAATAGAACTATAGCCTGTTCATTATTAGTAGGCTAAAAATCTTAACTACTCACCTCAAAAACTACTAGAGTTATCGAGTTAATTTTTCTACCATTCGGAACCAGGGAATAGGTATGGAATTTTACAACCCATTTACTCTAGTCCTTTTTTAGTTACAGAGGTCAGAGGTCACAATTTCTGATCTACTCATAATGAACGGGGTATACACGCCCACACAGCCTGTTACCGTGGTTTTGCAGGGGTGGTTCTCAAGTTCCCTGGTGTGGGGTCTGGATAGGGCGGGCCTCTCTCCTCCGTTGGTCGAAAGAGCGTATCCAAAAGAGACAGGAGTTTTACTGTAGCCTATTTTGCTTAGCAACGACCTCTAGGAATCAAATAGGCAATAACAGGGTAACTGATTCCCATAGGCCCTTCCTAAGCTTAATAAAATTGTATAATGATAGCCGGAAAATATATGATGCGTCACAAACACATTCGCTCTTTCTCTCACTCACTCTTTCTCTCATTCTCACTCTCTCTCATTCTCACTCTCTCTCATTCTCACTCTCATTCTCACTCTCTCATTCTCACTGTCTCTCTCACTCTCACTCTCTCACTCACACTCTCACTCTCACACTCTCTCTCTCTCTCTCTCTCTCACACTCTCACACTCTCACACTCTCTCTCTCTCTCTCTCTCTCTCTCTCTCTCTTTTTTGCTCTCTTGCTCTCTCTCTCTCTTTTGCTCTCTCTCTCTCTCTCTCTCTCTCTTGCATGGAGACTCAGTACAGTAGCCATTTGGTCAAGGAAACTTGCATGAGAGCAAAGATTCCAGTCCTCCTAAGGACTTACGATAATACATTTATATTTTTTCTGAAACTACCTCCGGCTGACAAACGAGATTCTTCATAACCAGCCCTAAAACCGAATCCCTTCTTGTTGTTATTATAAAATGTGCAAAGTTAAGATTTTATTTTATCTAATTTATTTATTAAACTCTTAACACCAAACACCTTTCAATGAAATCAATGAAAGCATGTGATCCTGCTGGGATTCGAACCTAGGTTGCCACATACAGATCTTAATTAAACACTCTAAGCATTACACCATCAAGACAGTTTTACAGTTGGAAGTGATAGAATGGCCCAAGCAATGGAATTTCATGTAAATTTGTCTGTATTCCTTCTCATAACCATTCTAGTCTTGAAACCAAATTGTCCCCGTTAGACACCCTGTGATAGCGTAATGCATAAGTGCGCAGAATTTCGGTGTGAGTGTCCTAGGTTCGAGTCCTTGGAGTGCCACATGTATTTGTTGATTTCATTAATCGAGTTTATGAGTAAAGTTGGTTGGTGGAGAGAACATAATAATTGAGTTTTGAAGTGAAGTTAGTTGGTGAAAAAATATAATTCATATGACCTACCCACCAATCATCTCACCAATATTGTATAATGTATTTATTCACTCTGACCAACATCACTTGTATCATAATGTTTAAAAATAGATAAATAAATCCATAAAGAAAGAAAGGTCCCACACTTGTCAACACAAATTGTTGGGAAAAGATCGTGTACCGTCTTGCAGGGTACATGGGTTGGATTCCAAGTTCTTGTTCATATAAATTATATCGTAAAACTTGCAAAATATACAAACCAAAACAGGGACGACACAATATAAAGACAAAAGAACTTCTCAAAATCAGCATGTGGATATATAGCTTTAGCAAAATAAATGTTTGAAATAAAAGAACACAATACATACACACATTTTGTTTAGTAAAAATTGCAACCTTGAGGAAAATAGAGAAACTACCGGTTTGTATTATTTGTTTTCATTTGTTTTTATTCTCTGATCAAAGTTGTTGTGCAGTACTGTATGTAGAGTTTGTTTAATTTAGATTGTTTTGAGTAACTTAATGAGCTAGCTAGAACTTTGCTAAAACATTTTTTTTTTTCAAGCATTAATATTTGTTTGTTTGTTTGTTTTTTACATGTTTTTGACCTTGATATTACACTACTGTACAGTAGTAGTAATTTATTGTATTTGTTTTTAGCACTCAGCATGATGACATCTTTATTTTAATGTCTTCAGGGTAACATTAGAACAAGTTTATTTTAGGAGGTATCACATGAGAAAGTATGAAAACTTTTAATGGTCAAAATTTGTCCAGCAACATTATTGTGATCTTTTACACTAGTATGTATGTATATACTCAGGCATATACCCCTTGCTGGGGGTGGCCGACTCAAGACGGAGCCCGAACAGAAACCTATAAAGTTCCAATTCTTAGGGTCCAGGACCACTTTCGCGTTTCCTCGCCCCTTTCTCTGTCTCATAGAGTAGGAGAATTTTACAAGGGGAGGAGGATTCGTAGCCACCTGCCCCGAAAAGGAAAAGTAGGATAGTAACAGAGACAGACAGAAACAGCTAAAGTTGGGTAGAGGATGCCAAGCCTTAATCTGGATAGGACTAGCCCTCACCCAAGTACAGTACTGGAAACTAATCTGAAGATACATGAATTTACAAGAAATAATTCTTCATAAAGTGTACAATATTTTATAAACTGCCAGAGCAGAGTTGAGGACTAAAGTTGAAGGAAAAAGTGCTTGTGTGATACCAGATTCAAGATTGATATAAATTAGTGAAAGGTTAACCTCTCTGTACACTACAGCAAAATATTTTATTAGAAATATTTTCATATACCGTCATACAATGTTTTTCAACTTGGGAAGGACTTACAGTATTGAACTTGGATGGATATGTATTTGTAAACTGCTTCTTATCGCTAAGTACTTTTGTTAAGTATTGATAGGTATGCTTGTGAATCCTCGAAGGAGGCGATATGGGCGCTATATAAGTAATCAGATGATTATTATTGTTATTATTATTATATTATTATTATATACTGTATATATGGAGAGACTCAGACCAAGAGTGAGAAGAGTGGAAATGAGTTACAGTCCGTCCTGCCAATCCGCGAGTTTTCAATCCGCGAAATAGCTAATATGCGAGCAGGGGTCCAAAATTCAAAATGACCAAAAACTTTCAAAATGCGGGGATGTACTGTACCGGGTACTTCCAATATGCGAATCGAGTGCCTAAACGGGCAATTCCGCTGTTTTCACCTAATGCACGCGGTCCGCGTTGCGGGATACGCCAATCTTACAGCTACCTGGGAGCGGATCGGAAGGTTACTCGTGCATCATGCCACGAAAAAAAAAACTTATAACCCTCAAGATTAAGATATGTTTAGTTGTTGCACCAGCAAATATAGTTGGATGCAGTATGGGAGGGAGAAGAAGAGAAGTAGTGAAGGAGGAGGTGGGGATCAGGAGGTCAGAAGTGTGAAGCCATGAAACGAGTGAAGTTAAGAAAAGCACCAGGAATAGATGGAGTGTGTGGGGAAATGCTGAGGTATGGTGGTGAGATAGTGATCGAATGGGTATGGAAAATGTGCAAACTACCTACCTACAGTACCTATGTGGAGTTCGCCAGTCTTCTAGTGGCACCGAGGAGCGCACCACCCTTTGTTGTTGTTTGAAAATTGGTGCAGCAGACTGTTCGAAGGGGCGGAGCGCTCCCCTGCGAGATAGGCTCGTCTGGCACTTTTTGTAGTTCGATATCGAGGGCTCTCTTGAAGCTGTCTAACGAGACGCCCCTCATGTCTCTTACTCGCCGCGGGAGTTTGTTGAAGAGACGTGCTCCTCTATGTGATAACCAGCCCTCTTGTAGAGAGCCTATACCACCCCGATTTTTCCTGTAGCCTACCTTATTAGCCAGCCCCTTTCTGACATCAACCGGCAAAAAATTAGTGTTTTCAATCAGGGTTTTCCTCTCATTATACTGTATGTATTAGTCCAACAATACCCAAAAATATGTTTATCATCAAGTAAGCAATTGACCACTTATAGCCTTATAGCCTGAATCTCGCAAGTGATCAATTGGTCCCATAAAATTTTCTTCCCTTTCACTTAAGCATTAGGCTATTCAGTTTGCAGTTGGGTTTGAGTGCATGATTAGATTGATATCCAGTATTCAAATAAATGGATATAAAATCGTAGTCATGTAGGCTACTTGACCTTTAGCTTTCTTGATAGTGTAATGGTTGGAGTGTTTAAGATCTGCATGTGGTAACCCTGGTTTGAATCCTGGTAAGATCACATGCTTTAATTAATTTCATTGGGAGGTGTTTGGTGTTGGGAGTGAAATGAATAAATGAGTTTATTCTTGAGGAAATATGATTGACTTGCGCTTGCCACCCACACAAGGAGTAGGGGCTACATACAGATGCTATGTTTTAAAGACTGAGTGATCCATGTGAATTAACACTGTCTGGTCCGATAATGTGGGAGGTTCTGTTTTCGTCTCCGTTTGTTTGTCTGTCTGTCCGTAAGGAAGATATCTCACAAAGTTATGAATCAATTTTCACAAAATTTAGTGGGCAGATAGGATATGCACTAAGGAAAAAGTGATTCAATTTAGGAAGCGATCCAGAGATTTTCACGAAATTTGGTGGGCATAACTCAGAAAGTTATGAACTGATTTCCACAAACCTCGACCCATTCCCTTGTATTTCCTGCAGCTTGTATTCTGTAAAAATGTATGGGTGTATTGGTAGGTGGGTGTATTCTGTACAAATGTATGGGTGTATTGGTAGGTGGGGATGCCTATCATTGACATTCTGTGGCCAATGTGTTGGTCAGAGAATGCAATCTTTGCTGGAAAGTGTATCGGGTCATTGACCTGATATACTTTTGAGCATGACGTGAAGTTGGTTGACAATACAGGTCTCCCTCGATTTACGATTGGGTTACGCTTGGTGTGAGTGTCCTGGGCTCGAGTCCTTGGAGTGCCACATGTGTTTGTTGATTTCATTGATTGAGTTTAGAAGTGACGTTGGTTGGTGAAAAAATTTAACCCAATATTAAGTAGAAAAACCGTAGATCAAACTCAAAATTTAATAGGCTAAATGGGGATGCATTCTGGGACTAGCCAAAACCCAAACGCCTAAAAACCTAAAATAATATCGTAAATCAGGGCATCGAATAGTGAGGGAGGTCTGTGTAGCCCAGGGTGAGAGTGGGGACGTACGACCTTGTAGTAGGAAACAACAGTGTTCTGCTCCCAACAGTCTTATATTGGTCCCTGTAGGTGGTAATATGGTGCTGGAGCCAGGGTGGGACTCATTACTGTTGTGTTGGTGTTGCAGTTGGGGATAAACATGTATATTTTCACAACCATCTTTGGGTGACCAAGGCTCACACGTGCATGCATGTCTGGCATGCGTGAGTGTATCTAGGCCTTTAAATATATATACATACAGTATATGCTGTATATATATATATATATATATATCAGCATATGAAAGCATAAGCAATTAATTCGCGGCCACCCTCTCTCGGGGATTACGGCGTCTGACAATAGATAGATATATGCCTGTTATAATATATTTAGATTTTGTATACTATGCCAAACACAAGAGTAAGTCTATGTAGAGCTATAAGTGCCGCAGTATAAGGGTTAAAGGTGCATTGGTAGTGATGAACCAATGTATGGGTCAAAGAGTATTTCATAATCAAAGGTAAATCACTAGCAGTACTGTATAATATTTTTGTTGCCAGACGGCGTAATTCCTGAGAACGCCAAATGTTCATGGCCACCCCGGCCATGAACAATTGGCGTTTGTCACAAATTGCTAGACCAAGTTGCCCGGGCGTGAGATATTATGCTTTTTCCACCAACCAACTTCACATCTAAACTCAATTAATGAAATCAACAAATACATGTGGCACTCCAAGGACTCAAACCTAGGATACTCACATCGACATAATAATACCAATAACAATAACATACCAATAACATTTTGACAGTGCGGGCTTGATCCGCCGACCCTTTGATCAGCAGCCGACGCTCTACTGACTGTGCCACGAGTATCTATCTATCTATCTATCTATATGCTCAGGCCCAATCCCCACTTTTCCCATTTTTTTTTAATTTTCCTCTATTTTATTATTATTATTTTTTTTTTATTTTATTTTATTTTTTTTTTTCTTCTTGGGGGTGGCCGACTCAAGACAGAGCAAACACAGGAAAACACAAAACACAAGACAAAACAGCGAACAAACACAGACAAAACACAAAATGCACACACATCTAGGTCACCCAGGAGAATACCCAGAGATACTGTACACAAATATTATTTTCTTGACCCTTTATTATGCCTTTATATTTTTGACAGTGTAGAGTATGTATTGTAACTTGTTCATTCCTCTGTATTCTCCTCTGTATTTTATGTGTAACCTCTCTCCATTCCTGTGTTGTATTTCCTGTAGCATTGTATCCATTTCTTTTGCTGTATCCACACTTTGTAGTTTAACATTATTTGGTCCAACGTCTTGTGGGTTATTATGATACTGTATTTTGTTTTATTATTTTAATAAGGATTTTGCTTGTTTTTGCCATTGTTGAGCAATGTATTGTACTTTGTCCCCTAGGCTAACAAAAATGCCTTCCCAGACATCCCTCAAATAAATATCATCCCCCCCCCCCCCTTTTCAAGCTAAATTTGTACATTATTCAATAGAAAACTATCCCAACCAAAGGCCAATATCTTCTGTTACCAGCTCACTGTCACTCACCTAAAAATATATCAACACCTTAATGGGGTGAAGTGTCTTATTATAGCCAAATTAACCGGGTGAAAATGTCTTAAATTGATCAAACTTATGGAGCAGGGAAGCCCAACATGACCTACTTTGGACCAAATAGGGTTAATCTCCCTTCCTTTGTATTTTGTGTAGGCTACAGGTCTTTATTTTTATTATTATTATTATTATTATTATTATTATTATTATTATTATTATTATTATTATTATTATTATTATTATTTGGGTTATGGCTGGTCCCAGAACGTATCCCCATTTATCCCATTCAGCTTAGGGTTCGCTATACGATTTTTTCTATTTAAGATTGGGTGTTCAGGAACGTAACCCAATCGTGTATCATGGGAGACCTATACACTCTTTTCCTTTCCTTCCCAGTATATCCTCAAACCATCACATAAATTCATCCATTATTACAACGTTGACATTTTGTATTGATTGCTCTTAGTAACTAATTTCTCGACAACTAAAGGGGAAATAAGAAACTACAGTACCATGTCTCTGCTTCATATTAGAGCCAAGATTTAATAATTAACAACAGATTTCGCTAAAGAAAACCTGGTAATTAAGCTGAATGTACAGTAAACCCTCGTTATTTTGGACTCTTTTTACTCGGAAACCCGGACTTCTCGGAATGGCATCAGCCTCTCGGATATGTCCCTGTAGATCTCGGCAATTTCCGAGTTGGACGGGATTTGTCTCCGGTTTACAGTGTTCTCTCACTCGGTTTTAAGTGGTTTAAGGACGAATTCAAGCCTGTGCCTTATAACTATTATGTTAATATTAATTATTATGTACTTTACTGTCCCTGACAACATAATAATGTTTGTATTTGTCATATGTATTGATGAATTTCACATGCAATGACGTAATTCGGACATCTCGGAAAATCGGACATTTCGGAAATGGCTATCCCCCAATTAGTCTGAGATAACGAGGGTTTACTGTATAGCAATTTACCGTCAGCTCCAAACAAACGGACTATAGAGTTGTTTTTATTATAATATATCTATTAGTTAACCCAGAACCTCCCCCGTCTCTCTCTCCTTCTCTTGTGATGATAGGGTTGCCGGCACACGGGTGGGTTCAGCAGCACCATGGCAGCCACATGCGGATGCGCAAGGAGTCGGGTGAGTGGCTCCGTCTGGGTGGGAATTGAACCCGAGACCATTTATTTTTGTATTTATTCATATTTGTTTTTAAATGTTGAGTGTACTTATTTTATTTTTGTTAAAGTTTTCCCCCTTTTATTTTTATTTTTTTATTCCCAAGTTTTATTTAAATTATATTTAATGTATATATAATTTATTATAACACATATTTGTTTTTTCTTCTTGTGACTCATATTTAGATTATGCATTGTGCTATGTTTATAATTTACATTATACTGTACTCTATATTATTTTAGAATGTTTAATGTATTGAGAATGTTAATGTTAATGTGTTATTAAGTGTTGTGTTTTTTAGTTTTTCATATTTCATCTTTTAATATATATACTGTACTGTATATATATAATATATATATACACACATATATTATACACACACACATAGGGAAACTTTACTGTAGGATAGTGATTATGATGGTTGGAATGAGAACCGATCGATGGGTAGGTGAGGAACAGGGTTAGTTTAGGAACAGTAGAGGTTGTGTTGACCAGATCTAGAGATGTCTTGTCGAATAATGTCTGGAGAAGGGACGGAAGAGACTTTGTTTGCTGCCTTCATGAACATGGAGAAAACCTATGACAGAGTAGATAGAGAAAGTTTGTGGAAAGTTTATAGAATATACGTAGTGCAGGTCTCCGTCACTATCCGATGTCCTAATTTACCATATTATTATAGGTTTTTAGGCGTTTGTGTCTGGGTTTTTGGCTGGTCCCAGAACGCATCCACATTTACCCCACTCATTTTAGGGTTTGCTATACGATTTTTCTATTTAAGCGGAGACGAGCCGTTTGTTTGGTCATTCATTCCTTTATTTCTTAGTTTCCTCACTAGACTTCCATCAAGCTTTAAAAAAAAAACCTAGACCCCCTTTCAAGATAAATTTGTACATATTTCGATAGAAAAATTTCCCGGCCAAAGGCCGGTTCCTCTTAAAATTTCAGGCTCGCTATCGTTCGCCAGGAAAAGATCGAAACCTAAATGGCACAAAAAGTCATAAAATTGACAAAGAAATGGGGCGAAAGGTGTTAAAATCGCCGAACTAATGGGCCGAACTTCTTTTAATCTCAAAACAAATGGGGATTAACACGAGGGAGAAAGGGGACCAGAGAAACGACTCGTCTCCCCTTAAGATCGGGTCTTGAGGAACGTAACCCAATCGTATATCGAGGGAGACCTGTATAACATAACATAAAGTGAATAGAGCTCTGGAACTCTCCCAGAATCAGTCTTTCCCTCTTCCTATGACTGAAATTGCTTCAAACTTCGTGTGTCCAGGCATTTTGGCTCGAACGTCCCTTGATTTTGGCCCTGTCACTCTTTCAACTATGGGGGAGGCACTCGCTATACGCAGTTCTGCCTTTTGCCTCCCTCAATCACATAGAAAAAAAAAAAAAAAAAAAACAGTAGTTGGGTAAATAGTTGTACAGTAATAGTCGTTCCCTAGGCGGCCTATAGTCTATTCGCTGTAAGTAGGCGAGACATCATGACCTCTAACCTCTGTAAACCGCGGGTGCCCAACCCCGAAAGGGGTTGAAATAGGGGAGCTATCCCCCCGCCAAAGGCGGCTTTCTAGGGCCTTTCCTAGCTGTTGCTGAGAGGATTGGGTTCTAGTCATGTGGTGATGGGCTGGTCTATCAGAGTGAGAACTGAGCGATCTCTGCCATACCCATAGCTTACTCTGACTGTGCCTTTTACTTGTATATTTTCTAGATCTCAAGTGACTGCGTCTTTTCCGTGGATTGACCTCCCAATCTACCAAGATTGGAAGCCAAAGCGTCACATTTTTCCTTTGCCCCTCAACTTTCTCTTCATAATTGCTGAGGGGCACAGGGCCTTGGGTGGGGCTTTGGCTTTCCGGGTGTTTCCTCACCCTCCTCAGCTCCCCGCCATGGAGTGGCTTCGGTCACCCAGGTTTATTGTGGTCGGCAGGGAGGGTTGTGTGGGGGGCGCTCGGTTATGGCCTTGGCCTTGCTCGGGGCCTTGGGGCTGTTCGGCCAGGCAGCTTGGGGAACAGCAACAACAACAACAACCTCTGTAACTCAAAAAGGGCTATAGTAAATTGGCTGTAAATTTCCACATCTGTTCCTTGACAGACTCTTCCCAAATGGTAGAAATATTAGCTCAATTACTCTATTGGTTTTGGGTTACAGAGGTTACAGGTCGTGATTTCTCGCCTACTTACAGCGAATAGACTATAGTTCATAATAGCCCAGTAATCAAGACGGGGACATGACAATTTACCATCAGCTGAAATAAAACAGGGTATAAACATGGGAAAAAATAGGAAAAGTGAGGATTGGGCCTGAGCATATAGATAGATAGATAGATAGATAGATAAAACATGAGTCACACTGGTACAGAAATATGTGTTTGGTCATTGGTTTGAAATTCTCCGTGATCAAATGTGAGTTATCGCCCCGTTGTTTGATAGTTACAGCACCAAAATGGCCTCCAAAGGATAAGATGGCCTGTCTCTCTCTTACTACACAATTTCCAATTAAAGGTTAGGTAAGGTAAAGGCTGATTTAATTGGGGTCACCTGGAAGGGAAGAGGATGTGTAGATCAGATTTTTACCCTGAATTGTGTTGTGGAGAAGTATCTGGAGAAGAAACAAAAGGTGTATGTTGCCTTTATGGACTTGGAGAAGGCCTATGACAGAGTGGATAGAGAAGGTTTGTGGAAAGTACTTAGAATATACGGAGTAGAGGGCAAGTTGCTGAAAGCAGTGAAGAGCATGTATGAGGGTGCAAAGGCGGCAGTACGTGTGGAGAGTGAGCAGAGCGAGTTCTTTGACCTGAATGTTGGTTTGAAACAGGGGTGTGTGATGTCCCCGTGGTTGTTTACTGTATATATGGATGGAGTTATGAAAGAAATACTATCAAGAGCAGTGGATGTTGGTGTATCGCTGAATAGGGAGGGAATTGAGTGGAAGCTACCTATACTGCTGTTTGCGGATGATACAGTTCTGATGAGTGATAATGAATGGGAGTTGCAGGGTCTGGTAAATGAGTTTGGAACAGTGTGCGAAAAACGGAATTTG
>CM064488.1:4770714-5095939 GCA_032716605.1 Paralithodes platypus
TCATGTACAGTACTACAGCAGCCATACTCTAATAGGAACCTCATGTACAGTACTACAGCAGCCATACTCTAATAGGAACCTCATGTACAGTACTACAGCAGCCATACTCTAATAGGAACCTCATGTACAGTACTACAGCAGCCATACTGTAATAGGAACCTCATGTACAGTACTACAGCAGCCATACTCTAATAGGAACCTCATGTACAGTACTACAGCAGCCATACTCTAATAGGAACCTCATGTACAGTACTACAGCAGCCATACTCTAATAGGAACCTCATGTACAGTACTACAGCAGCCATACTCTAATAGGAACCTCATGTACAGTACTACAGCAGCCATACTCTAATAGGAACCTCATGTACAGTACTACAGCAGCCATACTCTAATAGGAACCTCATGTACAGTACTACAGCAGCCATACTGTAATAGGAACCTCATGTACAGTACTACAGCAGCCATACTCTAATAGGAACCTCATGTACAGTACTACAGCAGCCATACTGTAATAGGAACCTCATGTACAGTACTACAGCAGCCATACTCTAATAGGAACCTCATGTACAGTACTACAGCAGCCATACTCTAATAGGAACCTCATGTACAGTACTACAGCAGCCATACTCTAATAGGAACCTCATGTACAGTACTACAGCAGCCATACTCTAATAGGAACCTCATGTACAGTACTACAGCAGCCATACTCTAATAGGAACCTCATGTACAGTACTACAGCAGCCATACTCTAATAGGAACCTCATGTACAGTACTACAGCAGCCATACTCTAATAGGAACCTCATGTACAGTACTACAGCAGCCATACTCTAATAGGAACCTCATGTACAGTACTACAGCAGCCATACTGTAATAGGAACCTCATGTACAGTACTACAGCAGCCATACTCTAATAGGAACCTCATGTACAGTACTACAGCAGCCATACTGTAATAGGAACCTCATGTACAGTACTACAGCAGCCATACTCTAATAGGAACCTCATGTACAGTACTACAGCAGCCATACTGTAATAGGAACCTCATGTACAGTACTACAGCAGCCATACTCTAATAGGAACCTCATGTACAGTACTACAGCAGCCATACTCTAATAGGAACCTCATGTACAGTACTACAGCAGCCATACTCTAATAGGAACCTCATGTACAGTACTACAGCAGCCATACTCTAATAGGAACCTCATGTACAGTACTACAGCAGCCATACTGTAATAGGAACCTCATGTACAGTACTACAGCAGCCATACTCTAATAGGAACCTCATGTACAGTACTACAGCAGCCATACTCTAATAGGAACCTCATGTACAGTACTACAGCAGCCATACTCTAATAGGAACCTCATGTACAGTACTACAGCAGCCATACTCTAATAGGAACCTCATGTACAGTACTACAGCAGCCATACTCTAATAGGAACCTCATGTACAGTACTACAGCAGCCATACTGTAATAGGAACCTCATGTACAGTACTACAGCAGCCATACTCTAATAGGAACCTCATGTACAGTACTACAGCAGCCATACTCTAATAGGACCTCATGTACAGTACTACAGCAGCCATACTGTAATAGGAACCTCATGTACAGTACTACAGCAGCCATACTGTAATAGGAACCTCATGTACAGTACTACAGCAGCCATACTCTAATCATAATGTAACAAACAACTAGCATGCTGAACCAGGATACTCACAATATTTACGGTACCCTATCTTATTCTGATACTGTAGTTGTATCCTAAATGTTGTGATTGCAATTCTAGCACCATTGATACTCCAAAACAAGTAGTGTACTGTATTCTATGTTATGTTATGTTATGTGTACGTTATAGAAGGCTTATGGTGCCGCATAAATGCGCGAAATTTCGGTGTGAGTATCCTAGGTTCGAGTCCTTGGAGTGCCACATTATTATATCATTAATTAAGTTTAGAAGTAAAGTTGGTTGGGAAAAAAATATGAATTAGTGAGCTTTGTTGATCTGATAGCCCCACTCCATGTTACTTTATCTCTCGTAACCTCCTTAATTGGTATGATGACAACTTAGGAAAAATTCTTTAGGCCTAGTCTGGTTTTTTCTCCAGCTGACAGTAAATTGCCAGGTTCCCATCATGATTATTCATCTATTACCATGACTTTGTAGTGATATATTTTATTAATTTAAGTGTTTGGGCAGTGTGTTGAGTAAAGATGGGAGTATGGATGTAGAAGTGCAGGAGAGGGTACAACAGGGGAAGAGGGTTGTAGGAACACTGAAAGCAGTAACAAAGAATAGGGTGGTCAGCATGGAAGTAAAGAAGTCCTTGCATGACAGTGTGGTAATCCCGACATTGACTTACGGGAGTGAAGCATGGATGTTGGTGGAGAGAGACAAACCAATAGTGAGAGGAGTGGAAATGAGTTACTTGAGAAGTGCATGCAGAGTTACATGGAGGGATAGACATACAAGTGATGAAGTACGAGAGTGGTGTGGTGTGGATGTAGATGTGCTGTGCTGGAAAGTGTGAAAAGGAACACTTGAGATGGTTTTGCCAATGGAACGTATGGGAAGCAAGAGAATGATTAAGAGAGTGTACAAGAGCGAGGTGGAAGGACAGAGAGGGAGAGGTAAACCGAGAGATGTGGAAGGATGGAGTTAAGAAGTATATGCGTGAAAGCGGTGCACGATGGGAGGAGGGGCATCGACTGACTGGGGACAGGTGCATGAGGGCATTTCGTTTGTGGCCACACCTTCGGGGATCACAGCGTCCGGCAATAGATAGATAGACAAAGTAGTTTCATAATTTTCCAGTGTTGTACATGTAATTGTCAAGAAATCAACTGCTAAGAGATTGAATTTACCATCAGCTGAAAACAAACAGACTACAGTACAGTATAGTGGTCATTAGACAATTGGAACTGACAAGCTGATTTAAGGTGAACCCCTAGGTTCAATCAGCATTAGAGGGACATGATTAGACTTGAGGGGGGTACAGAAGCTAGCTTTATAATGAAAATTAGGCGTGGGTGGACAGTATTCAGGGATTTGATACTCTGACCATGAAGGGTCTCTTGGTTCCCACAATAAGTTGAAGCTGTATGCTGCATGTGTGAAATGTGTGATACTGAACTCTAGGGCAGTGAGATGTGGGCAGTCAAAGAGGATGACACCTGAAGACTTGAACTGCAACAGTCTTGATAGTGAAATGGTTAGTGCGCGTAATTTTGGTGTTGAATAGCCTAGGTTCGAATCCTTGGTGTATCACATGTATTGATTGATTTAATTAATTAGGTTTATTTGTAAGTTAATTGGTGAGTTGGTGATAATATGAATGAGTATAGTGATATGAATGTGTAATGTCACAGTGAGAGAGGGACCTATGAGAGCAGAATTGAAAGATCAACAAGGTATACAGGAAAGTGTATGAAGGAGGTGATGTATGAGGGAGGTATTGTATGAGTGAGGTGATGTATGAGTGAGGTGATGTATGAGTGAGGTGATGTATGAGTGAGGTGATGTATGAGTGAGGTGATGTATGAGGGAGGTGATGTATGAGGGAGGGGATGTATGAGGGAGGTGATGTATGAGTGAGGTGATGTATGAGAGAGGTGAGTACTTGCAGACTGTTTGTGGTTTGGTTATGTGGAGAGAATGGATGAAGAGGACTGGGTAATGGATGAGGAGGACTGGGCGAAGTGTGTTAGTAGGTTCAAGTGGAGGGAAGGATGACACTTGGTAGACAGAGGACACATTTTAAGGTTTAGGGGATGTGACAGAGACACTACAGGGTGACTTTGCTGCATGGAAAATGGCCATTATGTGACACAAGCATACTGTACCTAAGTAAAAAACAAAACTGCCTTTCAAACGATATATTGATTGTTAGATTTAAGCAAAGCCAGCAACCCATATTTATCAAAATTTTCCGATAATTCCTAGCACATACAAGGCTACTCTGATAATTCATGGATAAATGTACTAGTGTGACAATGGCTCCTCTCACTCCTTTCATTTAAGTTTTTCTTTCACGTACAGTCGTGGTCAGGAATACTTGAACGTCTCCTAATGATAAAAGCATGATGATCATTAACTATAGTCTGTTTCTTTCCTGCTGACGGTAAATTGACATGTTACCATCTTTATTACTTAATTATCAAGACAGTTTAGTAGCAAAATATGTTGTTAATTATGAAAACATGACATTAATATAATACAGAAACATAGTAGTATTGAATATTTCTATTAAGTATCGAGAAATCAGCTGCTAAGGGTTTGAAATTACCGTCAGATGCAATAAAACCGAATCCCTGTCATGTAGTTTGCGTTTTTTAAGTACCGGTAGTTCATCAGAATAATTGTTTCCAAAAATTGTCCAGATATTCCTGACCGAGACTGTACTCCTATGTACAATAATGTAATAAAGGTGTAGCAGAATTGTTATGATGGTATGGCTGAGGTATTTATGTACGGTGACGCTAATAAGTCATGTCTCGGCTATCATTACGTTTGGCTCGCTCTGTGCTGTATTATGTCTGTCAGATGTTGAATAGGGTGGGTAAGTGCAGGAACATGTTTGTATATCTCATTCAAAAAGAAGAAATTGTGTGTAACTATTGCTGATACCAATTACTGATAAAAAAAAAGTAATGGGTGCCGAGACATGACTTATTAGGGCGACTGTACCTTTTCTCGTTCTCTCTATCTCTTGTTTTATTTACGTTTTTTTCTTTCTCTGTTTTTTCCGTTTTTTGGGTGTTGGTGTGTACAGTCAGGTGTTCCCATCGCTGGACACCTCGAGCCAACACCCCAGGTAGGTGGTCAGGTTGACGGGTGCGCTCGGATTGCCAGTGTCGCACGGTACCTAACTTTGGGGTCGCCAGGATCGCACCGTATATACTTGACTACAGCCTCTCCTCACTAAAAGTCGTGCTGTTTTATGTTATTTCATTGTTGCATTGATGATTCATTAGGGAACAGTTTGCTATGCTTCTATATAAATAGAAAATTGTTCACAATCACAAAAATATTAACTGAGAAATTTGCTTCGCCTTAAATCGTTTCAATTAGTCTGCTTATATTGTGACGTCCCTGTTTTGGTTTGTTTATTTTGCAAGTTTTACATTATCATTTTTCCAGGAATGTAACTACGATTTTTAAGTGAGGAATGACTGTAATGGGGTCGCAGTATCGCACGGTATTTGATGTTGGTTCATAGTATTGCTTGCTTTTTTAATTTTAAGGTTCACAGTACTGCATGGTTTAAAATTTGGGTGTTTTGTAGTACTGCACGTTGCTTGTGTGTGTGTGTGTGTTTTGTAGTATTGCACGTTGCTTGTGTGTGTGTGTTTTTTTTTTTATCTCTTGCCCGGCTATTTTATTGTGGCTTTCTTCTGTGCACATTGTATTTTATGCTTTTGCTTGTATTTTTTTTAATATAACAATTATTGATATTATTTTGATATTTTTGTATGTTTTAATAGTATTAATATTATTTTGGTATGCTTGTACTGTATTATATTTTGTTAGCTGTTTTATTGTTATTATGTATATAAATATACTTTATTATTATTATTATTTTGTTTTATGATTTTGTTATGATTGCTTAATTTATTTTCACCTATCCTCAATTTCTACCCGTTTATTTGTTTGCAATATTTTTCTTTGTGTGTTTTGTTCCAATGTTGCTCCTTTACATACGATGCAGGTACAGTATAGGAGGTGAAAGTTTTATTCTTGCTATCATCAGACTATTTTATTCAGCTTAGGAGGGACCACCAGGTATCACAGGGTTTAAAACTACATTGACCTCTTCCATGTTCCAAGCTGTAAATTTGAGCTGTCGAAGTCCATTTTTAGCAGAAATGCAAAAATATGTGAGCATGTAATGAATGGAAATTATGTTAACTTTGATTTAATGTGGTGTGTGAGTACTGTACTGCAATCATAATTTAGCTTATACAAGACACTCTCCTTCTTTATGAGAATATGGTAGACACATTGCAGCGCAAAGAGCGAAATAACAATGTACAACCCATTGAAAAACATGTAGGCTACAGTATTAACCCACTGAGCACCAGGCAATATAACATAAACATGTAGGCTACAGTATTAACCCACTGAGCACCAGGCAATATAACATAAACATGTAGGCTACAGTATTAACCCACTGAGCACCAGGCAATATAACATAAACATGTAGGCTACAGTATTAACCCACTGAGCACCAGGCAATATAACATAAACATGTAGGCTACAGTATTAACCCACTGAGCACCAGGCAATATAACATAAACATGTAGGCTACAGTATTAACCCACTGAGCACCAGGCAATATAACATAAACATGTAGGCTACAGTATTAACCCACTGAGCACCAGGCAATATAACATAAACATGTTGTTGTTGTTGTTGTTGTTCCCTAAGCTGCCTGGCCGAACAGCCCCGAGTCCCTGAGAAAGGCCATGGCCACGATCGGGCTTTCCCACAGAGCTCTCATTGAGTGTAGATTGTGTTGTTGGCGTAAGTGGTTGTGTGAAATGCAGTCTTCTATGATGTGTTTAATGGTATGGGGTGCTGTGTTACATCCCGGGCAGGCGTCGACAACGGAGTCATCCAGTCTCTTCTGATAGCTCAGGAGAGCTGGATGGTGTCCGCATCTCAGCCTGGCCAGGTGGACTCTGTCCTCGCGAGGAAGGGAGGATTCGGAAGGATGGATTTCGGGAGGTCGTGCATGCAGCTGTGTGTTGTCTGTGAGTGAGTGGATGGATCGGTGAGAGATATGAGTATGGATGTGCTTCTGGAAGTTGGTTCGGGGTGGGCAGGGAGGGAGAGAGGACAATAATTGTGTGTGATACCGTGTGCTGGGTGTTGTTTTGATATTTCTTGGTGTCTGTGGGTGTGTTGCCATGTAGTTTTAGTGGGTGGTCTTGGTTCGTGGAGGCTGCTGCCAGGAATTGAGTGCCTCTCATGTCCAGATGGTCTTTGACTTTGAGGATTTTGGTTTCTTGATGTAGGTGATCTGTGGGTGCAGTAGCTGTGCAGCCTGTAATGATCTTCAGGGCTTTGTTTTGAATAGTCTGTAAGGTCTTATGATGTGTTTCAGCTAGGTTAGAAGCCCAGGCTGGGCTTGCGTATTCCATCACTGATCTTATGTATTGTTTATATACTGTGGTGGTAGTTTCTTTGTTGTGTCCAAATTTTGTGTGAGCAAGTGACCTGAGGGCGTTAAGTCTGGGTGTCAGTTTCTTTTTAATGTTTGTGGTGTGCTGTTTGAATGTCATATGAGTATCATATGTTACTCCTAGGATTTTGGTGTGTGTGTATGTGTTAGGGGTGTGTTGTTTATGGTGAGTTGAGGGATGTATTCGTGTTCTCCTGTCCAACTTGTGAGCAGGGTTGCGGTGGATTTGGCTGGGGCTAGATTAAGTCTGTTTGTAGTGCACCAGCCATGTAGTGTGTTGAGATAGGGTTGAAGGAGATCTGTTGCTCTTTTTGGGTCATGGTGTGTGCATGTGAGTGTTATGTCATCTGCATAGGAGGCTAAGTTTATTTGGGGCGTATTGGGTGTAGTTATATCGTGCATGTACAGATTGAAGAGTGCGGGCGATAGGACGGATCCTTGTGGGACTCCGTTTGGAAAGTTTCTGATTTTAGATGACTGACCGGCAAAAGATACGTGTGCACATCTGCCTGCTAGGAAGTTGGCCAGCCACCGTTTTGTGTTGTTGTGCATGTTTGTGTTGTAGATTTTGTTTGTTAGGTTGTGGCGGGGGATGGCATCGAAGGCTTTACTAATGTCGAGTGTGGCTAATAGTGATCTGTGTGGTGGTCTAGCTGAATTGATGCCGTCGAAAGCTCTTTGTGTAAGGTCTGTGAGAAGAGTGTTTGTGGAGTGCAGTGGCCTAAACATAAACATAAACATGTAGGCTACAGTATTAACCCACTGAGCACCAGGCAATATAACATAAACATGTAGGCTACAGTATTAACCCACTGAGCACCAGGCAATATAACATAAACATGTAGGCTACAGTATTAACCCACTGAGCACCAGGCAATATAACATAAATGTACACGCCAGGACCAGCAGGTTGTCAAAAAAGATTGTTTTTCAGAAAACACCTGGAATGGGTTAGAAATGAAGGAAAAACCACAAAAAAACGATCCCCTAGGTCATTAAGGGGTCCTACGAGGCGCCCGAAAATCGGAATTAACCTGGGGAAATGGGTAGGCAAAAACACGTTTTTCGCGCTCACACGCACGCGGCTGGACTTTGAGGGTTTTCAACCATCGGTATTGTTGCGTGGGATACTTACGCAGTTTCCATACAAATCTGAGCCCTCTTGGTGCCATAGGACCGGAGTAATTAACCGCGACGCACCCTATGCGGCTCTGGGGTTTAGCTTTACATACACTACCGACGCATAAGGTGCATCTCTGGTACTTGAGGGGTTAAAGGGTGTATGGTGGACACCTCACCCTGTTTGCACATTTTCCACCCCATTTTTCCCCCCTTCATTATACAGTTGTATTTTACACATACAGTATTTATAAATATATATCCAGCAAGAAAGTCAAGCATAAGTCAAATAAAACAAGTCAAACAGTTCATTTAATTTGATTACACACACTAGGGGTTGAGTGATAAACAAAGGCTTAGGCGTGGGTTAGGCTTAGTATCGCCCTTGATGTCACACTTCCGCCTCACAAAGTACAGTAGTGTGTATCGTCCTATGATGCAGAGGGTATTTTTACCACCATCCACTCACTGTTCAAGAGTTGGGCTAGGGTGGGTGCCCTAATGTTTCAGGTACTGTACTTCAGTTGACAGTTGTCACAGATTGCTAAATCAACATCACTGTCGTCTGCCAATAACGCACACTGGCTGGCTCGAACCTCAAACCGTTGATCTCTCGGTTTGCAGGAGAGTGCTCTACCAACCGTGCTACGGCATCTGGCCATTTTCTCAAAAATAGAATACTCTATTTGTTTGTAATAATTAAGTATTTGTTTAATTAAAAAAAATTCTGGTGGATATCGGAATTAAAAATACGATCAAGCAAAGTAGGAGAGTGTACTTTATGTTGGCTAAATGTCCGTGTTTGCAGCTTGTGGAAATAATAGAGTTAATTATGACAGTTTTTACCTTCTTTCATTTGTAGAGGTTCTTCCTAGGCTGAATATAATTGTCTTGTGTTAATTAAGTCGGTATCATACATGTGCTTTTCCCACTACTTTTATCAACTTGCGAGGTAAATATTGATTTTTTTTTATCTCCTAAATTTAACTATTTTCAGCCAATTTTCAGATACCAGTACAAAATACCCCAGATATGTTGGCAAAATTTATAAGAGCTCTTATCTGTTGTGATACCTCCTTCAGTCGGAATAATATGTAAACAATATTTTATTGAAGGGGGTTGAGACTATAAGCCAATGTGCTTTATGGGGAGACAGGCTGTTTTTTTGTTTTTTTTCTATTTATTCCTTTATTTCTTAGTTTTCTCGCTAGACCTCCATCAAGCTTAGAAAAACACTCCATAGACCCCTTCAAGATAAATTTGTACATTTTTCGGTAGAATTTTAATCGGCCGAAGGCCGATTCGTCTTAAAATTTCAGGCTCGCTATCGCGCGCCAGGAAATAATCAACACCAAAATGGCACGAAAGGTCTTAAAATTTACAACGAAATGGGGCGAAAGGTGTTAAAATAGCCAAACTAATTGACCAAATTTCTTATAATCTCAAAACAAATGGGGCTTAACACGAGGGAGAAAGGGGACCAGAAAAACGACCCATCTCCCTTTAACCTCAACAGTAACTAACAGTTTGTTAGTGCTGAGCTGGTATGGTCATGTTGAACGAATGGGAGATGAAAGGCTTACAAAGAGAATATGTGAGTCAGGTACAAGGGGAGATAGAAGGGCAGGAAGACCCCCATTGAGATGGAGAGACTGTGTAAGAAAGGCTTTGGATGATAGAGGAATGACTATAGATCAGGCAGGGGAAGTGGTGGTGGACAGGAGTGAATGGAGAATGCTTGTGAATAGTTGAGTGAACACGTGGTCATTTGGAGTAAGGGGTCGGGCGCAAGTTGGACTAGATAATAGTCCATCAGGAGCCTGGCCCGGGGAGACGATTAATATGAAGGGTGTGCCTGGAAGTGTGGTGGGAGGGCTTGTGGCTTTGGCTCCGCTGCATGTCTGCCTGCCGAGATCGGAACCTCTCCGGGTGGTCAGGGGCTGGGGGAGTGCTGGAGCGACCTTGGTAACCCTGGTCTCTGGGTCTTCTCCTGGGTGACCTGGATGTGTGAGAGTTTGTGTTTTTTATCTGTGTTTATTGTTTTGTTTTATGTTGTTTTTGTGTTTTCCCTGTTCTTGCTCTGTCTTGAGTCGGCTACCCCCAAAATGGGGATTGGGCCTGAGCATATAGATAGATAGAATAGATTGATATGGGGCTGATAACTTGCAAGATCATTCATAGTACTGTAACTTCCTTGTCTAATAACTTGCAAATTATTGATTTTACTAGTTTATTTTAGCAGATATTTTGCAAATACCTTTAGAGTACAAGTATTTTACTGTAATTACAGTAATTGTTTCATGATATTCAGAATACAAAGAACTCCTTCAACACGATGTCAAAACTTTCATCATTCTGGTTACCAATATATGATTTTCTATAGCTTATAATCGACCTCTAGGACTCAAAGGGGTAAATACGATCTTAGTTAACCATCTGAGTAACACAGGTCCTTCTTAAACTGCATAAAATTGTCTAATGTTAGCCAGAATCCAAGGTAAAAAGGGGTCATGTTGCTGAAGGGGTTATTAATGACTGCTTTATTCTAGGTTGGGCAGAAATCGTAACCTCTAATCTCTGTAACTAAAAAAGGACTAGAGCAAATGAGCCGTCAATTTATACACATATATTCCCTAGCCAAGTCTTCCTATTTGGTAGAAACATTTGCTCAATTACTCTAGTCCTTTTTGAGTTATGAGAGGTTAGGGGTTACGATTTCTGCCCAACCTAGAATGGACGGACTATAGTTGTTGTTGTTGTTGTTGTTGTTCCCTAAGCTGCCTGGCCGAACAGCCCCGAGTCCCTGAGAAAGGCTATAGTAACTTGTGTTATTGTATACAGGTCTCCTCTCTATCCGATGCCCCAATTTACGATATTATTATAGGTTTTTAGGTGTTTGGGTTTGGGTTTTGGCTGGCCCCAGAACGCATCCCCATTTACCCCATTAATTTTAGGGTTCGCTATACAATTTTCCTATGTAAGAGCAGGTTTTCAGGAACGTAACTCCATCGTAAATCGAGGAAGACTTGTATATATAAAGCATTGTACAGTACAGTATATATAAAGCATTGTACAGTACAGTACAGTATATACAGTATATACAGTATAATAGAAGCAAAATAACCAGTCACCCTTTCCAGCCGTTCACTTGTGTTTTGTTTTGTAATTCTAGCTTTTATAATTATTTTATTCAGTTTAGCAAGTAGTTCTGGGAGTTAACTCTATCTAATCATAGGTTGGTCTTTCTTAATTCCCCCTCTCCCCTCTTTGCCCCATTAGTTATGCAATTTTAAGACAATCTCTTGTTCCCCCCACAGAGCCGGTCACGCCCTCGACTCCCTCCCGCGGGGGTCGGATCGTGGTGGCCATGTACTCCTTCCAGGGCCGATCCACCGGAGAACTTAGCTTCGAGAAGGCCGACAGGATGGAAATTATCAACGACGCGTAAGTTCATAATCGTTTAACCCCTTCTCTACCGGAGACGTCTTTTAAATTTATTTTAGCTACTGTTACATGATTTTCTTCAATTTAAAATGGGTCTCCAGCAATTAACAGGCTTCGAACCATCTCGCTTAACCCTTTATACTACCACAGATTGTACTGAAGCTGCACATAATCATCTAAATATAGCTAGAATATTTTGTTTAAAATGTCTCCGGTACAGAAGGGGTTAATTGATTGATTGACTAAAAGAGTGTTATGAGAACGAGGTGCAAGGGCAGAGACGGAGAAGCAGACTGAGAGTGAGGTGGAGGGATGGAGTTAAGAGGTATAGGAGTGAAAGTGGTGTGGGGTTGGGGAGGGTCGCTGGCTAATAGACGACAGAGAAGCATGGAGGTGATTCATTCATGGCCACCCCCTCAGGGATTAAGACGTCTGCCAATAGATAGATGGAGTGACTTTATCTACTAAGAATCACCCCCCAAAAAAATTATTGATTAATTACTTTATATATATTTACTAAAAATGACATGCAAATATGATAAGTTGACTGTACAGTACTTATACTTGGTTTTATTTCAGCTGATGGTAAATTGAATCCTTTAACAGCAAATATCCCAGTACTTTATGGAAAAATATGAAACTATCATATATTTGTCATATTAATGCCAAGTTTTCATAAGTAACACCATATTTCGGTACAAAATCTTCATAATAGCTGAATAATCAAGACGAGAACATGGCAATTTACCGTCAGTTGGAAATACTGTTCAGGGGCAAGTGGCGAGCTCACACAGAGCACATATCCATATTTTTGTTTGTTTGATTGGTTTGATTGACGGCTAGATATGGGCCTTGTCGAGCACTACAAAAATCTTGCCAGGGGCAATCAGTGTCAGTCTACATCCTTCCTGTTTCTACCTGTTGATCTTGGATGGTGTCATTGAGCAAATGAAAGCTTTTGAATTAGGTCAACAAAAATCTGTGCCACATTTTTAGCCACTTATTATGACTCAAACACAATATGCCTCTGTGAGTTCGCCTATTGAAATAAATTTATATAAACCTCAATTCTCCAGCTGAGAGGAAGAAGAGACAATGTCCAAAAATGCCAATGAAGACTTGAGCTGATAAAAGCCATGTCTAGATATGTGTTCTCTTACTGGTAACAGCATCAGTAGCCTCCTCCATAGTGCAGTAATATTCATGCTACTGTTGGAGAACAAGATTGGCCAGAAAGAGAGAGAGAGAGAGAGAGAGAGAGAGAGAGAGAGAGAGAGAGAGAGAGAGAGAGAGAGAGAGAGAGAGAGAGAGAGAGAGAGAGAGAGAGAGAGGAGAGAGAGAGAGAGAGAGAGAGAGAGAGAGAGAGAGAGAGAGAGAGAGAGAGAGAGAGAGAGAGAGAGAGAGAGAGAGAGAGAGAGAGAGAGAGAGAGAGAGAGAGAGAGAGAGAGAGGAGAGAGAGAGAGGAGAGAGAGAGAGAGAGAGAGAGAGAGAGAGAGAGAGAGAGAGAGAGAGAGAGAGAGAGAGAGAGAGAGAGAGAGAGAGGAGAGAGAGAGAGGAGAGATAGAGAGAGAGAGAGAGAGAGAGAGAGAGAGAGAGAGAGAGAGAGAGAGAGATTCGCCTAGATACACTGACCACACAAGACCTTATGATTCAAGCGAGGTGGTCAGCACTTATTCTAATATACTGTAGTAGAACTACAAATAAATTATAGTGGAAGAAAAGAATAGCACAGAGAGTGAGAGAGTCAGAGTCAGTGGGTTAGCAGAATGTGAGTCACACTGAATCAGAGAGAGTGTGGAGGAATGAGAGAGAGCAAGAGAGAGATCAATCTGTGAGTCACTTGAGAGTATCAGTGAGTCAACAGTGTGAGTCACCTACTGTAGGAGCAGAAAGAGAGAGAGAGAGTGTGTTATATACAGTAGATACACAGACTGCACAGACCTTGCGGTCCCAACTAGGCAGTCCGGACTTAATTCTAACATAAATTTGTTACGAAGTGGAAGGTATAGACAGTAAAGCAGAAGGCTCTCACCTCACCCACCACTCCCTCCAACCTTGCATTGGCATGAAGTTTGGTTAGGGAAACAAGAACCCCAGCAGAATGAGTACATTTCTACTGGGAAATTCTAGTCACCTAACCATGGTGACATTAGGCTACCACAGAGCAGTTGGGAGTATGTACATGCTTAGATTAATATGCAGTATTCGAGAATGCATAATATATCGTTGGCTTGTACAGTTGGTCAAAGTTACAGCCGACCCATCCTTGCTCTGGGGCTCGCAGAATTAGCTGGCATTACTAGTGTAGTGGTGCAGGGATACCACTTGCCATTAATGTGTTGCCTGTGTTTGTCCTGCATATTACTGCAAATTGGACTATGTAATGTTCACATTGTGAAGACTAAATGCTCCTTCATTAAGCAGCCACCAATAAAACAGAATTATGTATTCTTATAAAATCGAGTAAAGTATGTTGTGGCAGCCAGCAGGTTTTATATGCGTTGCCAATCAGTGGATATAATAACTTGAATATTTAAGCAAATCTACGAACTTTGGGTGAATGTTCGGGATCATACATAGCGATGTATGCATTTTTATTTGAGATAGGCTTACTTTCCCTTGTTTAGTATATGTTCTAACAATGATATAGCCGAAATCAGATCTACCAATCCCAATCTTTGTAAGACACACCTTCCTACACCAGTATTGCCAGATAATTCTGCGAGCCCCAGAGCGAGGGTGGGTCGGCTGGAACTTTGACCAACTGTACATAAACCTGTCTCGATAGCGTAATGCTTAGTGTGTGGAATTTCGGTGTGAGTATCCTAGGTTCGAGTCCTTGGACGACGCCCCTCCTCCCAACCAGCACCGCCTTCATTCATATACTTCTTCACTCCATCCTTCCACCTCTCCCTCTCTGTCCTTCCACTCGCTCTCGTACACCCTCTTAGTCATTCTCTCGCTTCCCACACATTCCATATGGCCGAACCATCTCAAGGTGTTCCTTTTCACACTTTCCAGCACATCTACCTCCACACCACACCTCCTTCTTACTTCCTCATTCATCTGTCTATCCCTCCATGTAACTCCGCACGCACTTCTCTAGTAACTCATTTCCACCCCTCTCACTCTTGGTCTGAGTCTCTCCAACGTCCATGCTTCGCTTCCGTAAGTCAATGTCTGGATTACCACACTGTCATGCAAAGACTTCTTCACTTCCATGCTGAAATCATATGATTGGTTATTTACGGTACCCCTCTCTCCCCCTCCAGTGACGCGGACTGGTGGTTGGCGCGGCACCTGACTCGCTTCACCGAGGGTTACATCCCCAAGAACTATGTGGCGTCTGCATCTTCCCTCGAGTGTCAGGAGTAAGTACTTTATCGGGGAGTTTCGGTTTGGGGTGAACTATGTTTACTTCATTATTTATTGGATTGGATTTTTTTTCTTTTCAAGTGTCTTGTTTTGGGGGAATCTCTTTAGCTTATACTGTATAATTATTTGATTTAAAGGTGGGGGCTCATGGGTTTAGGTAAACATGGAAAAATAATCACCAACCTGCATATAATTATCCTGTAAAATGCAATGTCACTGAAATAATTATTAACAATGGTATAAAGGAGTTTGCGGATCGTCTATACCGGGCCTGTGACGTCATAGTGACGTCACACCAGTATCCTCACCCTGGACTGGATGGTGGAGTTACACTCTTGTGACGTCACAGGCCCGGTATAGACGATCCACAAAATCCTTTATACCATTGTTAATAATTATTTCAGTGCCATTGCATTTTGCAAGATCATTATGTACAGCTTGGCGATTATCATTCCATGTTTATCTCAACCCATGCGCCCCCACCTTTAATGTTTTCGTTTTGGGGCAGGTCTTATATTGGGGGAATCTTTATTTAATTATTTGATTTGATTGTTTGGTGTCTTGTTTTTGGGGATTCTTTATTTAGTTGCTTAATTATTTTATTTTATTTTTTGTGTGTGTATTTTTGAATGTCTTGTATTTGGGGAATCTTTATTTACTTAATTATTTGATTTGAGTTTTGTTGTATTTTTTTAGGATGTCTTGTTTTTGGGGAATCTATATTTACTTAATTACATGGATTTGATTTGATTTGATTTGTGTGTTAAACTTTATTTTGGGTGTATCTTGTTTAGGGGGAAACTTTCTTTGCTTAATTATTATGGTGCATTATGGAGATCTTTGTTTATTTATTTGTTGTTTTGTTTGGCATGGGAACGAGGCTTGGTTATACGTACTGACGGATTAATTAGTTAAGGGGGGGGTCACCGGCTTTTTTCTCATTCTCTCCCTCTCTCTTTGGCTTGTATCCATTCGGCCCCATTCAGCCAACTGTTTTAAGACGTTTATCCCCATCCAGGTGTTGATTTTTTCCTGGCGAGCGAAAGCGAGCCAGCATTGTATGGAGAAATTCGGCTTCGCCAGAGAAATTTTTCTATCGAAAAATTTACAAATTTAGCATCCTGTCAAAACAAAAATATATATATGCTGATTTGCTATCGCTCACCAGGAAAATATTGACAGCTGGATGGGGGTAAACGTCTTAAAACAGTAGGCTGAATGGGGCCGAATGGATACAAGCCAAAGAAAGAGGGAGAGGAAGATAACAAAAGTGAGGTGGGCTCCCTCAACTGACAATGTAGAGGAGCTTTAACGGACGTTCCTCACTGAAGTCGCCTCATTTCAAGTGGTTGCATTATAACATTTCAAGTGGTTGCATTATAACATTTCAAGTGGTTGCATTATAACATTTCAAGTGGTTGCATTATAACATTTCAAGTGGTTGCATTATAACATTGTTCATTAACGAATTAGGGTACACTGTACTAAATAACATTCACTTAAGGGGAGATTTCCACTTGAGGGAGTTTTTTCTTGACTCCTTTCTCCCTCATGTTTAGCCCCATTGCTTTTCTAATTTTAAGACGTTCGCCCCATTATATTGATGATTTTAAGAACTTTCAACCCATTTCTGTCAATTTTAAGACCTTTCGTGCCATTAAGGTGTCGATTTTTTCCTGGCGAGCGATAGCGAGCCTGTAATTTAACAGCAACCGGCCTCCGGCCGGGAAATTTTTCTACCGAAAAATGTACAAAATTTATCTTGAAAGGGGGTCTAGGGGGTGTAATTTTAAGCTTGATGAAAACGTAGGGAACAAACTAAATACCTCCCCTTAAGGCGGTGTCACACGAGTTATTTTTCCGTCAATGAATTTAAGTTCCATAAACATTTAAGTGCCCAACATAATTTACCTTCGATTTAGTTTCCGATCCCAATGTGAAAGAGCCTAAAAATAGAACGAGAAAAAACTTGCTCATCGAAAATTGCCGGAAAATGCGCTCGTGTGACACCACTTTTACTCATTGACTCATCGACTCATCCTCACTCACTCACCTAACCACTCACTCACTCACCTAACCACTCACTCACTCACTCACCCACCTAACCACTCACTCACTCATCCATCCATCCATCCACTCACTCACTCACTCACTCACTCACCCATCCACTCACTCACTCACTCACCCATCCACTCACTCACTCACCCATCCACTCACTCACTCACCCATCCACTCACTCACCCATCCACTCACTCACCCATCCACTCACTCACTCCTTCTCCCCACAGTTGGTACTTCGGTAAGATAGCGAGGAAAGAGGCGGAGAAGTTACTGATGGCTCCGGGCAACCAGCGTGGCACCTTCCTTATACGTATGTCCGAACAGTCAAGCCACGGGTACTCGCTCAGCATTAGGGTAAGTCCACTCTTATATATGTATAGATCTATTTTTCTATGTGGAGGGAGACAAAAGGTAAAACTGCCTGTGACGAGTGCCTCCCCCAGAGTTGAAAGAGTGACTGGCCCAAAATTAAGGAATGTTTGAGCACAAAGTACCTGGACACACAGAGTTTGAAGCAATTTAAGTCATAGGATGCGGGAAAGGTAGATTCAGGGAGAGAGAGTTCCAGAGCTCAGCTGTTGAATAGAAGAAAGATTGGTAATATCGTATCACTTGGGTTGGAGAGTTGTACAGATTAGGGGTGGGATTGTGTTGCAAGACGGGTGCTACATACTCTACGTAGAGGAGGTGGTATACTCTGAAGAACACTGATTATTGTAATAGTGGTAGAATAATGAGAGATGCAACATTCGCAGGGGAGTGCTCCGCCCCTTCAAACAGTCTGATGCACCAATTTTCAAACAACAATGAAGGGCGGTGCGCTCCTCGGTGCCACTAGCAGAGTGGCAAACTCCACATAGGTGAAATAGGTAGGTGAGGTGCGGCAAAAGGAGAGAGATTGCAGAGAGTCCGTTATGGGACGTGAGTTAATGAGACAGAAGGGTTTCTTTTCTACTTTACCAAGAAGTGCTGTGTGAGAGGATAATCCCCATGTGAACAATACTCAATACATAGACGCACTGTGCCCCTGTACAGAGTAAGAAGCTGTGCAGGGGTAATAACCCCTGGAAGCGGTTGAGCACACCCAGCTTCTGGGAAGCTGTATTGTTGAAGTGTAAGGAATAAACCTGTGGAGGTTTTTGACGGGTAGATAAATGGAGAAATTTGGTTTGGGAAGCATTGAAAGCAACAAGATTTTCATCGTCCTCATTGTGCTCGTCGTCATTGTCTTCTTCGTACGACGAAGACTATGAGTACGACGACGAAGACTACGAGTACGACGACGAAGACTACGAGTACGACGACGAAGACTACGAGTACGACGACGAAGACTACGAGTACAACGACGAAGACTACGACGAAGACTATGAGTACGACGACAAAGACGAAGACAACGACGACGAAGACTAGGAGTACGACAACAAAGACGAAGACAACGACGACGAAGACTATGAGTACGACGACGAAGACTACGAGTACGACGACGAAGACTACGACGAAGACTATGAGTACGACGACAAAGACGAAGACAACGACGACGAAGACTAGGAGTACGACAACAAAGACGAAGACAACGACGACGAAGACTATGAGTACGACGACGAAGACTACGAGTACGACGACGACGACGACGACGAAGACTACGAGTACGAAGACAACGACGACGAAGACTAGGAGTACGACAACAAAGACGAAGACAACGACGACGAAGACTACGAGTACGACGACGAAGACTACGAGTACGACGACGACGACGAAGACTACGAGTACGACGACAAAGACGAAGACAACGACGACGAAGACTACGAGTACGACAACAAAGACGAAGACTACGAGTACGACGACGAAGACTACGAGTATGACGACGAAGACTACGAGTACGACGACGAAGACTACGAGTACGACGACAAAGACTACGAGTACGACGACGAAGACTACGAGTACGACGACGAAGACTACGAGTACGTCGACGTCGACGAAGACGAAGACGAAGACAACGTAAAAGTTACAGATTCGCTATTGCTCACCCATAAAAAATTAATTGACACCTGAATGGGTGAAGTATGTAAACAACTTTCCTTTCTCTCTTCAACTATTTCTTTGTCTTATCTGTCAATATATTTGAATAGATAGACACACTGAATATGCCTGTGAACCCAAAGCTCTAATATCTTTGTTGTCTCTCTTGTAACAGGACTGGGACCAGAACAAAGGTGAACACGTGAAGCATTATCGTATCAAAGTGACTGATGCCGGCTGTTACTACATTACTTCCTCTCAGGCCTTCCGTACACTCAATGATCTCGTCGACGCTTATAAGAGTGAGTTGTGATTGTATACTTTGTTTAAATTTACATAGCAGTAAATCCTCTGTCTAGTTCATATTTAGTGTGTTTGTACAGATTTAGGAGACAGATTCCACCCTCCCAGCATTCTATCACCACTTAAGATACCAAATGTTCCAGTTTAATATTACTGTAGTCAGTTTGTATGCGTATTTTTGTTATCATGATTTAGCTATACAGTATAGGATAGGTAGAGTGCATCCCTCTGGTGCCAACTTCAATAGTGTGTAACAGGGTGTCAAACCGGAGCATATTTGTTTGAAGACTTTATTAAGGGGAGGTTTTTAGTTTGTTTCCTACTCCTCCAGCAATCTTAAAATTTCACCCCCTTGACCCCCTTTCAAGATAAATTTGTAAATTTTTCAGTAGAAAAATGTCCCGGCCAAAGGCCGGTTACTCTTAAATTACAGGCTCGCTATCGCTCGCCAGGATAAAATCGACACCTAAATGGCAAGAAAGGTCTTAAAATTGACAGAATGGGGCGGAAATTCTTAAAATCACCAAACTAACGGGGCAAACGTCTTAAAATATCCAAAGCAATGGGGCTAGACATGAGGGAGAAAAGGGTCGGAAGAAAAAAGTCCCTCAAGTGGAAATCTGCCCTTAAATAGGAGAAGGAATACAAGACAATTAACCTGGAATAGCATTGTTTGGGTATTTGGATGACATAATTTGAACTATAAACCATAATGTTTTGTTTACATACTGTTATACTGCAATAAAAAAGATTTGAGGGAGCTCAGACGGTATCCTGCACCATAATTTACTGGTTCGGCTCAATGGTTTAAGGAGGGGGTTTAGTTTGCTCTCTAAACCTCTATCAAACTTTAAAAAAAAACACCCACAAGACCCCCCTTCGGTATAAATTTGTACATTTTTCGGTAGGAAAAATGTCCCGGACGAAGGCCGATTCCTCTTCATATACAGGCTCGCTATCGCTCGCCAGGAATAAAAATCGACACCTAAATGGCACGAAAGGTCTTGATATTAGCAAAGGAATGGGGCAAAAGGTCTGAAAATCGCCAAACTAATGGGCCGAATATCTTGAAATCTCATAACTAATAGGGCTAAACACGAGGGAGGAGGAGGACTCGAAAAACCAACTGCCTCCCCTTAAAATAGTGGACTTGACACCCTAGGGTACTTGCTCTACCGTCAACTACCATCATTTTAATTTGAAATCCTACCGAGAAGAAGAGGTTTTACTGCCAAGATAAATATGTATTGTTAAGGGGAGATTTCCACTTGAGGGACTTTTTTCTTGACCCCTTTCTCCCTCATGTCTAGTCCCATTGGATTTTTCTAAGTTTAAGACGTTCGTCCCATTATTTTGACGATTTTAAGAACTTTCGACCCATTTTTGTCAATTTTAAGACCTTTCGTGCCATTTAGGTGTCGATTTTATCCTGGCGTGCGATAGCGAGCCTGTAATTTAAGAGGAATCGGCCTTCGGCCGGGACATTTTTCTACCGAAAAATGTACAAATTTATCTTGAAAGGGGGTCAAGGGGGTGTAATCTTAAGCTTGATGGATATCTAGAGACCAAACTAAAAACCTGCCCCTTAATGATGTCGGATACTCAAAGCTCTCGATGATTTAAGATGTAAAACTTGCAAACTAAACAAACCAAAACTTGCAAACTAAACAAACCAAAACTGGGACAAAGACAATATAAAGTCAAATTAACTTATCAAAATCGCTGTGGAAACAACGCTTACTAAAATCAAATGTATGAAATAAAAGAACACAATCCACCACATAGGGTGTACAGTACAGTATGGGCTCACATGGAACGTGTTCGCATAGAACGAGTCGCTTATAGAACGCCCGACCTAAAATATTGTTCCAAATTTTTCGTTAGGAACGAATGTGATCATATTAGAACGATTTCGCCATCAAAGTAGGGCAAAGTAGGGGAGGTGTGGTGGAGTGGTCTAGCCACTGGCCTGGTAATCCAAAGGTCCCGGGTTCAAATCCCGATGTATCAATGGGAAGATATTATTGGGATGGAATTTGTGCTGTACCTAGTATCAGTGCATTACCACAAAGCCCACCGAAACGTCAATACAATACCCTCATTGTTCCCTGATTAAATAGCACTGTATGAATATTCCCATATTCAAAATATGCTATAGGGGTGCAATGCCTGGTGAGTTATCTGCTCAACAGGTGGCGTTGTGTGTGTGTAAGTGTGAGAGTCCGAGTGTAGTGGGTGAGACAGTGAAGCACGGGAACGAGATGGCTTCAGGGATGGGGTCGTTTCGGGCCATGAGTGAGCACCGTGCCTCATGTGAAGGCAAGATGGCAGGTGCTCGTTGTGCTCTACGTGCTTCACATGTCTCACTCCCTAGACTGGAACAAGACCTCACAGGCTTCACTGTTCATTGTAAAGCGGTGAATGTTAAGGCTCTCAGCCTATGCCCGAGAGGAAGTAAGTTGGAATATAGAAAAAAAAAAAAAAAAAAAATCCGAGGAGTTCTCATATAGAGCGCCAAAATATCGTACAAAACGTACGAAATATCGTACGCTCCTGACGGAAATTTACGCTTACAGTGAACATTGACCATATTGGGCCACCAAAATGCCGCGATCACATAGAACGAAATCACATAGAACGGCCTCGTTTATCGACCAATTTCTCGTTCTATGTGAGACCCTACTGTACATTACTACATGAGCAAGTTAATCTGGGTAAAAAAAAAAAAAAAAATTAACCCTTTTCAGCACAATGACCCCTCTCTCTATTTTGTGAACAGAGAATAACTATGGGCTAGCGTGCCTACTGCAGTACCCATGTCGGCGACCGCAGCCTCAGAAGTGGGACTTGTCACGCGAGACCAAAGATCAGTGGGAGATAGAGCGGTCGGCCCTCACCATGAATAAGAAACTCGGACAGGGATCCTTCGGGGAGGTTTGGCATGGTAAGTCTCCTAAAAAAAAATATATATATATATATAGGAAAAGTGGGGATTGGGCCTGAGTATATAGATAGATAGATAGATAGATAGAAGTATCTTTATCTATCTATTATTTTTAACCTAGGGACTGCGACGGTCCTTCCGGGAGCACAGTATTTAAACGTGTGTAAAAACAACCCTTCAAATACCGTGCCAGTGCTGGGTATTTTCTCAACATTTGGTGCCACCCATAGAAAGTAGTGGCATCTCTCCATACAATATCTTCTACTCCTCCACCTCTTTTCCTTCTCCAAGTGGGAAGCAGCATTTGTATATATTTAGTGTATAGTAATAATCTAATTCATTAATTTTACTCCCAACACCAAACACCTCCCAATGAAATTAATGAAAGCATGTGATCATCCCTGGATTCCAACCTGGGTTACTAAATGTGTTTTTCTTTTTTAACACTCTAACCATTACACCATCAAGACAGTTAAAGGTTAAGTATATGACTACATTTTTATATCCATTTATCGAATAGTGGATGTAAATCTAATCATGTACTCAGACCCAACTACACACTGAATAGCCTAATGTTTAAGTTATAGGAAAGAACAATTTTACCACTGGCACTAAACCCCATGTGCTCCTCCTTCAGGTATGTGGAACAACTCGACGGAGGTGGCGATCAAGACCTTGAAGCAGGGAGCTATGAGTCCCTCGGCCTTCCTGGACGAGGCTAGCATCATGAAGAAGCTCCGTCACCGCAACATTCTGGTCCTGTACGCTGTGTGCACCAAGGAGGAGCCCATGCTCATTGTTACCGAGTACATGTGTAACGGGGCGCTACTTGATTTACTCAGGAACGATGGGGAACGCACACTCAAGCTTAACGATCTTATTTATGTCGCCACTCAGGTAAGTACAGTACAAATTTTAACCCTTGCAGTATTCAAGCTTAACGATCTTATTTATGTCGCCACTTGGGTTAGTACAGTGCTGATTATATCCCTTTCAGTATTGGTGAAATAATTTAAAAATTTTTTTTGGATAAGACTACTTTTATTCAAACTTAAGAAGGACCTCTTCGTATTTACAAGGCTACTTTGGTGGTGCAATTAGCTTCTGGAGCAGTGGACCACTGGTTCCTATCTTCAGAAATTTCCTGTGCTTGGTATGCTTCCAGCCAGGGCTCCACTGGGGTAAATAAAATAGCAAAACATTGGTGGAACTGCCATCCGGGTGAGGGACTGCTCTGGGTCTGCTCCTTCAGTGCTAAGGGTCATAATCTACTTAGTGGAAATAGCACTGTGGAGTGGGTCAGTGGAGGCATGTCTGGGAGCAGTTTCTGCCATGGTCATCCCTCTTGGGATGCTTCCTCTGGAAGCGGGGCATCAGATTGATGATGATGATGACAAACTATTTCAATTAACCTTTTTAACTATCACCGATCCTCTCTGCAAATTAAAGTAGAATAATTAAAGTATAGCATGTACTGTAAGTGTAATGGTGAAAATACAAACTAATATCAGATGTATAAGTAAACCTGTTCAGTTTCTGGTGAATTGTCTAGCCTTGTTGGCACACTGGTTAATATGGTGGGTTAGTGTCTGGAGATTGGTGATTGAAGCTCATGCCAGAGCATGAGAAAAGCTTTTATAACTGATTTTTCTCTCTAATAATTACTTGTGTTGTGAAATACATATACTACTGTACTGAGTTTGCTAACTTGCAAAGAGTGAGAAGTAAGAGCCTGGGACTAGTGCCTTTCCACAACTTTACACACCTGTAGGCTACAGTATTTATGTTTTCGGTAGATGTCAAGCCCGGGCAACTTGACCTAGCGATTCGTGACAAACGCCTAATGTTCATGGGAATAACGGCGTCTGGCAAACAAAGAAAAAAGAAAAAAGAAACTAGAAACACATTATTTATTTTTAATCTTGAATAACCAAGTATGAACAAAATTAGGTGAAAAGATGCAGGTCTGTGATTGTGGAGGGAGCTGCACCAAGGGGTGAACCGAGGAAGACCTGGGATCGGACTATACGTGCCGATCTCAAAGATGCAGGTCTGTGATTGTGGAGGGAGCTGCACCAAGGGGTGAACCGAGGAAGACCTGGGATCGGACTATACGTGCCGATCTCAAATCCAAAAACTTGACAAGTGAAGCATCCCTTAACAGGGTTGCCTGGAACACCGCCATTACGACAAGAGACTGAAACTGCACGTATGTGTGGAGCACTCATTCTTGAAATGTTATGTATGTTATGTATGTATGTATGTATGTATGTATGTATGTATGTATGTATGTATGTATGTATGTATGTATGTATTATAATCTAACATTCCTCCACATTATATTCCTAACCCTTTCGGTAGTGGTGGGCATGGCCTACCTAGAGAGCCAACAACTACTTAACCTGGACCTGACATTAAGGGGGGTGACCTGCTTTTTGTTATTTCTGTCCTTTTCTCTCTTTCTCTGGCTTGTATCCATTCGGCCCCATTCAGCCAACTATTTTAAGACGTTTATCCCCATCTAAGTGTCGATTTCTTCCTGGCGAGCGATAGCGAGCCAGTATTATATGAAGAAATCCGGCTTTGCCGGAGAAATTTTTCTATCGAAAAATGTACAAATTTAGCCTGCTGTCAAACAAAAATAAAAAATATGCTGGCTTGCTACCGCTCACCAGTAAAAAATTGACACCTGGATGGGGATAAACGTCTTAAAACAGTAGGCTGAATGGGGCCAAATAGATACAAGCCAGAGAAAGATAGAAAAGGACAGAACCAAAACAGGTCACCCCCCTTAAGGATGTGTTGGTGGGACTTTAACATACTTGTCAGATTACTGCCTCTCTCTCCTTTAACATACTTGTCAGATTGCTGCCTCTCTCTCCTTTAACATACTTGTCAGATTGCTGCCTCTCTCTCCTTTAACATACTTGTCAGATTGCTGCCTCTCTCTCCTTTAACATACTTGTCAGATTGCTGCCTCTCTCTCCTTTAACATACTTGTCAGATTGCTGCCTCTCTCTCCTTTAACATACTTGTCAGATTGCTGCCTCTCTCTCCTTTAACATACTTGTCAGATTGCTGCCTCTCTCTCCTTTAACATACTTGTCAGATTGCTGCCTCTCTCTCCTTTAACATACTTGTCAGATTGCTGCCTCTCTCTCCTTTCCTTTCTGGTATTTATGGTGTATTTTTCTCCTTTCCTTTTTTTTCAATTCCTCTCCTTTTCACGCATCTCTTCTCTCCCTCCCTCCCCCTCCCTCCCTCCCTCCCTCCCTCCTCTCCTCTCCTCTCCTCTCCTCTCTCCCTCCCTCCCTCCCTCCCTCCCTCCCTCCCTCCCTCCCTCCTTCCCTCCCTCCCTCCTTCCCTCCCTCCCTCCCCTCCTCTCCTCTCCTCTCCTCTCCTCTCCTCTCCTCTCCTCTCCTCTCCTCTCCTCTCCTCTCCTCTCTCCCTCCCTCCCTCCCTCCCTCCCTCCTCTCCTCTCCTCTCCTCTCCTCTCCTCTCCTCTCCTCTCCTCTCCTCTCCTCTCCTCTCCTCTCCTCTCCTCTCCCTCTCTCCTCCCTCTCTCCTCCCTCTCTCCTCTCCTCTCCTCTCCTCTCTCTGCCTGTCAGTCTGTCTCTCCACCCTTCCCTCCTCTATCGCCTTTTTAATAATAGATAAAAGTTAAATATCCTCCGTTTTCCATTCCCCCCCTCATAGGTAGCGGCGGGCATGGCGTACCTAGAGAGCCAACTACTACTTCATCGGGACCTAGCCGCGAGGAATGTCTTGGTGGCCGAGTCACTCACCTGTAAGGTTGCTGACTTTGGTCTGGCCAGGATAGTCGAGGGGGAGGATTATTGCCCCAGCACCTGTAAGTTATTGTTTTATTTTGTGTGCACAGGTCTCCCTCACTCTCCAATGCCCCGATTTACGATATTATTATAATGAACAACTTGCAAAATAAGCAAACCAAAACTTATACAAACACAGTAAAATGACAAAACAACTAATCAAAATGGCTACATATATAATCTAAATGGCTACATATATAATCAAAATGGCTACATATATAATCAAAATGGCTACATATATAATCAAAATCGCTACATATATAATCAAAATCGCTACATATATAATCAAAATGGCTACATATATAATCAAAATGGCTACATATATAATCAAAATCGCTACATATATAATCAAAATCGCTACATATATAATCAAAATGGCTACATATATAATCAAAATCGTTACATATATAACCAAAATGGTTACATATATAATCAAAATCGCTACATATATAATCAAAATGGCTACATATATAATCAAAATCGTTACATATATAACCAAAATCGCTACATATATAATCAAAATGGCTACATATATAATCAAAATCGCTACATATATAATCAAAATCGCTACATATATAATCTAAATGGCTACATATATAATCAAAATCGCTACATATATAATCTAAATGGCTACATATAATCAAAATCGCTACATATATAATCAAAATCGCTACATATATAATCTAAATGCCTACATATAATCAAAATCCCTACATATATAATCTAAATGGCTACATATATAATCTAAATGGCTACATATATAATCAAAATACATATATAATCAAAATCGCTACATATATAATCTAAATCGCTACATATAATCAAAATCGCTACATATATAATCAAAATGGCTACATATATAATCTAAATGGCTACATATATAATCAAAATCGCTACATATATAATCAAAATCGCTACATATATAATCAAAATCGTTACATATATAATCAAAATCGCTACATATATAATCAAAATGGCTACATATATAATCAAAATGGCTACATATATAATCAAAATGGCTACATATATAATCAAAATCGCTACATATATAATCAAAATCGCTACATATATAATCAAAATGGCTACATATATAATCAAAATCGTTACATATATAACCAAAATGGTTACATATATAATCAAAATCGCTACATATATAATCAAAATGGCTACATATATAATCAAAATCGTTACATATATAACCAAAATCGCTACATATATAATCAAAATGGCTACATATATAATCAAAATCGCTACATATATAATCAAAATCGCTACATATATAATCTAAATGGCTACATATATAATCAAAATCGCTACATATATAATCTAAATGGCTACATATATAATCAAAATCGCTACATATATAATCAAAATCGCTACATATATAATCTAAATGGCTACATATAATCAAAATCGCTACATATATAATCTAAATGGCTACATATATAATCTAAATGGCTACATATATAATCAAAATCGCTACATATATAATCAAAATCGCTACATATATAATCTAAATCGCTACATATATAATCAAAATCGCTACATATATAATCAAAATGGCTACATATATAATCTAAATGGCTACATATATAATCAAAATCGCTACATATATAATCAAAATCGCTACATATATAATCAAAATCGCTACATATATAATCAAAATCGCTATGTAGAAACAACGCTTATAGGTTTTTAGGTGTTTGGGTTTCGGCTGGTCCCAGAACGCATCCCCATTTACCCGATTAATTTTAGGGTTGGCTATACGATTTTTCCATTTAAGATTGGGTTTTCATGAACGTAACCCAATCGTAAATCGAGGGAGACCTGTACTGATGTGTAAGTTTTGTGTGTATGGAATCGAGTAATTGTTTCATTATGTGTACTGATATAAGCAGTGGTTGTATAAACTGTATTGCATTTTGTTTGTTTTGGTGTTACTCTATAAACCAGCACAGCTCTGGTTAAAGTGGCAAGCACAAACATAGCAACACTGGTAGCTGTTTGACAATCTTAGGATAGTTCACTATACAGTTTAAATTAAAATTTAAAACTTGCAAACTAAACAAACCAAAACTGGGACAAAGACAATATAAAGGCAAATTAACTTATCAAAATCGCTATGTGGAAACAACGCTTACTTAAATAAAACAAAATGTATGAAATAAAAGAACACAATCCACCACATAGGGTGTACATTACTACATGAGCAAGTTAATCTGTTTCCCAAGCAAACTAATCGCACACATAACAATGCACTATCGTCAAATTAAAGGAATTTTGATAAGTTAATTTAACCCTCTCACATCCTGACGCGATTTTTGAGCCTATTAGGGATACTTTGAATCCTTTGTTACTGTCAGGGGTATCTATAAACCTTTAGTTTGTTTACTTCAACCTCTGCCTTTAAGTTGTCTTTAAGTTAGCTGTGGGCAGAAAACTAATTTTGGAGAGGTAATTATAACAGTGCGAGTAATCTATTTCTTATTGCTAATCTGGCAACCTCTGCGTCCTATGGTCGTGAGAGGGTTAACTTTATGTTGTCTTTGTCCCAGTTTTGGTTTGTTTAGTTTGTAAATTTTACTGTACATTTTAATTAGTCAAATATATAATAATATGCCGGAGTATATAGAAATTTAGCTTTTGTTCTATTATGGTAGTTTAATCAGTGAGTATATAGATAGATAGATAGTGACACTAGCTGATATACTTCTCTCCCTCCGCCAGGTAACAAGTTCCCCGTAAAGTGGACGGCCCCCGAGGCGATGCTGTACAACCGCTTCACCATCAAGTCTGACGTGTGGTCCTTCGGGGTCCTCTTAATGGAGGTTATCACGTACGGCGCCAACCCTTACCCTGGTGCGTTATTCAGACTTTATTTTGCTGTACCGGTACCTTTACATGTTAGGGTTAGCATTAGTTGGCTTAGATTTATATGTGCAGTCGGATGCCATAGTCCGCATAGCCCACGCATAAATATTGGTTGACTTCATATATTTCCAACTATGGAAGTATATCTAGGGAAACAAATTATGAATATAATTTTCTATACATCAACTACAAAATGATATACACTATTTATTGAAAAGTAAGTTATATCCAAAAAGCAACCCAGATAGTTATAATTGCATAAAGAAAAACTTAGGGAATCCAGGAATTCTTATGAGTGGGCTACAGACTATGGTATCCGAGTGTACTTTAGATTTACTTGGTTAGGGTGGTTCGTTATTGTTCCATTATTACTGCAATCAAAACCCATAACAATAATTACACCAATGCCTAATAAACCCCCAAACGTGGCACCAGGTAGTGTTAACCTGGTGCGGCCATTGGGTTTAATTTCGTCATACAATATTTACATTCTCGTTAGGGTGCTTTTTTTAGGGTGGATTTATGCAGCGCTTTTTCCAACAACTTTTAATCCACAACTGTTATCTGCCAATATTTTGAGGCAACTTAACTGCAATGCATAAGTGTGTTGATTTTCGGTGTGAGCGTCCTGGGTTCGAATCCCCGGACTGCCACATGTGTTTGTAACTTTGTTGATTTCATTAATCGAGTTTAGGAGTAAAGTTGGTTATTGGAGAGAACATAATAATTACAGTATAGAGTATTATAGTGGGAAGCATTGGCATAATAGTACAATTCATAAACTGAATTTGTATTTTGTTTTCTGTGTTGTCCATGTACGGGCTCTGTCTCGAGTCGGCCACCCCCAGCTATGAGGTATGTACCCGAGTATATACATACATACTGTACAGAAACTGACCTATGAGAGTTCCGTATGGAGCTCAGTGGTCTGGTTAATCTGCTCTACATAACTGTACAGAAACTGCCGGACCAGAATTGTGAATTAAGATGTAAAACTTGCATACAAAATAAACCAAAACAGGAACGGCACAATATAAAGACAAAAGAACTCATCAAAATTACTGTGGAAATAACAATTTATCAAAATATAATAAAAGTTATGGGGAAAAGCGATCGTGTAAATCCGAGTTTAGAGTCATCGCTTTTTGCCTTTCCAGATGAAACATTTTTTTGATCATGTTTATATTTACAGGTTTGGTGACATTCTGACATTAACAGTTCTATATTTTGAGGTTTAATTAACAGTATTATTTTTTAGATTTAATTAAGTGTTATATTTTTAGGTTAAACGGTTATATATTTTGAAATTTATGGTTATATATTTGTCTATATTGGGTAATTGAGTGATGAAAACAGCTGCCCTGAGCGAGTAGCATCTGATGAGTAGGTTCGAGTCCCCACAGATACAACCGAGTTAGTGGGGACAATTTTGGATTATTGGATCATTATGTACAGGCATAATGAACAACAATATTCTGCTTTGCTTTTAAACCAAATTTTCTATATGTTGCTACTGTTGCTGCTGTGCATTAGGTGCGTTCACAGATATGGAAATTGTGTTGGTCACATGATAAATTACTGGAAATGAAGCCTAGGTACAGTCAAGAGCATAATATAGGGATTAGACTGTAAGTGTGGCTGGGAAAGTTGAGAAAACTGCAAATGCTCCTAACTATGAGAAGACTTTAACTTTCCTTGAAGGTAAATGTATGTGCTTCATATGATAATGCAGTTTTTACCACCATGCACTCCCTGCTCAAGAGTGGGTGCCCTGGTGTTTCAGGGACTTCAGTGGACAGTTGCCACAAATTGCTAGACCGCACTGTCCACCAACAGCATTGTTGTCTGCCAATAACGAACACTGGCTGGCCCGAGCCTTGAACCCTCCACCTCTCGGTTTACAGGGTAGTGCTCCACCTACCGTGTTACGTCCTATGGCCATATATTATCAGTATATATATACCCACACTCAATACGTACACCGATAGGCAGTTAGGCTTAAGCAACCCTCACCTGTGAACAGGAAGAAGCTAGATAATCGAAAGAATTGCCTCGGCATATGAAGGTGGTTTATTCGTGGCCACTCCCCTCAGGTATTAACCCCTTCTGTACCAGAGACGTATATTCGGTTTAAAAAGAGGATCCAGCAATTAACAGGCTTCAAACTATCTCACTTAACCATTTTCACTACCACAGATCCTTCTCAAACTGCTCAAAATCGTCTAAATACCTGTATTGCTAAAATAAAGTGAAAAAGACATCGCCGGTACTGAAGGGGTTAAGGCAGACAGTCTGGCAATAAGTGGAGTGATGCAAGTCTGTGAACTTGTGGCAACCCAAAATATGGTTGCCTGGAATTCTGCCGTTAGAACAGAAAACTGTAACCATACCATTTATGAATCAGTCCGTATTTAACCCCTTCTGCACGATGATGCCTTTTCACCTTTAGTTCTGACTCAAATTCAGTAATGTTATGCCGTTAAAGAAGGACCTCTATTATCCAGAGAGTTTATGGAGATCTTATTTACCCTATTTGAGTCCTAAAGATAGAATATTAGCTAAAGAAGATTGTTTAAGGGGAGGTTTTTAGTTGATTCCCTAAACTTCCATCAAGCTTAAAATTACCCCCCCCCCCCTAGACTCCCTTTCAAGATCAATTTGTAAATTTTTCGGTAGAAAAATTTCCCGGCCAAAGGCCGGTTCCCCTTAAATTACAGGCTCGCTATCGCTCGCCAGGAAAAAATCGACACCTAAATGGCACGAATGGTCTTAAGATTGACAGAAATGGGGCGAGGGTTCTTAAAATCGCCAAACTAATGGGGCGAACGTCTTAAAATCTCAAAAGCAATGGGGCTAAACATGAGGGAGACAGGGGTCCATAAAAAAATCCTCCAGGTGGAAATCTCCCCTTAATGGTAGCCAGAATATATTAATAATTATAAAAGCTTAGACGAACACAGTAAAAGCTTAGACGAACACAGTAAAAGCTTAGACGAACACCGTAAAAGCTTAGACGAACACCGTAAAAGCTTAGACGAACACAGTAAAAGCTTAGACGAACACAGTAAAAGCTTAGACGAACACAGTAAAAGCTTAGACGAACACAGTAAAAGCTTAGACGAACACAGTAAAAGCTTAGACGAACACAGTAAAAGCTTAGACGAACACAGTAAAAGCTTAGACGAACACAGTAAAAGCTTAGACGAACACAGTAAAAGCTTAGACGAACACAGTAAAAGCTTAGACGAACACAGTAAAAGCTTAGACGAACACAGTAAAAGCTTAGACGAACACAGTAAAAGCTTAGACAACACAGTAAAAAGACACGCAAGAACATGTCAAAATCGCTATGTGGAAACTACGCTTAGGTTTCTGTTCGGGCTCTGTCTCAAGTTGGCCACCCCCAGCAATGGGGTATGTGCCAGAGTATTACACTGTACATACATATAATACATCATCGTGTTGAAGGGGTTAAAGTGAAGTGTACCTTGATTAAGGAAGCTCACACGATATTGTGCAGCATAATTTACTGGTTCGGCTCGATGGTTTAATTAAGGAAGGGGTTTAGTTTGCTCTCTAAACCTCCATCAAACTTAAAACAACACCCACAAGACACCCCTTCGATATAAATTTGTACTTTTTTCGGTAGAAAAATGTTCCGGCCAAAGGCCAGTTACTTCTATGATTACAGGCTCGCTATCGCTCGCCAGGAAAAAATCGACACCTAAATGGCACGAAAGGTCTTAATATTGGCAAAGAAATGGGGAAAAAGGTCTGAATATCGCCAAACTAATGGGGCGAATGTCTTGAAATCTCATAACTAATAGGGCTAAACATGAGGGAGGAGGAGGACTGGAAAAACCAACTGCCTCCCCTTAAGTAACCAACCTCACCTTTCACAAATTTCTACATTCATCACCAGTAACTCATGTAAGTTGAAAATTTGACTATTGCTAAAATGTATTTATTGTATAATTATCCAGGTCACATAATTATCCAGGTCACATAATTATCCAGGTCACATAATTATATGAGGATAATCTATTGGTACAAAATGTTCAAGTGCAGAAATCACCCCACACTACGAAATCCCATTGCTGAAGCTAACTGACATCTGCTAACACACATACACACATACACACACATGAAGTGGTGTGTGCAAAAAACATTCATATTTTTAAGGCAAAGTTAGATAATTGTAACTCAGGAAGCGGGACAATACGAGCCTAAAATGCTCAACTCCTGTATACTACAAATAGGTAAATACACACACAGGGGAGGTGTGGCAGAGTGCTCTTGCCACTGGACTGGTAATCCAATGGACCCGGGTTCGAATCCCAATATGTCAATGGGAAGATACTATTGGGATGGAATTTGTGCTGTACCTAGTATCAGTGCATTACCACAGCCCACCGAAATGCCAAAACAAAATACTGTACCCTCATTGTTTCCTGATTAAATAGCACTGTATGAATATTCCCATATTCAAAATATGCTACAGGGGGGAAATGCCTAGTGAGTTAATTGCTCAATAGGTGGCGTTCTGAGAGTGAGGGTCCGAGCCTGGGGAGAGAGACTGTGAAGCGCAGAGGCGAAGCAGCTTCAGAGATGGAGTTGGGTTCAAGCCGTGAATAGGTGCTTCGCATGTCTCACTCCCTAGACTGGAACAAGACCTCACGGGCCTCACCGTGTTCAGCGGTAGAGTGTAAAGGCTATCAGCCTATGCACGAGAGGGAGTAGTTGGAATATAGAAAAAAAAAAAAAAAAAAAAAAAAAAAACACACACACACACACACACACACACACACATCCACGTAAGCACATAAACCACTAATTCATACCAACCAATCACATTTACTGCAAACACACACCACTGTTGTCTCATACTCACCCACCATTGCTTACAAATACACACACATACACACTATACAAATACAAGATGTATATATATTTGTATTTGTCTCACACCCACCCACCCACCCACCCACCCACCATTACTTACAAATATACACACATACACACTGCTTGTGCACAAACTGGCTCTGCTGCTTCTCTACCAAACACTACAAATATACACACACACACACACACACACACACACACACACACACACACACACACACACACACACACACACACAAAATGGTACAAGGCGAGATGGGTATCATATGGTTCACCTAAGCTGATGGCTACCTAAGCCTTCAGGCGAGACGGTACCGTCTATAGTGAGAATGGTACCATACAGATCCACCCTAAGCCTTCGTTTCCGATGTCGCCAATTGGCTAAATACAGACTACACACACATCCACAGCCATTCCAACAGTACATAAAACACTTAACATGCATTTCACGCAATACATTCCCTGTTAAGGAGGCGCGATAATAATGAGCTTAGCTCGCATTGCGTGGATTCCCCTTGACGAACAAGTAACTGAGTAACACACACACACACCATTGTTTACACACAGACTCATACCGCTGCTTTTCTACCAACCACCAGAAACCCACACATAGTCCACAATTTCCCAATTTTCTATTCCTGCCGGAGCTAACCATCCTGCCTTCCGCTGCGCTTGCCGTGGCTCGCTTCCCTTGCTTCTCCCGTACAGGCATGAACAACCGCGAGGTGATCGAGCGCATCCAGCAGGGTCACCGGATGGCCAAACCCCCGCGGTGCCCCGACGAGCTCTACAAGGCCATGCTACACTGCTGGGACAAGGACCCCGACCACCGCCCCACCTTCGACTACCTACACCACTTCTTCGATGACTTCCAGGTCTCCTCCGAAATACCCTATCGCGACATCCACGACTAATACAACAACAACAACAACAACAACAACACACCACCACCCCCCCACCAGCCCGATCTCAACCCTATAATTCACAACTATCCGGCCAGGGTTGGTGGCAATCAGTCAGTAAGTTCGTGGTTGAAGATTGAACTAAAAATTATAAAAACAAAAACTATATATATACAAGATGAAAGAATTGGTCGGACCCAGAATAATGTAGCTGGGTTGTGGTTCACTCTATCAAATTTTTCTCACGGGAGGTTCGCGCTATTCTCGGCCGAACTCCGTTTTCTACTAATTGGTTGAACCCAGGATGATGAAACTGGGATTTGGTTCAGTCTCTAATATCAAAATTTCAGAACCATCATTTAAAAAACAAAAAACAAAAAAAACATTGGTTGGAACCCAGATTATATAAACTGGGTTTTGGTTCAGTCTCAAAATATTTCAGAATTGTTATTTTTTCAAAGTTTTAAATTAGTCAGCCCCAGAATAATGCCGCTGGGGCCGTATTGTAACTTAGCAGAACCATAATTTTTTAAGGCAAATATTTGATAAACTTGAACTTTTTGTCTTTTGCTTAATTAAGGGAGCCCACCTCGTTATATTTTCTCTTTCTCTCCCTCTCTCTTTGGCTTGTATCCATTCGGCCCCATTCAGCCTACTGTTTTAAGATGTTTACCCCCATCCAGGTGTCAATATTTTCCTGGCGAGCGGTAGCGAGCCAGCATATATATATTTTTGTTTTGACAGCAAGCTAAATTTGTACATTTTTCGATAGAAAAATGTTTCCGGCGAAGCCGGATTTCTCCATACAATGCTGGCTCGCGAAATCGACACCTGGATGGGGATAAACGTCTTAAAACAGTTGGCTGAATGGGGCCGAATGGATACAAGCCAAGGAAAGAGAGAAAAGGAGAGAAAGATATAAAAATGTCGGTTGGCCCCCTTAACTGTGGTGGAGGGTAGCGCGTTAAGACTAGACAGACACGGCAGATCCCCTCCGGTGTAGTTGTTGGTGTTAGCGGTGTCGAGCCCGCACACAGCCTTTCCTATCGACAACACATTTTTTCAGCCGGCCGATTTTGAATAGTTTGTACATATGGTTTCATCGTTTTCTGTCCGATTCCCTACATGCGAACAGTCCCCTCAGATGTTTTTTTCTATAATTAATTTGAATTCTATATAGATAGTATAGTCTATTCGCTGTAAGTAGGCGAGAAATCATGACCTCTGACCTCTGTAACTCAAAAACGACTAGAGTAATCGAGCTAATATTTCTACTATTTGGGAAGAGTCAGTCAAGGAATAGATGTGCAAATATACAGCCAGTTTGCTCTAGCCCTTTTTGAGTTACAGAGGATAGAGGTCATGAAATTCTCGCCTACTTACAGCGAATAGAGTATCCAAGATTGAATAGGATACAGGTCTCCCTCGATTTACCATTTGGTTACGTTTCTGAAAACCCGATGTTAAATAGAAATATCATATAGCAAACTCTAAAATGAATGGGGTAAATGGGGATGCATTCTGGGACCAGGCAAAACCCAAACACCTACAATAATGTAAAACTTGCAAAATAAACCAACCAAAATGTATACGAACACGGTAAAAAGACAAAATAACTAATCGAAATAAATATAATATCGTAAATCGGGGCATTGAATAGTTAGGGTGACCTGTTTTGAATATGAAAATGGAATTGGTTAGTATTTAGCATAGGTTAAGTTAGGTTACATTATAAATATATAGATAGACACTGGTTAGATTGTATTTCTACTGTTAGGTTAGGCGTGTTGCCATATGTACAAGCTATTCTATCTCAGTGGGGTGAACAATGTTTGTGTCCCGTGTGGCACAATACTCTGTACTCTAACTTCAACTCTACCAAGGTTGTCAACTCCATCCTAGGGAACCTTTGGAGTGTTCGTCTACTGTATTAAGGGGAGGTATTTAGTTTGTTCCCTAGACCTCCAGCAAGCTTAAAATTACACCCCCTTGAGTCCCTTTCAAGATTAATTTGTACATTTTTTGGTAGAAAAATTTCCCGGCCGAAGGCCGTTTCCTCTTAAATTACAGGCTCGCTATCGCTCGCCAAGATAAAATCGACACCTGAATAGCAAGAAAGGTTTTAATATGGGGTGAAAGTTCTTAAAATCGCCAAACTAATGGGGCGAACATCTTAAAATCTCATAAGCAATGGGGCTAAACATGAGAGAGAAAGGGGTCCAGAAAAAAATCCCTCAAGTGGAGATCTCCCCTTAAGTGATATATATGTGTACCAATAATTTAGAACGGAAGGGCGATAATAATTATAATGTAAGACTTGCAAAACAAACAAACCAAAACTGGCACGACACAATATAATGTCGTAAGAACTTATCAAAACTGGCACGACACAATATAATGTCGTAAGAACTTATCAAAATCGCCATGTGTCAATAGCGGAAGAGCGACAATAATAATATATAATTGTACCAATTATTTAAAATGGAATAGCGACATTAATAATAGACGCTACTAGCTGCGTGGCCAATCTACCAAAGGGGCAGCGTTAAGGGACGTGACGGTGACACTCTGGGGGACTATGTAGCGTGGAGAGTGGCATACCCGTACAAAACATGTAATTGCCTCGACAACTGATTCCGAGGGTTGAGATAAAGGAGGTTAAATGAGCGGAGGGATAGTTTGGTAGAGCTTATCCTATGTGAACGTTAAGCCAGAAAAAGGACTGGCAGGTACTGGCGGATCTGGCCAACACTGACCATAGTGTCTCACAATATATAAGGAAAAAGAATAATAGGCTATAATATTATGGTAACATATAATATACTGTAGCTATACAGTATAGTACAGTATAGTACAGTATAGTACAGTATAGTACAGTATATCTCTTTGTAATCTGTAGCCCAAACTCTTTTATTCCAATATTATTTAAGGTACTGAAAGGTTGAAGCATGAGAAGTTGGCTTCACTGTTTCACCCTGACACTCCCTCCTTTAGTATCGTTTCTCCAAAGTTGAGATGTTATCACGGAGTTGACTAACTTGATAGTGATGATGTTTTTGATCATTAGGTACAGAGTGATGTGCTACCGATTTTGTTTTAAATAGTGCCCCGCAGAAGTGAAGGTGGAGTCGCACTGGCAATTTCCGATTGGCAATTCCATTCTATCTTTTTCTTTCCCTTTCCTTCCCGGCCACCCCCACCTAAAAGGAAGGAAACGGAAAGAAAAAGGGTAAAAGGTTGGGTGTGTGCCTGAGTATATAGATAGATAGATAGATAGATAGATCATTCTATTCTGCCAACATTTTGGTGGTCTTTGGCATTGGTGGGGTAAATTGGCTGAAGGTGGATTATCTTGGGTGGCTGAATTCATAACCCGAGTCACACAGGTACTTTCAGTGGTGAAATTCCTAAGAGCCGATTCTGTCAAAGTTATTAAAAAAAAAAATCCAAAAACACACACACACACACACACTTGAGGGAGTGTGTCGTGAGGGAGGGAAGGAAGGAAGAAATAGCAGAGGGAGGGAGTAGGGAAGGAGGAGGGAGGGAGGGAAGGAAAAGAGCTAGCACAGGGTGAAAGGGAGGGTGGGAGGAAGGATAGAATGTACAGAGGTGAGGAAGAACATATGAGAATCAAAGAGGACAGGAAAGGAGGGAGGGAAGGAAAAGAGATAACAGGGTGGAAGGGAGGGAGGAGGGAAGGTTGGAAGGGAGGGGTAGAAATGATGGCATAGGGTAGAAGGGAGGGAGGGAGGGTGGGAGGAGGAGGGAAGGTTGGGAGGGAGGGGTAGAAGTGATGGCATAGGGTAGAAGGGAGGAGGGAAGGTTGGGAGGAAGGGGTAGAAGTGATGGCATAGAGTAGAAGGGAGGGAGGGTGGGAGGAGGCAAGGTTGGAAGGGAGGGGTAGAAGTGATGGCATAGGGTAGAAGGGAGGGAGGGTGGGAGGAGGGAAGGTTGGGAGGGAGGGGTAGAAGTGATGGCATAGGGTAGAAGGGAGGGAGGGAGGAGGGAAGGGAGGGGTAGAAGTGATGGCATGGGGTGGAAGGGAGGGAGGGAGGGTGGGAGGAGGAGGGAAGGTTGGAGGGAGGGGTAGAAGTGATGGCATAGGGTAGAAGGGAGGAGGGAAGGTTGGGAGGGAGGGGTAGAAGTGATGGCATAGAGTAGAAGGGAGGGAGGGTGGGAGGAGGCAAGGTTGGAGGGGAGGGGTAGAAGTGATGGCATAGGGTAGAAGGGAGGGAGGGTGGGAGGAGGGAAGAGCGGGAGGGAGGGTAGAAGTGATGGCATAGTAGAAGTGATGGCATAGGTAGAAGGAGGGAGGGAGGGTGGGAGGAGGCAAGGTTGGAAGGGAGGGGTAGAAGTGATGGCATAGGGTAGAAGGGAGGGAGGGAGGGGTAGAAGTGATGGCATAGAGTAGAAGGGAGGGAGGGAGGGTGGGAGGAGGGAAGGTTGGGAGGGAGGGGTAGAAGTGATGGCATAGGGTAGAAGGGAGGAGGGAAGGTTGGAAGGGAGGGGTAGAAGTGATGGCATAGGGTAGAAGGGAGGGTGGGAGGAGGGAAGGTTGGAAGGGAGGGTGGGAGGAGGGAAGGGAGGGGTAGAAGTGATGGCATAGGGTAGAAGGGAGGGTGGGGTAGAAGTGATGGCATAGGGTAGAAGGGAGGAGGGAAGGTTGGGAGGGAGGGGTAGAAGTGATGGCATAAGGTAGAAGGGAGGGAGGGAAGGAAATTAGTTGGCCTGGGTGGAAGGGAGGGAGGGAAAAGAGATGGCAGAGGGTGAAAGGAGGGAAAGAACAGGAGATATCAGAGGGAAGGAGGGAGGGATAGAATGTACAAAGCTGAGGAAGGACGTATGTTACTCAAAGAAGAAAGGAAAGATGGAAGAGAGGGAGGGAAGGAAAAGAGATAGCAGACGGTGGGAAGGAAAATAGATAGCAGACGGTGGGAAGGAAAATAGATAGCAGACGGTGGGAAGGAAAAGAGATAGCAGACGGTGGGAAGGAAAAGAGATAGCAGACGGTGGGAAGGAAAAGAGATAGCAGACGGTGGGAAGGAAAAGAGATAGCAGACGGTGGGAAGGAAAAGAGATAGCAGACGGTGGGAAGGAAAAGAGATAGCAGACGGTGGGAAGGAAAAGAGATAGCAGACGGTGGGAAGGAAAAGAGATAGCAGACGGTGGGAAGGAAAAGAGATAGCAGACGGTGGGAAGGAAAAGAGATAGCAGACGGTGGGAAGGAAAAGAGATAGCAGACGGTGGGAAGGAAAAGAGATAGCAGACGGTGGGAAGGAAAAGAGATAGCAGACGGTGGGAAGGAAAATAGTTGGCAGAGTGTGGAAGGGAGGGAGGGAGGGAGGGAGGAATAAGATGTAGCAAAGGGTGGGACAGGGTTACCAAATCAAGTTCGCTAGATAGTAAATAAATGCCGAAAATAGCTAGAATAACGACACAATCTCTACAATATCGCTCTAAAATGGCTCAAATCTAGATAGATATAAAGGATTGCGAGGTGACTCAGATGGAAATATAGATAGATAGATAGATAGATAGATAGAATTGTCAGAAAGGATTGCAATAAGACTCGGATGGAAATATAGATAGATAGCTTTTCAAAAAAGGATTGCAATGTGACTCAGATGGAAATATAGATGGATAGATAGATAGAATTGCCAAAAAGGATTGTGATGTGACTCAGATAAACAGATAGATAGATAGATAGATAGATAGATAGAAAGATAGAATTGCCAAAAAGGATTGCGATGTGACTCAGATAAATAGATAGATAAATAGATAGATAGATAGATAGATAGATAGATAGATAGAATTGCCAAAAAGGATTGCAATGTGACTCTACCTTCATCAAGTTTATTTCTGTGGTCTTTTTGTCCGAGGCATATTTTCTGTCCACAAAGTAGCGAGTTGATTTCTTATGGCGTAAGTATTAAATTTGTATTGATAAATAATATTTTGTCTTTATTTGTGTAGTATTCAATATATTATAATGTCAAACTTGCAAAATAAACAAACATATACTGTATAGTAAATTATCATTGCTATTATAATTATACAGTATGTGTTTTTTGAAAATATATACAAGTTATGTTGATTTATAATTAAATATCTCACACCGTGTAAATATGATCACTATGGTGTTCATCATTAACTCAATTATACAGCCAAATTAATTGTTGACTGAGAACTTGATATTGTGTGTGGAGTCTTGAGCCAGCGACTTAACTCGACACTTACAAAATATATAGTGCTATACTGTAGGTAGCGCCAACAAACTTGACAATAATCTTGACCCCTGACCTCTCTGTAACTCAAAAGGGCCTAGAGCAAACTGGCTATAAATATCCACACCTATTTCCTGGTGGACTCTTCCCAAATGATGGAAACGTCAGCCCGATTGCTTTCATTCATTTTGAGTTATAAGAAGTTAAGGGGTCATGCTTATTGTCAAGTTCGTTGGCGCTACCTTTAGTCACAGGCTTTTTGAAACACACATCATAACTCAAGGAAAAGTGATAAAAGCTTAAAATCAGTCTTTTATGAAGATTGTCGGTGAACTATTGACTACCGCTATTGTGAAAGTGTGGACAGAAAATTGCGTGCATCAAGACCAGGAAAGTTAGCTAATTAGTACCATATTCGTCCTTTCACCTCAAATTTACCATTTTCCACCATTTTCGCCAAATCGCAAGGATAATTTTGTATTTCTCGTTTACTTTTATCTTTACCAGTGCATTATCACGTTTGGTGCGGAATCCGTGAGAGATCTATGTTAAAGTAATAATTGTTTTGATGATATCGGTATTACTTGAGCCGAACACTACCTTGCCACCAATAGGATCCAAGATAATGTAAAACTTGCAAAATAAACACACCAAAACCGGGACGACACAATATAAATACAAAAGAACTTATCAAAATGTGAGAATGTTAGGTACAACCCCCTGCTTCCAAATACATGGCCTCCAGGGACCATATAAGATGTATGGCCTTGGCCTTGCTCGGGGCCTTGGGGCTGTTCGGCCAGGCAGCTTGGGGAACAACAACAACAACAACAACAACTGCTCCCAACTACAGGACCGTATATTCTTACTGGCACACCGGGCTATGTTGTCAACCATCTTGACGTGATATACATACATACATACATACACAAATTTAAAGACCGAGTGCTCAACACGAAGCGCGGTTCCGGTCTCACGTCCTAATGGCGGCGTTCCAGGCAACCCTGTTAAGAGCTGCCTCACTTTATAATGTAAAACTTGCAAAATAAACAAATCAAAACTTGGACGAACACAGTAAAAAGACAAAAAACTTATCAAAATCACTATGTGGAAACAACGCTTAAGCAAAATAATAATTATAAATAAAAGAACGCAATCAAATTCATATTTTTTCACCAACCAACTTTTCTTCTAAACTCAATTAATGAAATCAACAAATACATGTGGCACTCCAAGGACTCGAACCTAGGACACTCACACCGTAATTCCGCGCACTTATGCATTATACTATCAAGACGGACATAAATAAGTAACAAGTAACGCCCAGTTCTTAACATTAATCATCAATTACACACCCTAATGTAAGCATATGGTCCACCCGGGATTCCAACTCTGGACACCACACCCACAACATAAGCCTCTAAACCATTACACCACCTGTGTGACAGTGCACTGGAAATGTCAAAAGTAAATGAGAATGTAAACCAAAATAACGTCCTCTTAGGCCGCTGTCACACGAGCGATTTTTCCGGCAATTTTCGATGAGCAAGTTTTTTCTCGCAATGTTTTGAGGCTTTTTCACATTGGAATAAGAAACTAGACTGACTTTTGATTATGCTAGGTGGCTGATTTATGATATCACTTGAATTTTGAAGCTGCCAGACTACAATTGCCCATTAAAATTGACGGAAAAAGAGCTTGTGTGACACCGCCTTTATAAGATCGAACGATTTGATGAATATTGTAGAAAAAACGGTGGATTCTGACTGGAAGAGGCGAGTACAACATTAATCCGCCCCCTCCTAGATCATCACTAACCCACTAAATTATTTACTAACCAAAATTTTGCCCATAGAATATTGAGTAACCAAGTAATCAACCCTTGCTCAGTAGTATTTTATTAACAATAGTGCCTCTTACTTTAACTCCCTCGGTACCGTGGCGCCATTTGTATATTTTACCTGGCTAACACTATTGTCTATTTAGTATGACGAGTCTAGATGGTGCGACTCCTAGCCTCTTGTAACTCGGGAAGGGCTGAAGCAAATGGGCGGTTAGTTTCCATATCTATTTACTGATTGAATCATCCTAAATGGTAGAAATATCAGTTTTGAGTGAGTTTTGGGGTTATGAGAGTTTTGGTTTAATGTTTATTGAGTGAGCTTTTAAGTTCTGTGAGTTTTTGAGTAATGACATTTTGGGTTGGGAAAGTTGTTGAGCTACTGTACATGAGTTGTTGAGCTACTGTACGTGAGTTTTTGTGTTTTAAGGGGAATCACCGTCTTTTTTTATATTTCTCTCCTTTTCTCTCTTTCCCTGGCTTGTATCCATTCGGCCAACTGTTTTAAGACATTTATCCCCATCCAGGTGTCGATTTCTTCCTGGCGAGCGATAGCAAGCCAGCATTGTATGGAGAAATCTGGCTTCGCCAGAGACATTTTTCTATCTAAAAATGTACAACTTTAGCTTGCTGTCAAAACAAAAATATATACTGTATATATGCTGGCTCGCTACCGCTTGCCAGGAAAATATTGACACTGAGATGGGGGTAAACGTCTTAAAACAGTACAGTATGCTGAATGGGGCCGAATGGATACAAGCCAAAGAGAGAGGGAGAGAAAGAGAAAAAAAAGCGAGGTGGGCTCCCTTAAGAAATGTTAGGGGTTAGGAGAGTTTTCGGGGTCTGAAGTTCTAGGCTCGTCATAAAGAATAAACTATTTTATCCATCTTGAGAAGGAGCTCTACTATTCAGTGGGGTGAAAACTCTCTCTTATTAACCTTGGAGTCCCACAGGTCCTTCTTGAGCTGGATAAAATCAGCTCGTGTTAGCCAGGTGAACGTGAGAGTTGGTGTGATGGTGCGGAAGGTGTTAAATACCTCCAGTTAACCCCTTCTGTACCGGGAACATCCTTTAACTTTATTCCTGCTACTATTAGACCATTTTTATTCAGTTTAATAAGGGTCTCGAGCAATTAACAGGCTTGGAACTATCTCCCTTAACCCTTATTACTACCACAGATCATTCTTTAACTGTACAAAATCGTCTAAATGAAGCAACAATATAATTAAAAAGACGTGGCCGGTACCGAAGGGGTTACTATTACCCTGGACACATAAGTCACCCCAAGTACAACCACATTTACTTCTAAACTCCCCTTTGAGCATTTTAAACAACCAAAAGCCATTATAAGTGTTTTTGCTAGTCGATAAGCATCATCCCCCCAGATATTATTTGGTTGACATTTAAATTCCTCGGTTATGAAACAATAAAGTTCCCTTGCAGTATTAATCCTTCTCCGTTTATATTTGCAATTTCAATAAACGTAATCTGGACTGGTAATGAACGCTTTTGGTATAAACAGCTACGTTCACAGTTGCGTTGGTTGCGACCAACGATTATTTGAGTTGTTTTATTCTTGCTACCTCTGGAATCAACCTCACTAAAGTCACCTCGCTACCTGCCGTATAAATTAAAATGTAAAACTTGCAAACTAAACAAACCAAAACTGGGACAAAGACAATATAAAGTCAAATTAACTTATCAAAATCGCTGTGGAAACAACGCTTACTAAAAACAAATTTATGAAATAAAAGAACACAATCCACCACATAGGGTGTACATTATCATAATTTTAGTGTTATTAATATTCAATGCCGAATCATAACTGTGTATTATAACTTATGATAGTCTACTGTAGCTTATAATGAAAACACTTGCTAAATAAACAAACCAAGGCAGGGACGACACAATATAAAGACAAGAGAACTATAATTTTGAAATAAAAGACCCCCAAACCAAAGGGTGTGAGGAAGTTATGATGTCATGGACTAGGAAGATGTTTATTCATTGGCTTGTTATGCCTCAACTCGTCGTATCTCATAACATCTTTGCTTGATATTGTAATGTAAAACTTGCAAAATAAACGAACCAAAACTGGGACGACACAAGATAACACAAAGGAACTAATCAAAATCGCTATGTGGAAATGACACTAATCAGGTTATTTCCATTGGGTTTTACGAGTCATAAAATGGAGCATTGTGCCATTGGCAAAAGGAACTTATCTGGACAAAAATTGCATGGAGTCATAAAAACCAGACCATGCATGTGTTAAAGCATGACACTAATACACATCCTTGTTGAAGGGGAGGTTTTTAGTTGATTCCCTAGACTTCCATCAAGCTCAAAATTACTCTCCCTTGACCCCCTTTCAAGATAAATTTGTACATTTTTCGGTAGAAAAATGTTGAAAAAAATTGACACCTAAATGGCACGAATGGTCTTAAAATTGACAGAAATGGGGCGAGGGTTCTTAAAATCGCCAAACTAATGGGGCAAGCGTCTTTAAATCTCACAAGCAATGGGACTAAACATGAGGGAGAAAGAGGTTCAGAAAAAATCCTCCAGGTGGAAATCTCCCCTTAATTCGCACAGGAAAACTAAGATACTGTATTTGCATAGCTCAAGCCACTTTTATGATAATAACCTGATCTTTTATCTCTAAAAAGTGTCAATTCTTCCAGAGCAATTCACTAATGCTAGGATCCGATGACAGATGGCAATTACAAGAACAGTGACGTCCTATATAAACTACAACTACAGAATGACACCCGCTAAGATCTGTAGTCCTTTATTCATTTCCAGGGAGAGAAGAGTCTTGAGTTGCCCCTTAACACTTTCACGCACAGGATGCAATTTGAGCCTATTCTGGGATACTTATAAGCCTTTGTGACTCACCAGGGGTGTTTAGAAACTTTTAATTTAGTTACTTCAACCTCTGCAGTTGTCTTTTGAGTTAGCTGTGGGCAGAAAACTAATTTTGGAGAGGTAATTATAAGATTGAGAGAACTATTTTGGAATGGTAATCGGTAACCCCTGCATCCCCACAGGATAGCGAGAGGGTAAAACGACTGAGCTAAAGTCAGTACTCCTCTTACTATTTGTCACATCTTTATGGATTGCCCTGCCACTTTGCCCCATCGTCTTGCTTGCTTTGGTAATAAAACCTTCGAAACTATCATCTCAGACTCCCCGTCCTTTTCCATATCCCCCATCCTCCGATTCTTACGCCGCCGTAACGTCCTGACCGAGATTTAGACTAATCCTTCGGGCCAGCCCTATGAGAGTTTTGTTTCAGACCTCAGCGGTCTGGTTAAACTAGTTAAAAAAAAAAGTCTCATGGATGTCAGTAATTGATTAAATAATATAATTTAAAACTTGCAAAATAAACTAACCAAAACTGGGACGACACAAGATAAACGCAAAAGAACTAATCAAAATAGCCTTGACGCCACATAGGAAAAGGACTGATCAGAGAAATAAAAACTGTACCTGTATACCAAGAATCAAATGTAAGTCCTTGGCAGCAAGTGGGACCAAATAACTAGGCAGACCACTAATTGAACACCGTCTGCCAAATCATTCATGTGCGAACACCGATTGTCCGTGAAACAGTGGACTCGGAGTTCGTGTTTATGCGAACACAGTAAAAAAGACAAAACAACTAATCAAAATCGCTATGTGGTAACAATACGTGAATGATAAGAGGTAGCAAGAATAAACGATGAAACGTTTGCAAAAGGTGGTAAATTGAGATCAACCGATTAATTTCTCAAGTTTTTTATTTCCAAGCTGGATAAAGTAACATAGTCATGACTATAATAAGGTTCTAACACTATGTGGCCTTACGTTTTGACCCCCCCCCCCCCTATTCATTTCTGCCCCCTTCCCGCCACCACGGTTGTCAACACTCGGGCTCCAGCATGTTGGTTCTGGGTATTCTGGAGTATGACAGACAGACAGAGAGAGAGAGAGAGAGAGAGAGGTGCCATCGTACGCAGGTCACAGATCATATAATTACAGTATTTCCCACCCGAGACATTATATTAGCTACTAGGATGTTTTGACCCGAGACTTTATCATATATATTTCCCACCTGAGACATTTTATAGCTACTAGGATGATTTTACCCGAGACTTTATCTTCTGTATTTCCCACCCGAGACATTATATTAGCTACTAGGATGTTTTGACCCGAGACTTTTATATTGTATATTTACGACCCGAGACATTTTATAGCTACTAGGATGTTATTACCCGAGACTTCATCAAATATATTTCCCACCCGAGACATTATATTAGCTACTAGGATGTTTTGACCCGAGACTTTATCACATACCTGTATTTCCAACCCAAGACATTTTATAGGTACTAGGATGATTTTACCCGAGACTTTTATCATATACAGTACTGTATTGTATATTTCCGACCCGAGAGATTTTATAGCGACTATAGGTAGCGCCAACGAACTTGACAATTATCTCGATCCCTGACCTCTTCGTAACTCAAAAGGACCTTGAGCAAACTGGCTGTAAATTTCCACACCTATTTCCTGGTGGACTCTTCCCAAATGATAGAAATGTCAGCCCAATTGTTTCCATTCATATTGAGTTCTTAGAAGTTAAAGGGTCAAGATTATTGTCTAGTTCGTTGGCGCTACCTATAGGATGTTATTACCCGAGACTTTATCATACACATTTCCGACCCGAGACATTATATTAACTACTAGGATATTTTTACCCGAGACATTTTAAGTTTGGTATTCATAAATCATTCTTTCCCTTTGCAGCGACGATAACAGACGAAATAACCTGGAAAATTACGTTGTCTTTAGAAATGGGCTTGCTTACCCGCTTAAGGGGGGTCACTGGCTTTTTTTTTTTATCTTTCTCTCCTTTTCTCTCTTTCTCTGGCTTGTATCCATTCGGCCCCATTCAGCCAACTGTTTTAAGACGTTTATCCCCATCCGGGTGTCGATTTCTTCCTGGCGAGCGATAGCGAGCCAGCATTGTATGGAGAAATCCGGCTTCGTCGTACAAATTTTTCTATAAAAAAAATGTACAAATTTAGCTTGCTGTCAAAACAAAAATATATATATGCTGGCTCGCTACCGCTCGCCAGGAAAATATTGGAACCTGGATGGGGGTAAACATCTTAAACCAGTAGGCTGAATGGGGCCGAATGGATACAAGCCAAAGAGAGAGGGAGAGAAAGAGAAAACAAAGCGAGGTGGGCTCCCTTAATCTCTGTAAACACCACTTTCTCCCACAGCATTCGTTCGGTACGAGGCGCTGCGAGGGGGAAAGAACGCAGCATTCGTTCGGTACGAGGCGCTGCGAGGGGGAAAGAACTCTTTAAGATTACCACCCTATATACTTAAGGGGAGATTTCCACCTGGAGGATTTTTTTCTGAACCTCTTTCTTCCTCATGTTTAGCCCCATTGCTTGTGAGATTTAAAGACGCTTGCCCCATTAGTTTGGCGATTTTAATAACCCTCGCTCCATTTCTGTCAATTTTAAGACCATTCGTGCCATTTAGGTGTCTATTTTTTCCTGGCGAGCGATAGCGAGCCTGTAATTTAAGGGGAACCGGCCTTCGGCCGGGACATTTTTCTACCGAAAAATGTACAAATTTATCTTGAAAGGGGGTCTAGGGGGAGTAATTTTAAGCTTGATGGAAGTCTAGGGAATCAACTAAAAACCTCCCCTTAAGTTGTTTTAGACCCGAGACATTCTATACTCTGGGTTTGTTGTCTACACGAGACATTTTATGGTCAACATTATTAGTACCCGGGACATTTAGTGATATTCAAGACATTTTATGGTCAACATTATTAGTACCCGGGACATTTAGTGATATTCAAGACATTTTATGGCCAACATTATTAGTACCCGGGACATTTAGTGATATTCAAGACATTTTATGGTCAACATTATTAGTACCCGGGACATTTAGTGATATTCAAGACATTTTATGGCCAACATTATTAGTACCCGGGACATTTAGTGATATTCAAGACATTTTATGGTCAACATTATTAGTACCCGGGACATTTAGTGATATTCAAGACATTTTATGGTCAACATTATTAGTACCCGGGACATTTAGTGATATTCAAGACATTTTATGGTCAACATTATTAGTACCCGGGACATTTAGTGATATTCAAGACATTTTATGGTCAACATTATTAGTACCCGGGACATTTAGTGATATTCAAGACATTTTATGGTCAACATTATTAGTACCCGGGACATTTAGTGATATTCAAGACATTTATGGTCAACATTATTAGTACCCGGGACATTTAGTGATATTCAAGACATTTTATGGCCAACATTATTAGTACCCGGGACATTTAGTGATATTCAAGACATTTTATGGCCAACATTATTAGTACCCGGGACATTTAGTGATATTCAAGACATTTTATGGTCAACATTATTAGTACCCGGGACATTTAGTGATATTCAAGACATTTTATGGTCAACATTATTAGTACCGGGACATTTAGTGATATTCAAGACATTTTATGGTCAACATTATTAGTACCCGGGACATTTAGTGATATTCAAGACATTTTATGGTCAACATTATTAGTACCCGGGACATTTAGTGATATTCAAGACATTTTATGGCCAACATTATTAGTACCCGGGACATTTAGTGATATTCAAGACATTTTATGGCCAACATTATTAGTACCCGGGACATTTAGTGATATTCAAGACATTTTATTATGAAAACTTCATACTGTACTCTTAATGTGTTTTTACTCATGGCGATTTATAGTCAAGACATTTTAGTCGAACATGTAGTAGCAAGACATTTTATTTCACAATAGTACCCGGGACATTTAGTGATATTCAACATTCTATCGAGATTATATGTCTTAATTAGTGTAAAACTTACAAAAACAACATTACAAGACGGGACATTTAGATATTCAAGGAACTAATCAACATTTTTAAATTAGTGAACTATTCAAGACATTTTAAACATTATTTGAAAAGTGATAGAATGACATTTATGGTCAACACTATTAGTACCCGGAGCATTTAGTGATATTCAAGACATTTTATGGTCAACATATTAGTCACATTAGGTGATATTCAAGACATTTTATCGTCAACATTTTAGTACCCGGGACAGTGTGATAGTAAGATGGTACTTATGGATTAAGTACAACAGGGACAGGGTTTAGGAACGCTAAAAGCAGTACAAGAATTATTAGGTACATTTAGGAAGTGACAGAAGTCCTTCATGACATGTGTATCCCACCTGATTACGGACATTTAGCGATTCAAGACATTGGTTGAGAGACTCAACAAGTACAGTGGAATGAATTACTTAAGTGCGTGCGGAGTTCCTGAGGGATAGACAGACTAATGAGGAAGTACATGTGGATTAGATGTGCTGGAAAGTGTGAAAAGGAACAACTTGAATGGTTCTGCCCATATTAACGTATGGAAAGCGAGACATTTAGTGTGTCAACATGTGGAGGGACATTATTAGTACCGAATATGTGGAATTTAGTGACACTACATGAACGAAGCATTTATTGGGAGGAGTCGACTGACGACAGAGTGATATGGGTTTTATGGCCACCCCTTCGGGGATCACGGCGTCAGGCAATAGATAGATAGATAGACTTTATTGACAACAGTTTGAAGATAGCTTCTTCAGGTAAGAAGCTATCTGTTAAGGGGAGGTATTTAGTTTGTTCCCTAGACCTCCATCAAGCTTAAAATTACACCCCCTTGAGTCCCTTTCAAGATAAATTTGTACATTTTTCGGTAGAAAAATGTCCCGGCCGAAGGCCGGTTCCTCTTAAATTACAGGCTCGCTATCGCTCGCCAGGATAAAATCGACACCTGAATGGCATGAAAGGTCTTAATATGGGGTGAAAGTTCTTAAAATTGCTAAACTAATGGGGCAAACGTTTTATAATATCAAAAGCAATGGGGCTAAACATGAGGGAGAAAGGGGTCAAGAAAAAAATCCCTCAAGTGGAGATCTCCCCTTAAATGTAAATATTGTTCTCCTCCTCAAATGGTGTTAATATTCAGTAATAAAGCTGTATTTATAGATTATATTCATAGTTCAAAGCCTCTCTAATGGTAGCGTTATCCATCCTGAACGAACACCTCTTTTAGGCCTCGAGTCACAGGCTATCAATGCTTATATCCACTGGGTTGAAAAACTGAACTATTGTAGATTTAAAAGACCTTACGACAATATTTAGAACACTTGGCGACATAGGAGCAGTTTGGACTTGACAAGCACTGTACATACGTTAGCGAAGATACAGATACGCCCGAATGGTTGTGTGCGGTGGCCCCCTTCTCTCTGTGTTCACTATAGGGTCTCTTAAAGTTGGTTCATCCCACCCTGGCCTCTTATATTCAGTCACCACCCGGCTCCGTTATTGTCACCCCTCCGCTTTACTCATGCACAGAAAACGGGAAACTAGTCCAGCAATTATAATGTAAAGCTTGAAAAATATACAAACCAAAACAGGGACGACACACTATAAAGACAAAAGAATGGTAGTAAAAAAAAAATAATAATTTAGTACTGTAGTTTGTTTGGCTGACTGACCGAGAATTAATTGAATAATGTCAATAATTAGTCTAGCTCACTCATTATTGCCACTCACTTGAAGTTTTGGACTAATTTATGACTCAAGTTTTAGAATCACAGGGTTAAATTAGTTGGTATTTAGTCGTATCATCTGAAATCCGAGTGAAATATCATTGCCTCAGATTATTCAAAATTATGTCCCTGTGCATATAGCTCTGGACTCGGTATAAAATGATCGCTCGACTAGTTTCCCGTTCCCGTGTAGCGGATATTTTCTGGTGGTTTAGCCGGATTAGAACTGTTGCTTGCTAGTGTACATGCTAATAGTACAGTCACCATTATAATTCATGTCCTACCTCCATTATCTCAACATGGGTTATTGCACTATAGTCCGTTCATTCTAGGTTGGGCAGAAATTGTAACCTCTAACCTCTGTAACTCAAAAAGGGCTACAGCAAATGAGCCGTCATTTTATACACATATTTCCCAGCCAAGTCTTCCTGTTTGGTAGAAATATTAGCTCGATTACTCTAAACCTTTTTGAGTTACAGAGGTTAGAGGTTACGATTTCTGCCCAAGCTAGAATGAACAACAACAACAACAACAACAGACTACAGTACAGTACAGTAGCGGTAATAGAAGATCAAAGTCCTCAACACATAGAAACAAAGCCTGTATATTCAAGATCTATTCTTTTTTTCTTTTTTAGGAAATTTTAAGAATATGATGACATGTTTCTTACTTATATTCTGGCCATCGGTGGAATATTTTATATAATTAACAATCTTGTACACATTTATTACGGTAGATTCAAGCTTGGTGTAATTCTGTGTAGCGGGACGACCTGTACTTGCATCTCAATAATTTGGTAATGTTACAATATAATTTTACATCTTACATTCATAAATAGTCCACTAATTTACTAGATTAGGTTAGGTTAGGTTTTGGTTAGATTAGGTAAGGTTTTGGTTAGGTTAGGTTAAATATATTGTTCAATGTTTCTTAGTAAATAGGCATCTGAAAACAGTTCTCCCCGCTACACAGGATCTTGCCTCAAGCTTTGTTCAGATTTGTTGAGGATTTTGTTGCAAGGTTGAAATTGTGCCAGTCCGACAGCAATGATTAATGTGACTGTACGGGGCTAAGAGGAGTACTTTGTTTCCAGTCTCTATACTACACGGACCAAAATGTGGAAGTGTCTTTATGTAATATATATGTACATAGGTCAAAAAAGTATCTGCACCCCTACACTGAAATAACGCTTTAGCAAAATAAATAAATATATACCGGTATATAATAAATATATAAATATATTCCGATCCATTTTGGCCGTACAGGTATAGGGAACTGGACCGGGAACAACATTATTCCGCATGCTTCTGCTTGCTAGTGCTTCGGGATGTTCTAGGCTAAGGTTGCATGCCGTCGCTAATATTTCTCTATTATGATCTATTTATTTATTTATGTGTTATTATTTTTCTTGTTTGTACTGTTGTTGTTTGCTTTGTTTGTGCTGTTGTTGTTTGCTTTGCGCTACTTATATTTATTTGTTTATTTGTTGTTATTGTTTTTATCTTTGTACTGTATGTTGTGTTCTTTACGCTATCTTTGTATTGTTTTGATTTATTGATATATTTTGACTGGATGTTTGCCTGGTTTTCTATCATTTGTTGTGTTTTTGTTGCTCTATATTTACTGATATTTGTCTGGTTTGGATATTGTGTTTTGTGACTAATCCTATTTTATTAACGTGTGAAATTTTGACTTTCATTCTTGTTTCACCCGTTGTGTTTGACTTCTATCTATCTATCTATTTATCTAATCTATCTATTTGACCTAGCCATCTGATATACCATAAACCGGTACTGTATATATATATATTTTTAAACTACTGTTATTTAAGTGTTATTTTGTGTTTCTATGTAGTGTGTATGCTATATTATTTCAGTATCTATTCTAATCTTTTCTAATATATTTATGAGGTCTTTTGCCCAGTAGGCTGTTGAGAATTTTTTGTTTTTATTATTATGGTTTTCTAATATATTTTTAGTTTACTTCTTTGTATTCTTGTTTTTTGTTTCTACATATTGTTTTTATTATTATTATTTATAATATTTTTCTTTTTATTATTTGTATTATTATTATTATTTTTATTTTTATTTTTATTATTCATATTCATCTTTGTCTTATGATTAATGTTTCTAGCATTAGAAGAGATATTACAGCTTACACACATTATTATTACAGTATTTTGTAGTTACGGTATTGTATTTTTGGCTTCCCCCTCAGCAAGACTTATTTTCCCGAGCATGCCGGAAAATCTGTCCTGTGCACCGGAATATGTGTCCCCCCTGCGAGTGTGTTTATTGCCTTATTGAATGACCTGTATTTTGATGTAACTCAATACGTGTAATTACATTTATTTTCAGGGTCTTGTCTATCTTTCATTAGGTTATATAGTTAGTATTGTTGTAGGTATAAAGGTACAGTAACTGATATTGGTAAGTTCATATAACAGTACTCTTATAATATAGGTAGATGTTGTAGATTATTTTATGTAGATTTCAATTGGTGTGTACAGTATATTATTTTGTATGGAAGTGAGAATGGACAGTAAGTGATGAGGACCTTACCAAACTGAGAAGTGTGAAGATCAGTTATTTTATAAACATTGCGGTATGACCAGGCCGGGCCTTCAACTTAGGTCAGTAGTGTAGCAGTTCAGTACCAGTTCAACACCAAACCAATTAGACCACCGAGTAACTTAATAGTGATAGTTTCATTTTTGGACCTAGATCCCATTGACCAACACCCTCTCAGACTCGTGGTCATGTAGCCTGGTACCACACATACAAACTCCAACTCACAAACACTAGCAGCAAAGTACTAGAGAAGGATACTTGTAATTTAGAATGGGAGCTGGTGTGAATAGGGAAGATGGATTAAGTAATACAGATGTGAATGAGTCTTTTGGAATGGAAAAACAAGCTTTTGCTGAAGAATGTGGAGTGATTGAATGGATGAAGAAGAATACTTTTAGGTGGTTCAGCATTGTTCAAAGAATGGATGAGGACAGAATGCCAAGAATGATACATAGGAGTGAGGTGAGTGGAGTAGCTGTAGTGGAAGACCACCTATTGTATGGGAGAAGACATGATAGACACAGACATGAGCATGCATGAAACCACCCCAATGTAATTGAAGGATAACTTTCACTTTGTGGAAAGAGCATTGTGGCACAGACAAAGAGAACAATATTTAGGTAAATTAGCCTGGATGTGTTTCTGCCATGGGCATCCTTTAGTGGGGGTTTCCCAGGAGGAAGCAAGGGTTCAGATATGATGATAACTGGAAGGTAATAGCTGTACAATAGGCAATTACTGAATATGTAGGTCATTGATATACTGTAGATAGTAATTTAGGTAATCAGAGATAATTATGTCTACTATCTTGAATATTGAAACAAAATAAGCAAGATCATTTTAGTTATGTTAGCGAGAGTCAGAGTCAAAATTCCTGAACATCTCCACAACTTTACATTGACATAGTTGTAACGCACCATTCAAATTCATTAAGGGGGCCCACCTCGCTTTTTTTCTCTCTCTCCCTCTCTCTATTTGGCTTGTATCCATTCGGCCCTATTCAGCCTACTGTTTTAAGACGTGTACCCCCATCCAGGTGTCAATATTTTCCTGGCGAGCGGTAGCGAGCCAGCATATATATATATATTTTTTGACAGCAAGCTAAATTTGTACATTTTTCGATAGAAAAATTTCTCCGGCAAAGCCGGATTTCACCATACAATGATGGCTCGTTATCGCTCACCAGGATGAAATCGACACCTGGTTGGGGATAAACGTCTTAAAACAGTTGGCTGAATGGATACAAGCCAGAGAAAGAGAAAAAATGAAGGTAACCCCCCCCCCCCCCCTTAAACATGGCAACAAATTCTCAATTTGTAAATATATTTATGAATGAACATGGTTGGTTACATGCGTACTAAGAGACTATGAAAATGTAGGTGAAGGAGATGTTACATAGATTTTGACAATGACTACAGTTGGTTTTCAATTGACCACTTGCTAATTTCAGGCTATAAGGAAGTTGGAGGATGACCGATCTCAACCCTCCATCTATCGTCCAATTGCTCTCATTTCTTGCATCTATAAAGTTATTTAATCTACTCTTAATTCAAAATTTCTTAAGCATTTGTCTCCCCATAATCTTCTTTCAGATCGCCAGTATGTTTCCCTTAAAGGACGCTCTACTGGTGATCTCCTTTCTTGTCTTACTATATCTTGGTCATCCTCCTTTCGAGACTTGAATGAGAGCTTTTGTATTCCACTAGACATATTGAAAGCCTTCAGTAAAGTCAGACACAAATTACATGTTTCCAAACTACTCTCCTTCGGGTTCTATCCCTCTATCTGTGCCTTTATCTCTAATTTAGTTACTGGCCGTTCAATAGCTGCGGTTGTGGAAGGCCATCACTCACTTCCCCAACCTATCAACTCTGGTGTTCCTCAGGAATTTGTGCTATACAGTATTCAGTTTTATTTCTATTATTCAATAATGTTCTTCTCAACTGTACCTATAGTTCTATCCACTCATATGCTGATGAGTCTACCTTACACTATTCAACTCATTTTCTACAACATCCCACAATGCAATCACTCCAAAACTCACATGATGAGGCCATGGCACGCCTATCTTCTGATCTATCAACTATTTCCGATCGGGGCAGAGATAATCTTGTTACTTTCAATTCTTCCAAAAACCCAATTTCTCCATCTTTATACCCGTTACAATCTTCCCTTACTCTTCAACAACACACAAATCAACCCTTTCGTCTTTTCTCAATATTCTTGGTGTCTCTTTTTCTTCTGATCTTTCTTGGAAAATCCATTTTACCACTCTTGGTAAAACAGTTTCCCAGAAGTTGGGTGGGCTCTCTTTACCACCACACAGATTCTTCCTCTGTACAGGGGCACAGTGCACCCGTGTATCAAGTACTGTTTGCACGTGTGGCGTGTGGGTAGGTCCCACCCATGCCACTCTTTCCGAGTGGCCCATCAACTTACTACCTCTTACTAATTCCATAAAATCTATCACTACACGCCGCTATGTTGCATCTCTCACTCTTCTGCCGCTATTACAATAATCTGTGTTCTTCAGAACTCTCTCAGTGTATACCTCCTCCCTTACAGAGAGTGGAGGGCACCCACCTTTCAACACATTGCCACCCCTATTCTGTCCAGCTCTCTAACCCAAAAGAGAACCAATTTTCTGTCTTCTATTCAACAAGTAAAATAATGTTGGGGGGGAATACTCATTGCAGTCAGCTTTGCCTTTTATCCCTTTTTTACTCATATGAAAACAAAATATAAGTATATATCCATAGTGCCTAAATTCACAGTGCCCAAGATTCTGGAGCGGAAAATGTATAATACTGTGCATACTGTATACAGGTCTCCCTCGAGTTACGATTGGGTTACGCTCCTGAAAACACCATCTTAAATAGAAAAATCATATAGTAAACCCTAAAATGGATGGGGCAAATGGCGATGTGTTCTGGGACCAGCCAAAACCCAAACCCAAACACCCAAGATCCTATAATGATATCGTGAATTGGGGCATCGGATAGGGAGGGAGACCTGTATACCCAAATTTTTGGTGCCAAAGTTCCATACATTGGATTACTACACTAAGCTACCCTATGAAAACTCTTGACACACCATTCATCATTGGCATCTCTCTTTCCCTGAACTATCGCTTCCCAAATATAAACCTTTCACACACTTCCAATTCCTGTCTCTCAGATTCTTGCATTCTCATTTTTATGTAATATTTGTACAACTACAGTCTACATCTGGTATATCTTATTCTGGTATTCTTATTATATATACATTATTCTTACTTTAGATTTCCTCTTACTACTAAGTCTTTACTTCTCATGCAGCCCAGTAGTCTGAGGAAAAATAGCTCCTTCTCTCTCTGACCGTTAAGTTTTCTTTCACTATATCAAAATCAGTGTTGGAAAAGTGTCTATACTTTTATCAATTATCACCTGCTTTACAATGAACTGGCAGCATCTTCTAATTTTTAATTTTGGTTTTCCAATTTGTCTTGTATGTTTTAATTACTATATTTTGTCTTTGAAGTCTATAGTTTCATGCATTTTGCTCTCAAATACATTACCTTACATTTCTCTACATCGACCAATAACTTTCTCCTTTCACACCCTTTGTCAAAGTCAGTGACCACTCTCTGGAATTCTTCCATGTTTTCCACATATTGGCATGTTAAAATTTACCCTCGTCCCTGTTTTCCTGTTATTAAAACACAGTGGTGACTTTGGCAGTATTGACGTTGGAGTTAATAGTCGTACCCGTTTTCCTTTTCTCCCTCTCTTGTGCAGGGATGACCAATCGAGAGGTTGCGGAGCTGGTTCCGAGCGGCTTCCGGATGGGTAAACCTTCGACCCCCCACTGCCCGGACGGTCTCTATGAAGTCATGTGTACCTGCTGGCAAGTGGACCCCACACGTCGGCCAGGCTTCGAAGCTTTACATGACCTGCTCACGGACTTTGATGTAGCCTGCGAGCGAACATATGATGCCGCGGAGGCTGCCTTTGGTGGGATGGGTTAGGGTGGCTTGTAAGGCTGCACCCTTTACCTAGGCTGTTATGGAAGGCTTTATTCACTACACTAATTCCTCACTTAAAATTAGAGTTACATTCATGAGAAACTAAACTATAAACAAAACAACTTCATGTAAAACAACTATTTCTTGTAATTTTGTACATCATTTCTATCTCCTTTACAATAATGGAGCATGACAACTTAAAGTGAATTTGGTTGCCTAACTCACGGACAGTGTACTAACAAAACAACTTAAAATGAGGCAACTTTAAGTGAGGAGTGCCTGTACTGCTAAAATGGACTAACTTTGGACAGAGAGGGATGCTTCAATAAAGGTGGATTTAGAAGCACTCCTTTTCCCGCAACATTTTTATGGTAACGTTTTGATATTATTTTTGGCTGGTATTTACAACAAGAGTTAAAATAGATTATTATAGGTGACAAACATCTTCCAAAAATAATATTCCAAAATTGCAGAAGAAAGTTGCGGGAAAATGCGCTTACGTAAATCCGCCTTAGAATGGCTCAATACTATGGTAGAACACTGCCTACATATTTCTCTACTATACTATTGAACTATTGAACTATTGAACTATTTTCCCATAACTTTGGCTCCTGGCCTATTATTCTGAAATATCCGGAGTTAGTCGGCTTTGCAATACAGTCTCCCTCGATATACGATTCGGTTATGTTCCTGGAATCCCGACCTTGAATAGAAAAATCGTATAGTGAACCCTAAAATTAATGGGGTAAATGGGGATGCGTTCTGGGACCAGCCGAAACCCAAACCCAAACCTCCTAAAATTATATAATAATATCGTAAATCCGGGCATCGTATAGTGAGGGAGACCCGTATTGAGGAATTAGCTGCTAAGGGATTGAACTTATTACCCAGTATAAATTAAAATGTAAAACTTGCAAACTAAACAAACCAAAACTGGGACAAAGACAATATAAAGTCAAATTAACTTATCAAAATCGCTATGTGGAAACAACGCTTACTAAAATAAGGCTGGTCCCACGATGACTTGCTAGGTTGTTTGGTAAGCCTTCCATGACCGTCCAAGGTATCGGGATGCCTTTTATAACTGTCTGTGCTTTATTTATCTTAAGGGGGATGGTTCACTTTTTGGACGATATTTGCATGTATTCATTATTTTTCTAGTTTCCTCCCTAGACCTCCATCAAATTTTAAAAACATCCATTAGATCCCCCTTCTGGATTAGTTTGTACATTTTTCGGTAGAAAAATGTCCCAACCGAAGGCCGATTCTTCAAACATTACAGGCTCACTATCGTTCGCCAGGGAAAAAATTGACACCTAAATAGCACGAAAGGTCTAAATATTGACGAAGAAATGGGGCGAAAGGTCTTAAAATTGACTAACTAATGGGGCAAGCATCTTAACATCTGAAAACTAATAGGGCTAAACATGAGGGAGAAAGTGGTCAAGAAAACCGGCCCATCCCCCCTTAACCGAGTGAGAATCTGTCATGTCACTATTTTGATCTCTGACTTGTGACTCTATTTTAATTTCTTGCTTGGTTAACCCCTTCCTTACCGGCGACGTGTTTTCGATTTTATTATAGCTTATGTTTAGGCGATTTTGTGCAGTTTAAGACGGATCTGTGCTAGTAAAATGGGTTAAGAGAGATACTTCGAACCTGTTAATTGCTGTCTTCCCTATTAAACTGCACACCCATCGTCTAATAGTAGCCAGAATATAGTTAAAAAGACAGCCGGTACACAAGGGGTTAAGATCACTAGAGTATATCGCACCTCTCCCAACACACCACCTCTCCCAACACACCACCTCTACTACAGTATGGTCGAGGTTAATAAGTGTTGTCAGATTTTTCACAAAGTTTCGGACACTGACTAATACTGTGAGGGATAAGCACTTTTCCCAGTAACTAAAGATACCAATAAAACTTTTTGAGCGAAGACCACTGGAATCTATGACAACACTTATTACCCCCCGATCGTACAGTCGGCTGGTGTTTATTCCACAACTACATCAACCAAAACTCTCGACACCCCAAGGTTCGTATTCCTATAGTCAGTTAATTTCAGCTGACGGTAAATTGTCATGTTTTCATCTTGTTTACTCCGCTATTATGAAGATTTTGTAGTGAAATATGATGTTAATTACGATAAATTGACATAATTATGGCACCCAGATATAGTAGTTTCATATAATTTTGTTAAATATTGAGAAATCAGTTGCTAAGGGATGCAATTTACCGTCAGTCGAAATAATACCGACTTTAGCCAAACCCTCATAATTATATCGTTTATACTGTGTGAGGGTTTATAATGGATCAGGATTTGTGTCCTAGGGTGTACAGTCGCCTAATAAGTGATGTCTCGGCACCAATTATGTTTTGGTCAATAATTGGTATCAGCAATATTTACACATGATTTTTTCGTTCGAGTGAGATATACCAACATGTTTCTACACTTACCCACCCTATTCAACATCTGACAGACATTGATACAGCACAAAGTGAGGCAATCGTAATGACAGCTGAGACATGACTTATTAGCGCCACCGTACCTTGGTGAGCATCAGTATGGATAGACCTGTTTAAGTCTATGAAACTTTCAAGCATAGTTCTGAAGCATTTGGAATATAATACAAAAGTTTATTGTTTTGTTTGTGTTCGATATTGATTTAAATGAGTGCATCAATATTAATGCTCATAACTATACACTGTCGGGAGGGTGTTCGTGTACTGTAGGTCTGTGTGTCGTCCGAGGGTGCTCACTGCCGTTGCTCAACCTGATCCCGTTTTCTGCGAACTCTCCTGAAACTGAGCCCTCGCTTGCAAATTTGTTCGTGCAGACGTCTTGAAACTGAGACTACACTTGGAAATTTGTGTACATGGCCTTTTTAAATCCTAAACAGTACTTGAAAACTGTGTGTACGCAAACATTTGAATGGTAATTATAATGTAAAACTTGCAAAATAAACAAACCAAAATAGGGACGACACAATATAAAGGCAAAATAACTTATCAAAATTGCTGTGTGGAAATAACGCTTAAATAAAATAAAGACTGAGAACACAATTGAAATCTGTGTGGGGAATTTTAAGCTTGAGACCGCAATTGAACATGTGTGCTTGTAGATTTTTCTAAAACTGCCGAGTTATTGACATTGCTCAGCTACTTAAATATTTTCTGTGTACCTTTCTGACCACAATTTTGGTGGTGAAGTTCCCCATGTTCGTTTTTCATGTGCACTTGTTAATATTGATGTGTGGGTATACAGGGATTCCCTTCATATGTGCGTATGTGTACATATATCAGCGGGTTCTGTTCAAGCAGATGATGGGGATATTTTATTTATATATATATATATTTTTTTTTTTATGTTTTTGGAGGTTATTTTTGCCTCCTTGTTTTTAATGGCACAAAGAGGTGTTAGGCCTATTTTCAGTTAGGTGTTTTTAAGTTACAGGTAGTACAGTATAAAAGTAATATGATCCCATGTATAGTCAGCATTAAAAGTCATGGGAGTTGAACAAGTGTGTGTGTATATGTACAGTAATTTAACACTAGGTGAAAATCAGCAAGTTATGTGTGTGGAGCGTGTATGTGTGTATGTATGTGTTTGGGAGCGCATTAGAAGTGGAAATAAAGAAATTGTGTGCGTGCGAGTTTATTCCTTCGGTACCAGTGACGTCCTTTTCATTATATTCTGCCAAATATTAGACGATTTTACTTGGCTTAAGAAGGACGTCTATCAATTATAAGGATAAAGACTATCTCAATTAATCCTTTCAGCCACTATGCATCCTTCCTAATCTTCATAAAATCATCTAAATGAAGCTGAAATAGAACCCAAAGATGTCATCAGTACAGAAGGAGTTAAAATAGCTTAGTGTTAGTCGGCCAACATTCCCAAAGTGTTGTGGTGCTCTAGTGTATATAGTAGATACCCCTCTCCTCCTACAACAGAAAACGGGCCAAGAAACTTAACGTGCGCAGAACCTTAAACTGCTCATGTCTCGATACACTTCAACCCATTCACTGCCCAAGGTAATAGATAGACGGATTCATATTATGTACAGGTCTCCCTCGATTTACGATTGGGTTACGTTCCTGAAAACCCAATCATAATAGAAAAATTGTATAGCGAACACTAATATTAATGGGGTAATTGGGGATGCATTCTGAGACAAACCAAAACACAAACTCCTAAAAGCCTGTAAAAATATCGTAAATTGGGGCATTGGATAGTGAGGGAGACTTGTATAGTTGTATATTGAGATTGAAAACTATTTATGATGAGTTTTTCTATTATGTTGAGGCAGAGTTACAGTTGGGCCTTTACCGACAATAAACCCCATAATTTCAATTGTGGTTCTCTCTTTAGTAAATTCAAAAAAAGTTCATAAATCACATAAAAAACCATAGCATTTGTATTCTAACTTTATTTACTTGGTTATTTTTATAGAAAAAACGTTGTGTTACCCAAGCAAAGCCTTTATATGCAGTGTAAGTTGTTGAGAGCGCATGAGTGAGCACCCTCGGACTACCCCCAAAAGAGAAAATGGGAATGCGAAGACAGTGAGTTGGCATAAAGCAACCAGACGAAGAAAACTGCGAAAAGTGAGTGCTACATCAATGTGAAAACAACAGCAATTTGAAAACTTCTACAATTTGAAAACATCAGCAATTTGAAAACCTCTACAATTTAAAAACCTCTACAATTTAAAAACCTCTACAATATGAAAACTTCTACAAATTGAAAACACCAGCAATATGAAAACCAGTACGATTATATAAAATGGCTATAAACCAACATCGGCAATTTAGAAGCAGGTAGAAAACAGCAATAAATAATAGGATCATCCCCAAACAGAAATATACAACAATAGCAACCACAATCAGAAAACAGTTGCAGCAAAATTTATCACAGTTAGAAAAAATATGTAGTAAAATCAGAAAATGTAGCAAAATTCATCGCAGTTAGAAAAAGTATCGCATAAAATTAGAAAATGTCAAAATATGAAGCCATTAGCCAACCAACCCGAAGCCCAGCCTCTCACCCCTGCGATCTAAAGTCGACTCCTAAGATGGCGTCACACTGGCAAATTTTCGGCATTTTTAGTCCATCGGATGTTAAGTGTACTGTATCAGATTTTGGTGTGTGATTTGTGGATATAAACACCAAAAGTCAGTTACACAAGTTTATTATTTCACTCAAGTATTTAATTAGTGTCTGGAATTGGTGATTATCGTATGTAAGTGAGTTAATTAACCCTTGTCTAGCGGGGTGTTTTGGGCTCATTTGGGCATATTCAGGCCCTCCTGCATGATAAATCAAGCATCTGCATGAAAAAAAAATATTTAGCAAAAAACTAGGCGCTAAAAGCTTTAAAATGAGACCAGAACGAGCTACGTAGCACTCGTGGTTCTCTTGCAGTGATGCCACGAACATGGGAGTTTAGCATATATCGGTATATTTTTCCCAGCTATTCTCACTACTGGCTACACTGCCGGCCTCTCGAGAACACAGGGAACATGAGTTAATGGGCGGCGGTAAGCCCTGGGAGTCGGCTGTCTGGCCCGCTGTGCTCCCGGCCATTTGCACTCGATTTTAACCCTTTAAAAGCCTTAATAATGCTCCTAACTTGCTGCAAATTGGTGCACGACTTAAGTCGAGCGCTGCCAATAAGGGGTTAAAGGCAATATCAGAGGAAAGTTGGGGAAATGAATCGTTAACAGGTTATAAAAAAAGTGCCGAAAAAATGCCTGGTGCGACGCCGCCTTGAATTGTGGTCTAGCTACTTCCAGCCCCATTATATTCAGCTTAGGAAGAAGTACTACAATCCCAAGGGCGAACCAAGAATTTTTAAAGCCCTTTGATAGCTAGATGCCCTTCCCAAGCTGAATAAAATGCCCTGGAGGTAGGTGAGCAGGGTTATATCATACACCTCCTTTCCTGACTGAGGTCCAAGCCAGTGTGTGGGTGTGTTTGTGAATAATCTATAGAAGAAAATATTTAAATACCCCTCTCTTCCCCGGATGTTTTATGAAAGAAATATACCTAAATATCCATCTTTTCCTGGATACTCTTGACAGTGATCCTTTCAATCCCATCTTTTCTCTGGATGGAAGAAAACTTTGGTAAAAACCCATTTTCTGGGATGTTCATATGAGAAAACTTCATAAACCTCTCTATCCAAAACACTAATGGAAGAAACCCTTATAAGCCCCTCTTTCCAAGACACTTTTCTCTCTCTTGATTTAAGATAAGGAAACTGGCGCGCAAGGGACGCAAAGTTTGTGCTGTATAAATAATCTGAATAAACAAAGTGTCCAGTGGTGTTGTGCCGCGAAGGTGGACGCATTTAAGGTGTGGTGCAGTGGTGGCGAAATGGACGCTTGGACTCGCCATATTCATGATCCCAAAGTGAAACTATGTGCTTTTTTTTTGTTTTTCCTATTTAATATACAGTATATACTGTATATATTTTTTGTTCTTATGTTTTCTTTATTATTCCCCACTGCTTGTCGTCAACTTTGTCAATGTAATCACTTTGTAGCCGATGCCAAAATGATCTAACCTTTTCAGTATGCTATGACGCATGTTGCCTTTCATTCTGGGTGTTAATAGATGATGTTATTAAGTTTGGAAAGGGTCTGTGGGAGTCAAAGGGGTAATATATATAGCTTTTACCCCTTTCATTGCTACAGGTCCTTCTTAACTTGTATAAAATTGTTTAATATTTAGTAAGAATGAAAGGAAGGAAGCTCCATACTTCCGAAAGGGTTATTTATAAAGGGTATTCGACGCCTGCCAAAGATTGACTAGTGGATAACGTGAGCCTGGCAGTTGATTTGGATTCTAATCTCTCTTGTCACACAATTTTACTTGACTTAGAAAGGATCTGTAGGTATCAAAGGGTTATAAACTCAAATCTCAATAATTAACCCTTAGTATCCTAGAGGTTCTTTCTAAGCTAGATAAATTTATTTGAGTGAAAAGACGTTGACCCCTTCATAACTCCATAAAATATCCAAATAATACCTTTATAGTAGAGTTTTGTTTAGGTGTGTTTTTAATTATTTAACAAAAAGATGCTCTATTTATGCAATTCAATGCAAGAATTCACAAGATTTCCTGTACTCTCTGGATTCAAACTAATTTCCCTCAAATTTATGGCTCAGAGCAGGTGGAGGGTCTAGCGTTCGAATCCCGGTGGCGGTTGCTAAGGTTGGTGGAGTTGACGGCAAGGGGGTGGGACAGAATACTACCGGCACAAGAATTATTTACCGGGGCGTAGCGCAACGACCCCCCGGAAATAAGAAATAAGTCATAACCTAACATAATCTAATTACAAATACACTAATGATAAAATACCTTGAAGTCATTTATGTAAACAAATAATAATAACATAAGTAAAGTTGACAAAATACTGTGAAGCCATGTTTGTCGAAAAAATAATGTAACAACTACAGGTGAAATAAAGACCTGAACTCATTTATGTTGGTGGATAAAAGATTGTGTGCGTATATATGTGTGTGTGTGTGATGATATAGGTGAAATAAAAACCTGAACTCATTTATGTTGGTGGTTAAAAGATTGTGTGTGTATATATGTGTATGTGTGTGTGTGTGTATGTGTGCTCGTAAGTGATGATATTCCTGATTTGATGCGAAGATAGGAAAATTGTCCAGGAATCATAGAAAGGGGTAAACTACAGTAATACATGCTAATGCGCATTTGTGGCGGGTGCTAATAAGACCGCCATTCATATCTTTCTTCTTATTTTTTTTAATAGCCTGTGTTCAGTATATTATTATGATTATTATTATTATTATTATTATTATTATCATCATTATTATTATTATTTTGTACATTTAAGTTCTAATTACCAAAGGCGTTTCGTGCAGGGTGTCAAACCGGAGCAATTTTGTTTGAAGATTTGAATTAATATGAGAAGGAATACTGTACAAGAAAATTAAAATGGAATAGCATTGTTTTGGCCATTTGATCACTTCCAAGGCCTAATTTGAACTATAAACCACAATTTAATCTTTACACATACAATAACAGATTGGTTTGATACCCGGCTTGAGTGATTGGGAGAGGGAGGGAAGTATGATAGAGGAGGAGACTTGGCAGACTCTGTGGGATAGAGAGGAGATTTGGCAGACTGTGGGATAGGGTAGAGTAGCCAATTCCTATGTGGTGTTCCTCTTGGTACGTACAATCGATAAATACAATAAATAAAAACTACCCATGAAAAATTTGTAGAATAGGCTACAGTAGATGTATCTATCTATTACCTGACGCCATGATCCCCGAAGGGGTGGCCACAAACGAAACGCCCCCATGCACCTCTGTCCCCAGTCAGTCGACGCCCCTCCTCCCAACCATTACCGCCTTCATCCATATACTTCTTCAGTAGATGAATAAAGTTTTTATTATAATGTAAAACTTGCAAAATAAACAAACCAAAACAGGGACAACACAGTATAAAGACAAAAGAACTTATCAAAATCACTATGCGGAAATAACGCTTTAGCAAAAAATATAAAGGCAAAATTAGAGAGTTTGAGATAGTTTGAAGGTGAGTAAAAGAATTAGCCATTTCTTCTTATTGCTAGACGTGGGTAAAGCAAGTTAATTCATCGCAGTACAGTACATTATAATAATCTTTGATCGTAGCCAAATAAAAAAAGACATAATTATTTATAAATAAAAGAACACAATCCACCACATAGGGTGTACATTACTACATGAGCAAGTTAATCTGTTTCCCAAGCAAACTAATCACACATATAACAACGCACCATCGTCACATTCAAGGAATTAGTCAATTTGGGAATAGTTACATCAGTTCCAATCTTTGAACCTTTGAAGCCAAGTTCTGAAGCATTTAGGCTATAATAATGTACGGTATTGTTTTGTTTGTGTTCGATACTGATTCAGATGGTAACCATCGCCATTTTTGCTCTAGACTGTATCTATTGCATACATCTACAACACAGCTTAACTATCATGCATTCTCATTCAAAATATTAAAATCTGATCTACTCATTTTTGGTGGGTAGTTTTTTTATAGATATCAGTAATTGAGCACTTGTGACTTTCAGGCTATAAGGAAGTTGGGGGTGTAAACATAGATATTTAGCAGAAATAGCTAAAATACGACTGGAATGCATATATGAATACATAAAATCAAATTTAACATACTTGCTATCCATCAGAAACCTACTTTATTATTGCATTTCTGCTTAATACCTGTGTTTACGGCTCCAACATCCTTATAGCCTGAAACTCGCAAGTGGTGAATTAGACCATCGCATTGTTGGCCGGTCTACCCATACTATGCTAAGTGAAAACCTTTGGGATAATCTAATTTACTAATTTCACTCCAACAGCAAACACCTCTCAATGCAATTTAATGAAAGCATGTGATCCACCCGGGATTCGAACCTGGGTTACCACATATAGATCTTAAACACTCAAACCATTACACCATTAAGACAGTTAAAGGTTAAGTACACAACTACGATTATATATCCATTTATCGAATACTGAATATCAATCTAATATGTGGATTAGAGGACTCAGTTTGGGATATTACGGGGCTGCCTTTTGGGATATTAAATGAGATAACACTGTCGTTTTGAGGAGGGGTTTATGGGATATGATAGGGATTGTATTTTGGGGTATCTTGAGAAGAAAACCATAATTTTAAAGGTGATTTTGGTATACTGTAAAGTATGATAGGGATTGCATTTTTGGATATGAGAATAAAGCCACCCATTTTAAGGGGGATTTTGGGATATAATAGGGATTGCATTTTGGGATATGAGAATAAAGTAACCATTTTAAGGGGGATTTTGGGATAAGATAGGGATTGCATTTTGGGATATGAGAATAAAGTAACCATTTTAAGGGGGATTTTGGGATAAGATAGGAATTGCATTTTGGGATATGAGAATAAAGCCATCATTTTAAGGGGGATTTTGGAATGTGATAGGGATAGAGGTTGCATTTTTGGACTTTACATATTATATAAAGCCTTCATTTTGGACTTTACATATTATATAAAGCCTTCATTTTGGGATATGATAGAGGATAGGAAGCCTTATGGGGTATTACTTAAGAGTGGGTAGCCATTTTGGGATACAGGCACGGTTTGGGGATGTATTGTAAATTATATAAGGTAGGTAGACCTATTGCAGTTAAAGGGAGGTAATTAGTTTGTTCCCTACGTTTCCATCAAGCTTAAAATTACACCCCCCTAGACCCCCTTTCAAGATAAATTTGTACATTTTTCGGTAGAAAAATGTACCGGCCACAGGCCGGTTGCTCTTATATTACAGGCTCACTATCGCTCGCCAGGAAAAAATTGACACCTTAATGGCACGAAAGGTCTTCAAATTGACAGAAATCGGGCAAAATGTCTTAAAATGTCCAAACTACTAGGGCGAACGTCTTGGCTAAACATGAGGGAGAAAGGGGTCCAGAAAAAAATCCCTCAAGTGGAAATCTCCCCTTAACCCTCCTGGCCCGGGCAGGTCCTCCAAAGGACAGTGTGGGCTACCCGGGCGATCTGGCCGATAAACGTCTAGGCCTATGCTACCGTAGTTTTGTTTAGTTTAACTGCTAGAAATTTCCCACGCATCTATAAACGTAGTGGGGTTTCCAATCTGTAGACTGGCGTCGAGTAGAGCTCTCTAAGTCAACTGGTTCAGTTGTGATGACGATTTCCGTGGAGCGAATTTTTCCGCGATGTTGACAATATCGGAGCTTTTCAGACACTAATTTCGTCTGACGTCACAACAATAACATTGATCCGACGTCTCCTTATTGTTTTCGGAGGTGCGGTGACGCAACGATCGGCTTTGTTTACATGCGTCGGACTCACGGCGTTCAGACCAAGCTGAATAGGCTTTCAAGCTTGCTGCCTATTAACATGACACCCGGGCTCCTGCCCTTCTTTTGTGGTGTCCTTTGGAGTACCTGCCCGGGCCAGGAGGGTTAAGGCTATGTCACACAAGCGCTCTTTCCGGCAATTTTCTAAGAGCACGTTTTTTTCTCTCAATATTCCGAGGTATATTTACATCGGTATCGGGAACTTGACTGAAAGATGAATATATTTGGTGGCTTTAGACTTATAAAGGTTTAATTCCCAAGTTACTAGCCAAGAATTGCTCCAAAATATTGCCAGAAAAAGCACTTGCTTGACACGGCCTAATGGAGCCTTGTTTCCAGAAATTTGACCATAACTGACACACCACCAACCTAATATTACTCTAGAGAAAATGGAAACCACTTGAGGAATGGTGCTTAAATACAGCGGTATCTTTAAAATAGCGAAGACTTTGGCGTTATTTTCAGGAAGATGATTACCGTACCGTCACTTTATTAATATAAAGTTAAAAATGGAAACTAATAAAAGATTCCATCATTATAAAGGAATTATTGCTTATAATGTACAGTACCGGTATGTTGCAACATACTCAGATACATGGCATCCCTCCCTTTCCCTCTCCCCCCTCCCCCACATGTACATAATATATTTAAGTTACCTCCACAATTGCCAGTCATGTGCATTTACGGTTCCAGAATGTGTGTGTGTATATCTGTCTGTGTGTGTTTGCTTGTGTGCGTACGGGAGGAGAGATCTTTTTATAATTACCAAGATTTTCGTTGTTTTCGAGTACGGTACTGTAGTTATTTTGGGAGACATTGTGAGATGTTTAGAGCCGATATGCAGTGCGACTCGCACTAGAAAGTTCACCAGACGTCTTATTTAGGAGTAATAATAATGAACTTCTCTTTTGAGAGTTGTAATTATAATATAAAAAATGCAAAATGTAATACTGTACATAAAAAGGCGTTCTCCAAAGTTATGCTGAGACTCGGCGCACAAGAGTAATGATACTTATACTACGTGTTTCAGTAGATATGCGAAGAAATTCAATTTCTGAAGTTGTGCTGAAACTTCATACAAGGAAGTATAAAGACACTCATTTTCTGAAGTTCTCATGTTGCTACTTCGCCCCTTTGAGTAATGATATGGAGAGTAATGATTTGTTTTTAAGAATAATTTATGCGGAGACATTCATTTCCTTAAGATGGAAACTTTGCTCTTAAAGGGTAATGACGAGGGAAGTGTTTTAACCCCTTCAAAACAATGGCGCATTTTGCATTTTATTTAACCACTAGATGATATTATTGAACTTGGGAAAGACCTCTGAGAATTGAAGGGCTCCAGACTTAATCTTACAAAGATACAAGGATGCATTTATTTTGTTTATTTTTGGCTCTTATTACCTAAGTTTATGCAGATCAGGAAGGGTATATGGAAATCAAAGAGGTAATTAAGATAATCTTTACCCATGTAATTCCCCACAGATTCTTCCTAAGCTGTATAAAATTTCTTAACGATAGACAAAAATAAACTGAGAAGTTGCATCATAATCCAGATGAAAAAAGAAAAAGAATAAACTGAAAAAGACGTTTTTGTATTGAAGGGATTGGCAACTCCTTTCAGGAATGACGAGGGATCCTATATTTTCGTCCTAATTGGTCCAGCGCGTACGAATTGGCCAGTTTCTACTATTGGCAGTTTATGGAGACGTGGTAGGCTATGAGAGATGGGTACAGAAATACTCACTCTGTCTCTGTCTGTCTCTGTATGTCTGTCTCTGCCTGCTTCTCTCTGTCTCTGCTTCTCTCTGTCTCTGCTTCTCTGTCTCTGCTTCTCTGTCTCTGCTTCTCTGTCTCTGCTTCTCTCTGTCTCTGCTTCTCTCTGTCTCTGCCTCTCTCTCTGCCTCTCTCTCTCTGCCTCTCTCTCTCTCTCTGTCTCTGTCTCTGTCTCTGCCTCTCTCCCTCTCTCCCTCTCTCTCTCTCTCTCTCTCTCTCTCTCTCTCTCTCTCTCTCTCTCTCTCTCTCTCTCTCTCTCTCTCTCTCTCATCTCTCTCTCTCTCTCTCTCTCTCTCTCTCTCTCTCTCTCTCTCTCTCTCTCTCTCTCTCTCTCTCTCTCTCTCTCTCTCTCTCTCTCTCTCTCTCTCTCGGGAATGAATATATCTTAAAATATATTTAAGGTAATCAAGGTTTGCCAAATCTATCAGTCCAAGAGTTAGTATTTAATGTGCTAGTGAGGTCTGGAGAAGCACTAGCCATTTGGGGAGTTAAATAATCATTATTATTATTATTATTATTATTATTATTATATTATTATTATTATTATTTTTATTATTACACATACATGCAATGTAAATATACACCTACTACCAACATACATACTGGGTATTTTTTGTTAATGAGGAGATGGGCGTATTCATTTGTTTATTGTTTTATCTTTTAATTATGTTTTAGTTTCCTCCCTAGACCTCCATCAAGCTGTTAAAAACCCCCCTAAACCCCCCTTCAAGATAAATTTATACATTTTTCGGTAGAAAAATGTTCTGGGCTGGTTACTCTTAAAATTAAAGGCTCGCTATCACACGCCAGGAAAAAATGTACACCTAAATGGCACGAAAGGTCTTAATATTGACAAATAAATGGGGTGTAAAGTCTTAAAATCACCAAACAAATGACCGGAACATCTTAAAATCTAGAAACCAATGGGGTTAAACACGAGGGAGAAGGGTGGGGGCAGAAAAACCAGCCCATCCCCCCTTAACAAACTCACACACATCCTTACAATATACACACACAATAAACAAACATAATAAACAAACATAATAAACAAACATAATAAACAAACACAATAAACAAACATAATAAACACACACAATAAACACACACACACACACACACACACACACACACACACACACACACACACACACACACAGCATTTGGTGAACTAATCCTAGTATGTGTATCAAATTGGTGCTTCAAATCCTGGAAAATAATGTTAGGGTGTGAAATGGGAAACCTCCTCTCCTGAAGTAATGTATCAAATATATAAAGTTAGCGATAGGGTAAATATAGATGGTAACGCTGGTATTCTTAAACAATTCTTTCCTTTCGCAGCACCTTTAACCCCTACTGTACTAAAGGGTATTACTATAAATGTACCCTCCAGTACCAGCCATTGTGGCCAAAATGGCTTCAGAGTCAAGAGAGAACACCCTCTCACCCTGAAAGTTGGAGGAATACTGTCCCAGCTAGCTCCCACAGGCTTGGATAGAGGCTGAGAAGTGTTGACAATGTCTCAGAGCAGTGCGTATAAGTCACGGTACCAGGTACTGATCAATACGGGCAGTTACAAGAACCGCATAGTACTGACGGAAATCTTCCGTGGCTGGTACTGACGAGTGACTTTATTACTGACGGCTGTATACCGTCGCTGGTACAGTAAGGGTTAATGGTAGAAATATATTGAAAAATTATGTTAACTTTATAAATGGTAATGGTAATCTGTGTAGTCTTAGTAAACAGCCATTCCCACAGTATTGGTTTGGTATCAGGTGTTGTGAAGGGAAAGAAAGGTTTAAGAATACTTCCTTAAGACAGTAAGAGCTCCTACCCCTTTCCATCAAATGACCACAATTTATGTTTTACTCATCACTCCACCACCAGAAATGCCACATATAGTTGCATACATTTATTATAAAGACCTAGTGGTCCACACAAAGTGCGGTTTCTGTCTTACGTCCAAATATCAGCGTTTCAGGCAAACCTGTTCTGGGATGTCTTGCCTATCAGTTATTTTTTATTTAGAATCAGATCGTATGACATAATCGGATGTCTTCATAATTTTAACAATTGATTGAGTGATATTTTCCTCAATGATTTCACATACTGTGTAAGTAAATGAGTCACATTTATGAATTAAAATAATTTATGAAAATATTGTCACAACTATTAGCAGGTGGCATTCTTATTAATTCTTAATTAAGAGTATGATTAATTTATCTTATTTATTATACATCGTCTGCAGTAAAAATTATATGACATGCTTAATGAATGGATAATACTTATAACTATTTAACATTGTCAAAAACTAATGGTAATATAACTGGGTAATGTTATTCCAATGGCAGTTTATATTGTCTGGGTTGTATTTTGTGCTACAGGATTTTGATGATTTGTATATCCCCCCTTCCTCCCTCCCTCCCTCCCTCCCTCCCTCTCCTCTCTCACACACACATTAAGGGAGCCCACCTCGCTTTTTTCTCTTTCTCTCCCTCTCTCTTTGGCTTGTATACATTCGGCCCCATTCAGCCTACTGTTTTAAGATGTTTACCCCCATCCAGGTCTCAATATTTTCCTGGCGAGCGGTAGCGAGCCAACATATATATATTTTTGTTTTGATAGCAAGCTAAATTTGGAAATTTTTCGATAGAAAAATGTCTCCGACGAAGCCGGATTTCTTCATACAATGCTGGCTTGCTATCGCTCGCCAGGAAGAAATCGACACCTGGATGGGGTTAAACGTCTTAAAACAGTTGGCTGAATGGGGCCGAATGGATACAAGCCAGGGAAAGAGAGAAAAGGAGAGAAAGATAAAAAAAGCCAGTGACCCCCCTTAAACTACACACACACGCACACGCACACACTCACACGCACACGCACACACACACTCACACACACACACACACACACACACTTACCTGAGGGACTAACAAGCTACATGAGCATGTTTGCGGACGATGCTAAGCTGCTTAAAACGATCAGAACCCAGGAGGATTGCCTTGAACTCCAATCAGATTTGCAAAAGATCCATGAATGGAGCATTAAATGGAATATGGAGTTCAATGCAGGAAAATGTAAGATTTCTAGAAATGGGTAAAAGCAAGTACAGACTTAGAAAATATTATAAACTAGGAAACAAAGTGATTCCCAAAGCAGAAAAAGACTTGGGGATAGAATTTAAGGATAACATGTCTCCGGAAAGCCACGTAAATAAGATAGTGAGAGAATCACTGCACTATTGGCAAATATCAGGATGTCTTTCAATTATCTTAATGAAAACACCATGAAACAAATAATAACGGCAATAATAAGACCCAGGATGGAATATGCATCTGTAGTGTGGTCCCCTCACATGAAGAAACATATCCACAAAATTGAGAGGGTACAGAGAGCAGCTACGAGGATGATCCCAGGTTTGGAAAATTTGGAGTACCAAGAGAGGCTCGAGAGATTGAATCTACCTACACTGGAACAGAGAAGGAAACGAGGACAGCAAATTCAGATATACAAATGTGTTAGAGGTATTGACAAAATCGACCAAGAAAACTTCATAGAGAGGGATGGAGGTGAGAGAACAAGAGGTCACAGCTACAAACTGAAAGTGCCTAATAGTAAATCTGATCTGAAAAGTAAAAGATTTCCTACCAACTCGATTAGTGGGTGGAACAAATTGTCAGCCGAAGTAGTGTCTGCACCATCAGTGCATAGTTTCAAAGCACGGTATGACAAACATATCTTAGGAGGCGGGAATTAACGAGCATGCTCACTCCCGCAAATACAACTAGTGTAAGTACAACTAGTGTAAGTACACACACACATTAAGCTACACACACACACACACACACACACACACACACACACACACACACATTAAACTGAAGCTCTCTGTTATGTATAATGTATAAACATTGGTCTTGAGCCGAGTCATTGGGTAAGTGAGGGGTCCTTGGTGTGTAAAGCGTAGATCGATAACCTTGTGTCGTTTACTGCCGTTGTATATAGATAGACAAATAGGTCAATAACAAATGGTCAGAGAAGGGCTGTCGTAATGCTGATATGCTCTCTGTCTCTCTCTCTCTCTCTCTCTGTCTCTCGCTCTCTCTCTCTCTCTCTCTCTCTCTCTTGCTCTCCTCTCTCTTTCTCTCGCTCTCGCTCTCGCTCTCTCTCTCGCTCTCTCTCTCTCTCTCTCTCTCTCTCTCTCTCTCTCTCTCTCTCTCTCTCTCTCTCTCTCTCTCTCTCTCTCTCTCTCTCTCTCTCTCTCTCTCTCTCTCTCTCTCTCTCTCTCTTTTAGTAGGTAACTATATAAAACACCTGACAAATAATTTCACACACCAAGAACTAGTCAGACCCTTGCGACGTTTTCTTAGGGTGGCTCCCGTTGTCGTGATAAGCAAACACTGGGGTCGTTGTGCAAGGGTCGCCACACTGACGCAACTGAGACGGGGGCAGGTCGTTCATGCGGCAACACCAATGTCAGTCTGATTAGCCTTATCTAACAATTTGTAATGTAAAAGTCGCAAAATATACGAACCAAAACAGGGATGACGCAATATAAAGACAAAAGAACTTATCAAAATCAATATGTTTCACCTAACCAACCAAACCTACAGTATCTTAATCTTGTCTAATTAATTTGTTTACCTCTATGTTTAAATGTATCATAACTCCAAAAGTCAAGCTAGCCTGTCCTAACCTTGCTTTACCTTGTAGAAGTTACTTTTAGCCTGCATGTATTATATATTAAAATAAAACATAGCAAACAAATCACAATAAGGACTATTATAACTCTTATTTTGTGCATTAAAGTACTGTAGTCCGTATAACGAGATATGGTGCTGCCACATGTATGAACTGCCTCATCACTTTTACATGCGGATAGGTCGCCTTTCACCAAACTTGCAACAGGAAGATAATTCGTTGCCAGTTATTGCTCGCCCTCACGAAGCTTAAAATCACCTAATGTTAGCCAGATGGAGATGAGAAAGTTGCCAATGTACTGAGGAATGTAACGATGAATGTCTCAATTTTCTGAAGATTGGTAGTGAATTGCTAGACTGATACATGTTTTGTTGCAAGTTTCTCATCATCCTGGTCTTCTCCCTTGAAACTTGCAATGTGAAGACATTTTAGTGCCAGTTTTTCCTCACCTGGGCTGTCTCTCAAACCCTGCGAACAAAGACACATTTCATTGTGAGTTTCTCCTTTCTCTCTCTCTCTCGGGACTTGTGAGCGATGAACTGTTTCACAACAAGTTTTTTCTACTCAGGCAACAACAGCGATACGTTCCGTTGCACGTTTTTCCCTACTCAAGTTGTTTATTTACAAAAGTGAATTAGCGTAAACCAAGGAGGTCACCGTTCATTAGCTCTGTCGTGTCTTAGGCCCGTGTCACATCAACAAGTTTAGCAGCGAGTTGTATTGAATATAATGACCAGTTCAAGTTTGCTGTGGATGGGATATAATTCAAAATGAAGCCATTACTTTTAAGCTCCTCGGTGGTCTAGTTGGTTAGGTGCTGGAGTGCTGTACTACTGGCCTGGGTTCGAACCCTCGCTGGGGCATGACACAATAATATTAATTCAAGGATTTGTAGTGTGTTTTTCCAGCTGATCGTAAAATGGTATGTCCTCGTCTTGATTATTCCGCTATTGTGCAGATTTTGTAGCAAAATTTGTTGTTAATTATGAAAACTTGTCACTAATATGAAGCTGAGACATGGTACTTTCATATTTGTCATTAAGTATCAAGAAATCAGCTGGTAAAGGGTTCAATTTGCCAGGGAGATTTCTAGTGTGTTGCTTAGACCTCCATCAAGCTTAAAATTACACCCCCTAGACCCCCTTTCAAGATAAATATGTAAATTTTTCGGTAGAAAAATGTCCCGGCCAAAGGCCGGTTTCTCTTAAATTACAGGCTTGCTATCGCTCGCCAGGACAAAATTGACACTTAAATGGCACGAAACATCTTAAAATTGACAGAAATGGGGCGAAAGCTCTTAAAATCGCCAAACTAATGGGGCGAAGGTCTTAAAATGTCAAAAGCAATGAGGCTAAACATGAGGGAGAAAGGGGTCCAGAAAAAAGTCCCTCAAGTGGAAATCTCCCCTTACTCCCTGGAGTGCCACATGTATTTGTTGATTTCATTAATTGAGTTTAGGAGTAAAGTTGGTTGGTGGAGGTAACATCATTATACTGTACCATATATTGTGCCATACCGTAATTCCTCACTTAAGCTGTACTTAAATTCCTGAAAATCGAGATGTGAAATAAAACCAATTTTAAGGGAAGCTATTCTTGTTTGTGATTTTTATTACAATTTTGGACCAGTTTTGTCATATTTGCAAATTTAAGTGAGATTTGTTCACTAATTAGTGCATAGTGTAATAGTCTATCTATCTATCTATTGCCGGACACCTTACTCCCCTTAAATGAGGGTGGCCATACACTGAATGCCCCCAAGCGGACCTATTCCCTGTAATAATGAAACAACTTAATTGGGGCAACTATAAATGAGAAATGCCTGTATAAGACATGATACCACACAGGAAGCACTCCCAGTTTTGAAGAGAAGTATCCAGGAGAAAGTAGCCATTATAAGGGCTACTTTTAAAGGCATTTTGTAGAAAGAAAGAAAAACGTTTTATACAACATAGATTATGATCGTAAAATGATTGTCTCAAATATGGCATATATTTTAAATGATGGGATATACAGTAAGGCATTTTTTAGAAAGAAAGAAAAAAGTTTTATACAACATAGATTACAGGTCTCCCTCGATTTACGATTAGGTTACGTTCCTGAAAACCCGATCTTAAATAGAAAAATCATATAGCGAACCCTAATAATATTGGGGTAAATGGGGATGCATTCTGGGACCAACCAAAACCCGAACCCAAACACCTAAAAATCTATAATAATATCGTAAATCAGTGCATCGGATAGTAAGGGAGACCTGTATGATTGTGGAATGATTTTCTCAAATAAGGTACAGTATACAGTATACAGTATCTCAAAACGACATGAGAACCCAGACATGGAGACAGTTTAATAATAATAATAATGATAATAAAAATAATAATAATGGTATATTCTAGTATTCGCTGGTAAATGGACAGTTTAATAATAATAATAATAATGATAAAAATAATAATACTTTATTCTAGTATTCGCTGAAAATGTTGATGCGACAGTGGCTATATCCTCGTTGGTCCTCCCTTGTGGATGACATAACGGTCAATCTCCTCACTTCTTTCTGTACAGGCGGACCAGAAATTAATGTCATGGTAATATTTACGTAAGGTGTATCGTGGCCAGAGAACAAAATTTGGGGATAAACTTGGATTAGATTATACAAAAGAAATGGCTTGTGTGAATTTGTGTAATATGTGTTTTTATTGAAGGGTGTAGGTTTGTGGCATCATCGTCTAAATAATGTTCGTCATGTGGTCACAGATTATTTTAACCCCTTCTGTACTGGCGACATATTTTTTACTTTATTCCAGCAATATTTAGACGAGTTTGTGCTGCTTAAGAATGATATGTGGTAGTAAAATGGGTTTAGTGAGATAGTTCAAAGCCTGTTAATTGCTGGAGGCCCTTTTTTAACTGAATAAAATTGTCAAACAGTAGCCAGAATAAAGTTGAAAGGACGTCACCGGTACAGAAGGGGTTAATAGTATGGTTGAAATGTTTGTCATACGGCCACAAAATGTCTAAAGAGTAGGGTTAGAGTGTTGGTTGTGTCATTTGGATACAGAAGCTCTCAAATATTATGGCCACAAAGTGTTTATTAACTAGTACGACCACAATGTTTGTCATAATGGCCAGAAAATGATTGTCATGGCCTCCAAGGGTCAAAGTCATATGGCCACACCGTATGTTCTACCATATAAGATCCCCCCCCCCCTCCCCCCATCATATAAAGCAGTAATGTGGAAAAATAATAATGTAAAACTTGCAAAATAAACAAACTAAAACTGGGACGACACAAGATAAACTCAAAGGAACTAATCAAAATCACTAGGGAACAAAATACTAGTTTCTTCTGCTGTGTAAGATGGAGGGCTATATCTCGATGCATTTATGGAGGACACAATTCCATAGTCCATTCATTCGTTATATGTAGACCAAAAACCTTCACCACTAACCTCTAAAACTGAGAAACATGTAGAGTAATCGAGCTAATATTTCTACCATTTGGGAAGAGTCAAAACGGGGAATAGGCTCGGAAATTTGCGGCCCATTTGCTCTAGTCCTTTTTGTGTTACAGAGGATAAGGGGGTCACACTTTCTGGCCTACTTATAATGAATGGTCTATAGTTCCTTCTGCTGTGTAAAACGTAGGGGTAGATCTTAACCCCTTCAAGCTCTGACGCATTTTAGCAGTATATTTTGGCTATCATTAGAGGATTTTATGCAGCTCAGGAATGATCTGTGGGTATTATAAGGGTAAAGACTCTCTCAATCAACCCTCTGATTTCCATATACCCTTCCTAATCTGAATAAAAATCTTCTAATAATTACCAGAAAACAAAACATAAATGCGTACTGGAGCTTGAAAGGGTTAATGCATTCTTGGGGGGGGGGGGGGGGGGGAGTGTGTCTTGTGTGAGAAAATGTGGTAACATATATTTATTACAACCACATTGCTACGTAAATGGCCATGTACAGTCACGGATAATAAGTGTTGTCAGATATTTCACTAAGTTTGGGACACTGACTAATACTCTGAGGGATAAGCATTTGTCCCAGTAACTATAAAGATACCAATAACACTTTTTGAGCGAAAACCACTGGAATCTATGACAACACTTAATACCCCCGATTGTACTGTCTGGGCGATACAGTCACATAATGTCCGATCCTACACACACTTGCCATTATATTCTGATCTGTCATTTAAAGGCACATGTCGCAATTCAATTTAACCTTGTCAGTTCGATGATGTTATATTTTATTTTGGCATATATTGCTGTTTAGTCTTCTACTTAGCTTAACCCCTTCTGTACCGGTAATATCTTTTTATTATTTGTCTTACAATATTTAGACTATTTTCAGCAGTTTAAAAAAGATCTGTGGTAGTGAAAAGGGTTAAGGTAGATAGTTCGAAGCCTGTTAATTGCTGAAGGCCCTTTTTAAACTGAATAAAATCATCTAGTAGTAGCCAGAATAAAGTCAAAAGGGCATCGCAGTACAGAAGGGGTTAAGGAGGGACCAATGGGAATCGGAAGGGACTCGATGAACCCTTTTGATTCCCACAGGTCCTTTCTAAACTGAATACAAAAAATTGTCCTATACAGCCAGAATACATTGAAAAAGAGCATAATTTTAGTAAAGGGTTAAATGGCCATATTCTTGAACCTTACCACAGTCACACATTTTGCCTTGTCAATGAAATGACCAGAAATATATTGTCGTCTTGAAGAAAATTGGACAATAATCAAGTTCTCTTTAACCCTTCTGTACCGGCCACCTCCTTTCAGTTTTATTCTATCCATATTTAGATAATTTTGTGCAGTTTCAGAAGGATCTATGGTAGCAAAGAGGGTTAAGCGAGATACCAGCCTGTTAATTACCAGAGATCCTTCCTAAAACTTTACTGAGTAAAATCTATTAAAATAAAATAAAAAGTTCTCCGGTACAGAAAAGGTTAATAAATAGTAAGGCATCATAAGAACGTTATTCTATCAGTTTTGCTCATCAATATTGGATTATTTTGTGTGATTCTTAGATGCAAACATTGAAGTCAGTCATACAAGTCAGTTGTTGAATGCATTACTTAAAAAATACAGTATTGTTTTTAGTCCTTTGACAATTCGAGGTGGTTCATGCACTGACTAAAATCTGTTAATGTTAGCCAAACTAAAATCTAGAATATACTGTATAAAGTAAGGCAAGGGTTAAGAATAAGGCTTTGAGTGTGGCCGACTTAACCCCTTTTATACCGACGACGTCTTGTAATTTTATTCTAGCTATATTTAGACGATTTTGTGCAGTTTAAGAAGGATCTGTAGTTATAATAATGGTCAAGTGGGATAGTTCAAAACTTGTTAATTGCGGAAGGTCCTTTTTAAAGTGAATCAAATCGTCTAATATTAACCAGAGAAAAATTATAATACGTCACCGGTACAAAAGTGGTTAACTTGTGCCAGGCTGCAAGGGTTCTTTTGTCCAACCGTACAGGTGGCGTCAGACAGGCAGTTTTCCGGCATTTTTACAAGCCAGCAGGGTGTCAAACCGGAGCAATTTTGTTTGAAGACTTTAATGTTCATGAAAAGGAATACTTGTACAAGAAAAGTAACATGAAAGAGCATTGTGTTGGCCTTTTTTGCACTTCCAAAGACGAAAGAGCATTGTTTTGGCCATCTTAGCACTTCCAAAGACATATTTAGAACTGTAGGCCATAATTTTAACTTTCCATATACAATACTGAAGACAAAAACTAAGGGACCCTGGTTTTATTTGACACCCTGCTACCCAGTATCTGATTTAAAGTGATTCTTAGATAAAAACACTGAAGCAAAACTAAAAGGTGGTGAAAAATAGTAGCCAGAATATGTGACGGGTTCGACAAAAACGCCAAACGAAAACGCTTGTGTGACGATACCTAAAAGGGGCCAGTTTGCACGTATGGCAGCACTGATATGAGTCAACTGAGCCTACCGTAACCTAGTTTACATTACTCTTAACCCCTTCACTACCGGCGATGATTTAATGTTTTATATCGGCTACATTTAGACGATTTTATGAAGATTTGGAAGCATATATACTGTAGTAGCAAAGAGGATTCATTGAGATAGTCTGTAGCCTTTACATGAGTAGACGTCCTTCCTAAGCTGAAGAAAGTCGTCTAATAGTTGCCAGAAATTCATGAAAAGTACATCACCGGTAAAGAAGGGGTTAACCTGTTCCATATTGATAGCAATGTAACTGGCCACATATTCGATAATCAATACAGTACCAACTACGAAATGCACAAAAGGAATACTGGTCTCCCTCGATTTACAAAACCTGATTTTAATTAGAAAAATCGTACCTCAAAATCTAAAATTAATGGGGTAAATGGGGATGCGTTCTGGGACCAGCCAAAAGCTAAACCCAAACACCTAAAAACTATAATAACATCTTAAATTGGGGCATCTGATAGTGAGGGAGACCTGTACTTAACACCTTGGAAGATCATCAATTCTCACCTGCAATCCATTTTCTTGGTATCGTAGGCTGTATAGGTTAGTGAATCTGGCCCTTGGTCAATACAGTATAGAAGAACAATTTGGGAGCATAAATGTGTGTGTGTGTGTGTGTAAGGAGTCAATCAGGAAAGAGAAGAAATTGCCATATGTACAAACTCCCTTAATCTCTTCAATCATTTGAGAGATTTCATTCAGCTTAGGCAGACCCTCTGGAATGAAAGGATTAACGTATATCTCGTTAAACCCTCTAACTCCGTCAAGTCTTTCCTAAGTTAAATACAGTTATATATAGGTACAGTAGGCCTATAGTCTATTCATAATTGCGAATCTAGAAATTATGAACCCAAGCCTCTTGTACCTCAGAGAGCGCTAGAGCAAACAGGCTATAAATTTCCATATCTATTTACTGTTTGATTCTTCCCAAATAGTAGAAATATCAGTTCAGTTGCTCAAGACCATTTTGAGTTATGTGAGGTTAGGGTTCGGGATATCTATGCAGGTCTTCCTCGATATACGATCGGTTTACGTTCCTCAAAACACGATCTTAAATAGAAAAATCATATAGCAAACCCTAAAACTAATGGGGTCAATGGGGATGTGTTGTGGGACCAGCCAAAACCCAAACCCAAACACCTAAAAACCTATAAAAATATCGTAAATCGAGGCATCGGATAGCGAGGAAGACCTGTACTCGTCGTAGTGAATAAACTAGTCCGAATTAAGCCTAAATTGGCCTGATCTGATAGAGAGAGTTAACTTGGTTGGATAATAAAACCTGCTTAGTGGTCGAGTTTGGCAACACTTCCTATTTCCCTCTACTTACCAGGTACCTCCAGTCCCGTCATTATGTTTAGTTTTTATCTGTAGAGAAACGGTAAAATAAAATGCTCTCTTACTTTTGTTTCAGGTCATAGTATGTGATTGAGAGAAACTTTTATACTTTTTAACTTTTTTATATTGTAAGTAAGACATAAATGACGGCGTACCGAGTCAATCGAGTTATGCTGCTTGTCTGTTTCATAGTAATTAATATTGTATTGAAACAATAAAATGTGTTCGTCTGTTTAAGTTGTCTTTATTGCCGACAGTGGACTAGCATTAATTATGTCAAGGTAATGTCTTTTAAATTCGCTGAATGTCGGTGTGAGTATCCTAGGTTCGAATCCTTGAAGTGTCACATGTATTTATTCTATCTATCTATCTATTGCCTGACGCCGTGATCCCCGAAGGGGTGGCCACGAACGAACCGCCCCCATGCACCTCTGTCCCCAGTCAGTCGACGCCCCTCCCCCCAACCAGCACCGCCTTCGTTCATGTAGTTCCTCACTCCATCCTTCCACCTCATATTCGGTCTACCTCTCCCCCTCTGTCCCTCCACCTCGCTCTCGTACACCCTCTTAGTCATTCTCTCGCTCCATATGGCCGAACCATCTCAAGTTGTTCCTTTTCACACTTTCCAGCACATCTACCTCCACACCACACCTCCTTCTTACTTCCTCATTAGTCTGTCTATCCCTCCATGTAACTCCGCACGCACTCCTTAAGTAATTCATTTCCACTGCTCTCACTCTTGGTCTGAGTCTCTCAACCAACGTCCATGCTTCGCTTCCGTAAGTCAGTGTCGGGATTACCACACTGTAATGCAAGGACTTCTTCACTTCCATACTGACCACCCTATTTCTTGTTACTGCTTTTAGCGTTCCTACAACCCTCTTCCCCTGTTGTACCCTCTCCCGCACCTTTTCATCCATAGTCCCATCTTTACTCAACACACTGCCCAGATACTTAAAAGAGTTGACGATCTCCATAGCCTGACCTCACACTCTGTGACTTCACCCCTTTCGAAGACCATAACCTTGCTCTTCCCCGTATTTACCTTCAAATTCCGTTTTTCGCACACTGTTCCAAACTCATTTACCAGACCCTGCAACTCCCATTCATTATCACTCATCAGAACTGTATCATCCGCAAACAGCAGTATAGGTAGCTTCCACTCAATTCCCTCCCTTTTCAGCGATTTACCAACATCCACTGCTCTTGATAGTATTTCTTTCATAACTCCATCCATATATACAGTAAACAACCACGGGGACATCACACACCCCTGTTTCAAACCAACATTCAGGTCAAAGAACTCGCTCTGCTCACTCTCCACACGTACAGTACTGCCGCCTTTGCACCCTCATACATGCTCTTCACTGCTTTCAGCAACTTGCCCTCTACTCCGTATATTCTAAGTACTTTCCACAAACCTTCTCTATCCACTCTGTCATAGGCCTTCTCCAAGTCCATAAAGGCAACATACACCTTGTATACACATGTATTTATTGATTTCATTAATTGAGTTTAGAAGTAAAGTTGGTTGGTGAAAAAAATATAAATAAATTCTGGTTCAGGAGCAATTTATAGCGAGGCTTTCCCTAGGGTTAAGTGCCCCATTAATTACTCCTTCCATTCGTCTATACATTAGGCTACCATAGCACAGTTGGAATGTACCCACAAACTATTTGATACTAAACTATCAATTCACCAGTACTATTCTACCTAAAAGGTTAGAATATGTTGGTTTATTTATTATAAGCAAGCCAGAAATTGTGCCCCAAACTTCAAAATAAAAAAGGGCTAGAGCAAATGAGTTATATATTTCCACGCCCATTTCCTGGCAGACTCTTCAAAAATGGTAGAGCAATTCTCTCGATTACTCCAAGTCGTTTTACTTAGTGGTAAAGATTTTTGGCCTGAAACTAATGAGACTATAGGGATAGCTGGGGAGAATTGAAGTACAGTATTTAGATAAACCCAGTTCACTTAAAACTTTCATAAATCATATAAAAATTAAGTTACAGTAAGAATGATTAATACTTATTTATCTTGAAATGAGATATAGGGGTTTTAGAAGCTTGGAATTCTAGCGAGGAAACTAAAATAACAGAAATATATAGACAAAAACGAAAGCACTACCTTAGTTAAATTTCACTTAACCTTTTGTCAGACAGATGATGGTGGTCCTGCTTGTGTGGTGTCCGGGTGAGTACTGATCAACTTTCAATCAATCAATCAATCAAAATAGTACTGAAAGGGGATTAGGGGGAAGTGGGGATAGGACAAGAATCAGTTGGAGGAAGTGAATTTTAGGAGAAAAAGGTGTCCAGGCTTAACTGGAGCTGCCTGAGGGTTTTACTGATTTTAACTGCTAAAGAGACTGGCCAGGGCAAGGTAGACAGGGGCGCGTTGGGGGAGGCTCCTCGCTGGCATGGGTAGGCTATCATCTGCCATTGTCTGGTCGGGGGCGTGTGAGGCTGGAACTGGGCGGGAATACGGGTAGGGAATTTAAGGCCATATATTTATCCTCCCGGCCCGACTGGGAGTCCCGTACTAATATAATATATATTTTTGTTTTGACAGCACGCTAAATTTGTAAATTTTTCGTTAGAAAAATGTCTCCGGCGAAGCCGGGTTTCTCCATACAATGCTGGCTCGCTATTGCTCGCCAGAAAGAAATCGACACCTGGATGGGGATAAACGTCTTAAAACAGTTGTCTGAATGAGGCCGAATGGATACAAGCCAGAGAAAGAGAGAAAATAAGAGAAAGAGAAAACAAAAAGAGGTAACCCCCCCTTAACTGTGGACTTGTGTTGATATCAGTAATGCTGTTGTACCCCTGCTTCTTCCAATAAAAGTGTACTACCCTGAGGAACATGTGACAAATGCTGCCTGTAATGTATATTTATGTAAATTGGTTTGTGTATAAATAATAACTATGTTTGAGAGAATATCTATGTTTAACTCCTAACAATAATAAGAACATTTGTTTTCTGATTTGTTATCCCTATGCAGGCTCTGTCTTGAGTCGCCCCCACCCCCCACCCCACCCAAAAAAAGGGAAAAGAGGTGAACAAAAATAGGAAAAGTGGGGATTGGGCCTGAGTATATATACTGTATATTATATAGAATAGAATAATGACATTAAGGGGGGTGACCTGCTTTTGTTATTTCTGTCCTTTTCTCTCTTTCTCTAGCTTTATTTAGGTGATTTTATGCAGCTTCGTAAGGAACTGTGGTAGTTGAAGGGGTTAGTTTAGTTAGTTCCAAGCTATATAATTACTATAAGTCTATCCTAACCTGAACACAATCGTCTAATAGTAGCCAGAATAAAATTTAAAGGACCTGCTTTTTGTTATTTCTGTCCTTTTCTCTCTTTCTCTGGCTTGTATCCATTCGGCCCCATTCAGCCAACTATTTTAAGACTTATCCCCATCTAGGTGTCGATTTCTTCTTGGCGAGCAATAGCGAGCCAGCATTATATGAAGAAATCCGGCTTCGCCGGAGACACTTTTCTATCGAAAAATGTACAAATTTAGCCTGCTGTCAAACAAAAATAAAAAATATGCTGACTCGCTACCGCTAACCAGTAAAAAATTGACACCTGGATGGGGATAAACGTCTTAAAACAGTAGGCTGAATGGGGCCAAATGGATACAAGCCAGAGAAAGATAGTAAAGGACAGAACAAAAACAGGGCACCCCCCTTAAACATTAATGAAAACATTGCCAGATAGCCTACTGTGAGACTTATATCTATGCAAAACAGTGCTACAAATTAATTGCTGGTTTATTCCAGACTTAACACAAAGACCAAATTGTAAAATGTAGCCACTCATGTTAATTAATCCTCTCACGTTTTTGACGCAATTTTGAGCCTATTGGGGATACTTTAAAGCCTTTGTTACCATCAGGGGTATTTAGAAACCTTTAGTTTAGTTACTTCAACCTCTGCAGTTGTCTTTGAGTTAGCTGTGGGCAGAAAACTAATTTTGGAGAGGTAATTATAATAGTGAGAGAACTCTATTTCTTATTGCTAATCTGGCAACCTCTGTGTCATAAATGCGTGAAAGGGTTAATCCATACTATGTCCGTTCGAAGCCTTGTTGTTGCGTTCGCTGAGAAGGCTAGTCTATTCGCTGTAAGTAGGCGAGAAATCAAGACCTCAATCTCTGTAACTCAAAAAGGGCTAGAGCAAATTGGCTGTACATTTCCTCATCTATTCCTTGACTGACTGTTCTCAAATGATAGAAATATTAGCTCGATTACTCTAGTTTTTGAGTTAGAGGTCATGATTTTTCGCCTACTTTACAGTGAATAGACTATAGTATACAAATTCACATCATCATCTAGTCCGTTCGAGAGTTGGATTATGTCTTTCCTAAACAGATTTCCAAACTTATTGCCATCCAATCTTTGTTGAAGTAATGATTATGTGCAGTGAATTTTCGGGTGGAACGCAATTACAGTATTGAATGTGGATACATAGATTACTGAATTATATCTCTATTCTAGCAATTTGAGCCAATTTAAGTGATATTTTGGAGATTTATTAACTTTTCTAGCAATAAAACTCATGGAGAGTTTGGTCCTAAAACACCCATTAACTATAGCCTTTAATAATAATAATAATAATAGTTCTTAAAGCTAGCGCATGCTAAGCTAGCTAAGGATAGCTCAATAAGGCCGATTAGGCGTATTTCCATTGGGGTCCTGTACTACTACCCCATCCCTTTGCTCATGAGGGATGGTAACGACTCAGTGCTTGTGAAAAATCTTTAATGCGCCGAGCGTGGGCGCGAACCCGGGCCTTCTGGGTGGAAGTCCGAGACGCTAGTCACTACACCAAGCGAGCCGCTTGATCCAAAAAACACCCATGTAGCCTACTATAGCTTTCAATCCAAAAAACACCCATGTAGCCTACTATAGCTTTCAATCCAAAAATACCAGTGGACTATAGCCTTTATTCCAAAAACACCCATGGACAAAATTAGCCTTGGGTACAATAATACCCATGGACTCTTAGAGTATTTTGTCCAACACTTATGGTCCAAAAACACCCATTGAGTGTAGCCTTTGGTCCAAAAACACCCTTAGACTATAACCATGTGTCCAAAAATTAGGTTAGGTTAGATTAAGTTAGACTTTAAAGTCCTCTGGGCTTAATTAAACTCAGGCAAATCGTTGATTTGGGTAGAATTTTGACATGTCAATATTATTGCATATTTGGATTCGTCTCTCCGTTGCAGTTTCAACGGTATACTTTTTTTTATTTTGACCAATTTTTAGGCCCAATAGGCCTATTTTAAAGTTTAAAACGCCATAGAAGTTATTTATGTACGGATTTTGTTTAAATTTATGCAATAAGTACACTTTGGCAAGCTAAATCGAATGGCGTGAACAGAATTAAAATCAGACCATTAGTTTAGGATTTAGATTTTGACTTGGCCTTCCTGGAGGGCCCAGGGGACCGTTTTTTGGACTTTAAAAGTCCTCTGTAGCCCAAACTATTAGTCCTAGATAATTCTAACTGGTGCCATTCGTGTTTTCTCGTAGAGCTGCTTCTAGACATGGTCGTAGATATCATTTTCGCCCAGAATTGAAAATATTTGTTTCCAAAAACCTTTGGCAAATCTGTGATTTTGGTCGAATTTTGACATGTCAATATTATTACATATTTGGATTCGTCTCGCCGTTCCGGTTTCAACGGTATATATATATTTTTTTAATTTTGACCAATTTGCATGTAACTGAAAAAATGACGTTAAACCATTGTATGTATATTGAAGTTATTAGTATTATAAATATAATTAGATTATTCTTAGGAGTATGATTAAAATATAAAACTTGCAAACTAAACACACCAAAATTGGGACAAGGACAATATAAAGTCAAATTAAATTATCAAAATCGCTATGTGGAAACAACGCTTACTAAAATGAAAATTAAATAAAAGAACACAATCCACCACATGGGGTGTACATTACTATATGAGCAAGTTAATCAGTTTTATAAATATTATTAATATGGTGAGACAGCCACCCCGCCATGACCTGATGGGCTAACTTGATTTAAAGTTCGGTTTAATGTATGTATGCGGACCATATCAGCAAATCGTGTGAAGATTGAAACACCAGAGATTATATGATAGTGTAAACCCATAGGTTCAGCTTATCAGTATTATGTAAATATAAGACAGCATCAAAGAGACTGTGCCCCCATTGTAATTGTATTTTGCCTAGTTTTAATAATTTATAATTTTTGTAAATCAGAGTTTCCTAGTTTTCAGAAAAGCACCCCTGATTTAGCGCCCACTAATATTGGTTAATAATATTAGTTATGCTTCGATAAGTTTTTTATCAGACCAACATAAATATAATCTGCATTAAAATTTACTACCAGCCGCACTGGTTTAACCCCTCATGTACTGGCGAGGTCTTTTTAATTAAATTCTGGTAACTATTTTTCAGCTTCGGACGGGCAGCTACCAATTAAAAGGCTAGACTCAATTTAAAGTTTGCTACCATATATTCCTCAGAAGCTTCAAAAGTCTCAAATTAAGCTGAACAAAACTATAAGAGGCTGCCAGTACAGAAAGGGGTTTCCCAGAAAGTTACCATTGTACTATAATAGCCGTTTGTTGAACATTTACTGAAGATGCTCCCTTCTCCCCCTATAGATTTTACAGTGGTCTTAGTGATTTACCAATGGCAGGAGTGGTAGTTTTGAAATTTTCCTTTCTCCCTAGTGTTAAGCCCCATTTGTTTTAGAAAAAAGACGTTAAACCCGTTATTTTAAATTTCGCCCCATTTCATCGAAACTAAAAGCTTTTAGTGCCATTTAACCCGTCCAGCCCCGGCTAGTTTTGTAAGGTTTGTTCACCAGAACCCGGCCGGTTTTCAAAAAATAGTTTTATTCCAGAAACAATAGCGAATGGGTTAGGAATTAAGGAAAAAAACCACGAAAAACCGCTCAAAAACCTTAAAGAATGGTCCTACAGAGCCCCAGAAAACGTATTTTACAAGAGTAAAAATTTGAAGGCAATTACCCCAAAAAACCAGGTTATTGCGCGCTCGCACGCACGTGGACTTTGAGTTTTCAACCATCGGCACGGTTGCGTGGGATACGTACACAGTTCCCATACAAATCTGAGCCCTCTTGAGTGGCTACACCCGAGGTTACGGTCGGCGCAATTAGGGCGACGCGCCAGGCGCGTCTCTGGGGCTGTGCGTTACATACATCACCGACGCGTCAGGCGCGTCGCTGGGGCTGTACGGGTTAAATTATTTTTTTTGCTGGCGAGCGATAGTAATCCTGAAATTTTGAGAGGAACAAGGCCTGGACATTCTTCTACCAAAAACAAAATATATTATCTTTAAGGGAGTTATAGGGAGTTTTTGCAAGATTGGAAGTCTAAAGACTAAACTAACAAATATAGGAAGAATCAAATTAAAAAAACAAAAAAAATCACCCCTTGACGATGAGATTACCAATCTAGAATAAATTTAGGCCATCAATTGATAATCTAAACTTTAATAAATCTTTACTTTTAAGTTATTAACTCAGGCTAGTATGAACAAATTCACAATTACCAATTTTTATTTCATATAGATTATAGTACAAGTCTACTAAAGGATATATAATCACAGATTTAATAGAATGCATGGGGTCAAAACAAAAGTAGTCTTATTTATAATTTTATTTAAATAAAATAGTCATTAAAAATTATAACATTGCCAAGAAACTAAAATAATGTATAACTTAAGGTTTACTTCCAATAATAAAATTGAAATATGTGAAGCTAAATAACTATCATCCAAGTAGAACAGTTCTTAATCATAAAAAAAAAAAAAAAAAAAAACTACTGTAATTTAAAACTATTTCAGACTATTGCATACTTCCATTTAAACTGCTTTGCAAAATTAAAACTATTCCGATAATTATATTACACCAAAACTCCAAACCCAAGGAAACAAACTAGTTTTAAATAATTTAGAATTTTATTTTCTTAAAACATTAATTCACTTAAATCTCAAGTCTTATATATTTTTCCCCACAAAAGATCGAAGTTAATGGTTACCCCTGATAAAGATTCCTAACCAAAGCGTTAGTTTACCACTTGCTGAACAGCTATATACTTAGAATATGGAGACTTGAGCTTAGGAGCCTAGGAAGAAAACTGACCTCCCAACCAAGCTTTTGATAGGTTCTTAAAGTTTCTCATGCGGTCGTAGATCCCTGGAAATTGCAGTCCTTATTTGCAAGTCGCCAGCACAGCCTGGAAAAAGGTGTACTGTAATTACAAGTTGTTCAGGTATTAAACTGCTTTATAGTTTAATTTGTATTATGTTTAAGATATGTAGGCCTATGTGGTAGGCTAAACAAAAGTTGAAATCCCGGTGAATCACAATTTTGTTTTTCGTCAATTGCATTGGAAAGTAGTGAAGTTAAATAAATTAACAAAACATTTAAAGAATTTAGATTGTCCTGCATTTCATTAAATCATTAGTTTATCTCAATATTAATAACTTAATGTCGATGAACTAAGGATTTATCACTATAGCTTACCTGTGGTGGTGGTCTTCCGTGTTTGATGTCCAGGAGAGAACTGATAGTGATAAATTTCCCGAATTTCCCTTCATATTTATACCCCATCCTGAACGGTAACTGACGCCCCATACATTCTGCAAAACAAACTAATAACAACGAAACCAGTGATCATTCTGAGAACATTTGAACCCCAAAACTAATCGATGTGTCAAACCTGGACAATTTGATTTCGAGACTAAAATGATCATGAGAAGGAATATACGAAAAATGAACATAAAATTACACTGTGTTTCATGTTATCACTAAATAATCTAATTAATTAATTGCACTCCCGAAACTAAACTCCTCTCAATAAAATTAATGAACGCATGTGATCCTCCAGAGATTCGAAACTGGGATACCACATACAGATCTTAAACACTAACCATTAAACCACCAAGACCGTTACATAATAAGCTTAACCACTTCAACGTCGTTTTACCTTCTATTCCGGCTAAAGTTATAAGATTTTACCCAGTAAAAGAAGGACCTATATTATCCAGATCATAATTATTTACCCCTTTGAGCCATAGAGGTAGATTATAAGCCAAAGAAAATCGTCTAATAGCAACCAGAATGTCATGAATATGACGTAATCGTTGTGAAGGGGTTTAACTCCATCTGATCCGAAGTTTTATTGGATATAGTATTTCGCTTAATCCATTCCGTACCGGCGACGTCTTTTTAATTTTATTCTAGTTAAATTTAGAAGTTTTTTGTGCAGCTTAGGAAAGATCTGTGGTAGTAAGAAAGGGTCAAGCGAGATAGTTCGAAGCCTGTTGATTGTTTAAAAGACGTTGCCGGTACAGAAGGGGTTCATTGTTATTTGGGATAAAATAATGGATTATGCTTGATTTTACCATTTTCGAGCAATATTTGTGCCCAAGACAATTAATATTAATCAATTAATTTTTTCGACAAAATTTCTTCTCAGAATTCCTTCAGATTGAAAAAGGCCCACCCAGACTCCCTTTAAGCTAAATTTGTAGCCTACATTGTTCGATAGAAAAATGTCGGTCGAACGGCAATTTCTTCCAAGTTATCCTAGGCTTGCTATCACTGCCAAAAAATAAAAATAAAATAAAAGAATAAAAAAGAATCAACTCTATATTTTTTTCGACAAAATAATGGGATGAAGCTTCTTAAAATTTCCAAATTAATAGAGTGAAATCGGAGATGTAAAAAAAGAAGACCCCGCTTGTATTAAATTGAGAGTATAATTCAATTTATGTATACGTGAACATGATTGAAAACAAGGCACTTGGGTTTTAGGACTGGTTTGGATAGTACAACCAAATAATAATAAAAATATCACAAGTCTTCCTTCTTTTGAAATTTTATTCTTTCTAACATGACATATTTATGCAGCTTAGGGAAGACTTTGTAATCAACGAGTCTAACCCTTTAATTGTTAGAAGTCCTTCCTAAGCTGAATAAAACCATCCAATAGTTGCCAGAATATACTGAAAAGGACGTCACGGGTACTGAGGGGGTTAACAGTATATTCTGACCGTCATTAGACAATTTTATGCAGTTGAGGAAGGATCTCTGGGAACTAAAGGGGTATTAACTCTTATACCCAGTTTATTTTCAACTGACGGCATAATGCAATGTTCACATCAAGATTTGTCAGTTATTTTGAAGATTTTGTAGTGAAATATGGTGCTAATTATAGCCTATTAACTTGGTCTTAATATAATGCAGAGACAGTAGTTTCATATTTTTCCATTAAGTATCTAGCAATTAGCTGCTAAGAGATTCAATTTACCGTCAGATTAAATGAAAGTAGCCTATAGTTAACCCTCGGACTTCCAAAATGTTTTCCTAAGCTGAACAAAATCTTCTAATGATAGACAAAAAATATAAGGAAGGACGCGTCATCAAATGCCGAGTGGTAAATAATGTTGGTAGTAGGCCTATAATTTGGATAGTTTAGAATTCGTTTGACTATTCACAAGACAAACTTGGGTACCCAATGTATTTCAAATTATATATTTCTTGGAAAATTGCAAAACAAATAACTACCGGCATATTAATTTGTGTTGTGAATGCTAGACTACTCTGCCCACGGGACAGCTCGGCCAGGAGCTCTGCCCAGTAAAAACGAAACAGCTCGGCCCCGTGTTAATTACAAGAAGACTCTTAATTAACCTAACCGAACCTAACCTATAGGCTACATTATGAATCGAGAGAAGTAGCCTATGATATAATTATACAATAAACTAACATTTCGCCCACATTTTACACACGCCATAAATGGGAGGCCATGTATGCAGCACCAAATCCTGTCCTCTGCGCATGCGTGAGAATCTTAGGCCCCTTGGCACGATTTTGTTTTCCTTTATACCATTATATTATCTTAACCTAACCTAAATTAACCTAACAGTTAAGCCTAAATAACATAATAAAAATATTAGGGAAAAGGCCGCGCATACGCAGAGGTGTTGCATAACATGGCCTCCCATAAACCCTCCACTTAGCTCTCCCCGTCCCAGTCTCCATCCTAATCCCGACTAGTCTCTTCAAATTGCCCCATAGCAAAACATGGGGCCGAGCTGTCTCAAATAATGGGCCGAGTTGTCTCGCCGTCGTGGCCGAGTTGTCCGAGCCGAGTCGTCCAGTCACCCTTCAACTCGCACAGACGAAACGGAGCTTGCGGTTTCATTTTCGTATAGCATTTTCTCTATCATGAAGTAAAGATGGGTAGGGTAATAGGTAATTAAACTTTAACTATAAATGCATTTTCAAAGTGTTAGACTGTTGGTGAAATAAATTAGAGAGAATATTGCAAAATGTGTAAGCCTATAAGGTCTGATTCGACTCCTAACGGTGACTGGACGACTCTGCCCATGGGACAACTCTGCTCTCACAGCTCGGCCCACTTTTGGACAACTCTGCCACGACGGCGAGACAGCTCGGCCCCATGTTATCCTATGGTTAGGTTAGGTTAGATAGGGACAGTGATTCCAAAATGATCAATATAGCCATCTATATAGTTTTTATGTTTTAGCAAATAAGGGTTGTGAAAGGCTGAGTTGTCTCTCATTTAACACTGGGCCGAGCTGTCCCGTGGGCCGAGTAGTCTAGCATTCGAGTTGAAGTGTGAGGAAGTTAGAATCGTAAACATAGATATAATACAGCAATGCTATAATGAGTTTCTGATGGATAAAAAGTATACATTTAGTTATATATTTAGAAATGTATTATGACCGTATTTTAACTGAAAATTCTGCTAAATATTGATGACCACAGCTCCAACTTCCTTATAGACCAAAACTCGCAAGTGGTCGATTCTAGAATGATCCATCAACAAGTGTTGCTAATTTAGCGCCGGTTATGCTAGATCTAGAGATATCGTAATTTATTTAAATCTAGCTGCATGAATTATGGCTATATTCTAAAGATTTGAGCTACTGTAATGCGACATTCGTAAACTGCATTTTTCTAGTTATATTCTATGTCAATTTAATGTCTTGGAAGGCTAATCTACCGGATACTATCTGGGTTAGCCAATCTAGCAACTTTTCTGTTGGTGCCAAATATATTTGTTTTAGACGCCGCCTAGTGGGATTAATACGGATATAATTACCTGTAAAGGACCATACGTAAGTGAATTTAGATAGTTTTAGTTAATAGTTGCATATATTACAAAGTCTTATATAGAAGATTCCAATTTTCTTTAGATTTTATACGGGATTTAAGTAGCGGACTAATCTAGTAAAGTTTGTGAGTTAGGATTGGCAACACTGCGAACCCAATCGTCAGTCAACCGCAGGGGTATGGAGGAAGAAGGTCGCTGTCCATGGCTCCGCGATTAAGATTTTTTTTAGTAAGATTCGGCGTGGTTTTTATGTGCGACGATGGATCTGCAGGCTCAAAGGTATGTGTAAAGTTGGATTTATTGTGTATATGTGTAGTTTAGTAACTGATGTTATTTTAAGGCTGGACATTTTCTGTGTTGACGTTATTCGGTCACCATTTTTAAATTGCCTTTTACAAGTTTGCTGTGTTTACATATTTTTGGTCCTAGTTTACTTTATGAAATCCACGTATTTTAATATCAAGCCACCCGATTACACCGAAAAATAACCAAAATAATGTCCCGACCGTAGGCATTGCGTCCAATGAATCCTTCGACTTGACCTTTTAAATGGCGCGAGCGTTACTCGCACAAACGAAATTCCGGCAACCTGTTCTTGTCCCCTTACAGATCAACATAATTATGAGCACGGTATAGTAACAGAAGGTAGACGCACCGAATTCTTTAACTTTTATACATAAAGGCTTCTAAAAAGCACTAAACATACTATTAATTATTTTTATTTTGAGACTTCACTCTCAACCATGGTACCGTCAGAATATAAGATAGTAGTCTGAATAACTGATTATTCTATAAGCGAATATTTACCGAAATATTCGTAGATCATAGTTTGTTGACATACGCTCCGCTAGTGTTCTCTCTGGCAGTCAGAGGGCACCGTCAGTTCTTCAGGGATACTTAGCCTTCTTCCTTGGTGGCATGTTGACAGAAATGAGCATGCTATGCATGCTAACATATTAAACAGCCAGAAGTGCAATGAAGCTCAATTAAAATATTTTTCAATGTTTGTGTGATCACAATATTTCTTTATATTTAGTATAGAGTTTTAAATACACTAATGCCATTTATAGTGTTCCATTTAGAACACCATTTTAAGCTACTTTTAGTTACACATTTCGCTTGCGAGGTTCATTGGAGCTCAATTGTACCAGTCCAAGATAGTCCTCTAAAGATGGATTGCTTGTTTAAGTAGTTTGGAACTTTCCGCCCTAAATTAGGGTCGGTTTAGTTAAATTTTTCTAAATTTAGCTACTTTTCGTTAAATTTAGCTACTTTACTTACTTTAGTGACTGTATATTTAAACAAATCATCTCTCCACATCCCCTAGGCGTTCATACACCCTCACACGCCATCACTGGGTGAAAGTTGATTAGTGTCAGAGGCAACTACGTTAATTTAAAGGAAGTTAATGAAGATATCAATTAATTTAGAGTTAATTTGAATAGAAATCTAGATTAACTCATTTAGTAATGTACACCCTATGTGGTAGATTGGGTTTTTTTTATTTCATAAATTTTATTTTAGTAAGCATAGTTTCCACAACTATTTTGTTAAGTAAATTTGATTTTATATAGTCTTTATTCCAGTGTTGGCTAGTTTAGTTTGCAAATTTTAGATTTTTTATTAATAACTGAGTGTTGAAGAGCTTAATTTAACTGCTGATAGAGCAAGTTAGTGGGCTAGGCAACATCTAGCTTGGGAATTTAATTGAGTCTTCTAGCGAACTTCAGCAACGCCATAGTTCATATGGATTTGGCAAAAGCCCTTTTAAGACAGTTCACAAGTTCCTAGTTCAAGTAGTCTTTGATAGGTGAAAGTTCAGAGTCTACTAGTCGTTGCCAACACAGTGGATAGCACCTTAGTAAGATAATCAAATTAGCAAGAGTAAAAGAGAAGTGGAAAGCTGGAAAGTTAAAAGAAACTTGATGGTTCGGCCATATGAAACTTACGGAAAGAGAATGACTAAGAGGGTCTAAGAGAGCGAGGTAGAGGGACAGGTAGACCGAAACAGAGGTGAAAGTATGGAGTGAGGAAGTATATGAACGAAGGCAGTGCTGGTTGGAGAGGGGCGTAGACCGACTGGAGACAGGTGCATGGGGGCGGTTCGTTCGTGGTCACCCCTTCGGGAATCACCGAGTCTGGCGATAGATATAGATCAATAAATATTTAGAGTAGAAATCAGATTAAAGTGTCAAATATTTCACAACATTCTAGGGTAAAAATGTTAAGACTAAATCAACCAGATATCTACTTTATATACTATTAGAAAAATTCATAATTAATAAAACTTAATACTTAACATAGTATTGAGAAACCGTATAAACACTAAACAAAATACGTAATCATGATACTTACCAACAGTTACTAAACCTTTGGTGAACTGTAGAGGTGGTGGTGGTAGTCCTTCTTATATGGTGTCCAGACTTGAACTGATTTTTCCCAAGAATTTCCTCCATATTTATACCTCTCCTGAGCGGTAATTGAGGTACCATACATTCTGAAAAACAAACGAATGCCGACGAAACCATTACACTTTATGAGAAACTATGAACAGGTCAATCCGATGGTTTCAGAACTGGAATGAGTGTGAGTAGGAAAACGGGAAATATAGTATAGCCTACAATTAGTTTGTTTATATAGCATACAATTAAATTGTATTTCGTTCTATCGTTACCAAAGGCATTATAAGAATTGTAAAGCCTAATTATAACTGTATATTTAAAAACAATAGGCTACTAAAAATAAAGGGAATCGATGTAGAACAGCCTTGAACTATCTCGTGTGGGGTCAGATTCCCATAAGATGATTCTATAGAAACAAAGATCGGCCAACCCCCGCCATATTGATGCCACTGGTGTTATTGGCCTATATTTACACTCGAATATATCTATACCTATAATATACATTCAGCAATACTGATACTAAGAGGTATAATATGATCTGATATACATTTTACATGGTCAAACATATAATAATACCCCTTTGTCTGATAAATACGTCTCCAATATGGCGTCCGAAGATACAAATATGGCCTAGTTGAATTTCCACTCAAGTCCAATACATTCTGGAAAACGAACGATTACCAAAGAAAACCATGAACCGTCTTTCAATCAGAACAAGTAATTTCTTCATTTCGGTAGTTGATAATCAGTTGTAATTCTTGTAATCATCCCAATACAGTATATAAAATAGAGGCAGTTGTATTTGAACATTTATTAAGTAACATATCAATAGTAGTAATAATTGGTATACCTTAAATTTTGTTGTAGAATTAAGCCTTACAATGAGCTTGAATCACCAAACCATATCTCGAAACATTCTTAACGGTCCCTAATTTTCAGTTAACCCTGTCAAGATCCGATTACGCATTATTTGTTCTGTTTTCTGGTTATTTGTAGGCGATTTTATTCAGATTAGGAAGGGTATGTGGCAGTCAGAGAGTGATGTATAGAGTGTTTACCCTTATAATTCCAACAGATTCTTCCTAAACTATAAACTCGTCTAATAATAGCCAGAATAAACTGTCAAAATGCGTCGCAAACTTCAAATGGTTAACTATTTTAGGACGCATATCTTCATATTATGTTGTCCATCATCAGGCAATTTTAATCAGATTAGGAAGGATATATAAACAGAGGGTTGATTGAAATATATATTACCTCGTTTGGTCCCTACAGGGCTTTCCTAACCTGAATAAAATCGTCTAATGTTAACCAGGGAAGGATTTTAGAGAAGTCAGAGGGTTAGCATTTAACCGTCCTGGTGGTGTAATGGTTAAGGTGGCAAACATATGTGTGATAACCCAGGTTCGAATCCCGGTGGATCATAATTATATACTTTAATTAATTTCATTGGGGGTGTGGTGTTGTGGTGAAAAATATAAATAAAGATTTTGAGTACAGTACCTGCGACGTGTTATATTTTATTATAGCTATATTTAGACGATATTATGCAGCTTAGTAAGTAAGGATCTGTGGTAGTTAAAAGAGTTGGTTGAGATAGTCTGAAGTCTTATTGCTCGAGGTCCTTTTTTAAGCTGAACAAAATCGTCTAATAGTTGCCAGAATATGATGAAAAGGACGCCCCTGGTACTGAATGGGTTAATTAAGCTAGACATTAACCCTTTAAAGCCCCTGGTAGTGAATGGGTTAATGACTGGCTAGGGATATGGGCAAAATTATTGTAATTACCTCCAGCAATGATAATGATTGTATAATTATGTCCAAGAATACGGACACTCTAAAAACAAATGTAGATGAACACTTGAAAAGGGTAAATAGTGTTCACGACAATCTACCTATAAGTTTGCTAATAAACTCGTTTAACCCTTCGAGTACCAGCGACGTTTATTATATTTTAGTCTAGCTATATTAGACGATATTTTGCAGCTTAGGAAGGATCTATGGTAGTGAAAAGGGTTGGCAGAGATAGTTTGAAGTCATATTATCGCTAGAGGTCCTTCCTAAGCTGAATAAAATCTGCTAATGGTTGCCAGAATATGATGAAAAGGGCGTCCCTGGTACTGAACGGGTTAAGTATCGAGAAATGACTTACTAAGGAATTCAATTGGCCACTTGCGAGTTTCGTTCTATAAGGAAGTTGGAGCTGTAGACATCGATATTTAACATAATTACCAGCTAAAATGTGGTTGTAGTACATTTATAAATACATACAACTAAATTCAACATAAGTTTTATCCATTAGACATCTACTTTATTATTGTATTTCTGTTTAATATCGATGTTTACGATTCCAACTTACGTTTTATCCATTACACATCTACTTTATTATTGTATTTGTTTAATATCGATGTTTACGGTTCCAACTTCCTTATAGAACGAATTAAACCGACTAGATAAGCAGTATGGATAATAGTCTATACCCTGTTCCCAATAAGTAGGTAGGCCAGGAATATGAACCTTATAACCTCTAGGCTAGCTATAACTAAAAAAGGGCTGGAGCAAATGGGCTGTAAATGGTCACACCTAATCTATACCCTGTTCCCAATAAGTAAGTAGGCCAGGAATATGAACCTTCTAACCTCTATCTAGGCTAGCTATAACTAAAAAAGGGCTGGAGTAAATGGGCTGTAAATGGTCACCCCTATTCTCCAGCTAACCCCTCCTCTCAAATGGTAGTAATATTAGTCCGATTACTCTAGACGTTTGTGAGATATACAGTAGAGGTTAATGGGGAGGTTTGTGAGATATACAGTAGAGGTTAATGGGGATGTTTGTGAGATATACAGTAGAGGTTAATGGGGAGGTTTGTGAGATATACAGTAGAGGTTAATGGGGAGGTTTGTGAGATATACAGTAGAGGTTAATGGGGAGGTTTGTGAGATATACAGTAGAGGTTAATGGGGAGGTTTGTGAGATATACAGTAGAGGTTAATGGGGAGGTTTGTGAGATATACAGTAGAGGTTAATGGGGAGGTTTGTGAGATATACAGTAGAGGTTAATGGGGAGGTTTTTTGTTTGGTCTCTAGATATCCATCAAGCTTAAGATTGCACCCCCTTGAGCTCCTTTCAAGATAAATTTGTACATTTTTCGGTAGAAAAATTTCCCGGCTGTAAGCCGGTTCCTCTTATATTACAGGCTCGCTATCGCTCGCCAGGATAAAATAGACACCTAAATGGCACGAAAGGTCTTAAAATTGACAAATGGGTCGAAAGTTCTTAAAATCGTCAAAATAATGGGGCGAACGTCTTAAAATTAGAAAAAAACAATGGGGCCTAAACATGAGGGAGAAAGGAGTCCAGAAAAAAATCCCTCTCAAATGGTAGTAATATTAGTCCGATTACTCTAGACGTTTGTGAGATAGAGAGGTTAATGTTCAGGAGTTTTGTCCAACTTATTTGGAACAGGGTATAGTGCTTCCCATTGTCACTTTCGAGTTTCAGGCTATAAGGAAGTTGGAGCCATAAACATCGATATAAAACAGAAATTAAATATAAAATCAGCAATCTTATGGTTAGAAAGTACTATAGTGAATTTGATTGTATGTAATTAAATATCGATATCTACAGCTCCAACTTCCTTATAGCCTGAAACTCGCAAGCGGTCAAATTAACTACTATATTCTCTTGACTGGCTTTTATTTAACTGGCTAAAACATAGATATAAATACATTGCAATAATAATGTAGGTTTCTGATGGATAGAAAGTATAATTAATTTGGTTTGATCATTGACGTATTTAAAATATTTACTACGATCGTATTTAAGCTGGTAATGATACTACTACTACTACTACTACTACTAATAGCCTAATACTAATAATAATAATAATAATAGGTCTTTAGAGGCTAAATAAAATCGTCTGTTGGTGACCATGAACATTTTACATCCGTTATTTGAGTGTATAATTACGTAGCCTATGATATAATTGCGGCCGTTAAAAGGATGGAATTTTCCCCTAGAAAGCGTGGGCTCATGATAGTCATGCTCAAAAATCAAGTTGGACCTTCATGTCTATTTCCCGTATTTGATATATGAATACAATACTTAGTAATAGCAATGAATAAAGTTATAATTCAATTATTTTCATCGTGTGTGCTAAGAACTTTATTTTTCCTCACATTACTGTATATATTGATAAACATAAACACAATTTAGGAAAGGCATTGACATTTGAGCATCACTGTATCGTTTCATAACGCGGGTAAATTCAAATTAGCCAATCAGCATCTACCACCCTAGCCTCGCACGGGGTCACTGGCAAGTGGAGATGCTCATTGGTCGAAAAGCAAGTTCCAAGTTCGCTTTCTGATATTAAAAAACATACGAGTGGATTCAAACCTAATTAGAAATAATTGAAATGTTTAGCCTACTCTAATTTTGTGCATTGTACATTAAAGCGTAAAAGGCAAATGCTATCCAATTATACTTTGCAGAGTAAAATCTAAATAATTGATATTAGTCTAATTTGTGCTTCATATGGTATGAGTCGAATCAGACTAAATACTAATTTCGCATTATTCTCGGTATTTTACTCTACTAATGCTTTTAATATTAATTTAACATCAAAGTTTAAATCATTATTACCTATATACTGTATAATTGTGTTACATAGATAAACAAATATTGATGAACAAATATAAATACGAAAGTAAACAATGAGTTTCGTTTCGTTTGAGCGAGTCGAATCATCAATGTATGTAGGGACAGCATTGCCATTTTAGTAACCTCTGCTAGATGTAGATATATATGCTGTGTGTAGCGGCAATGATTGATATCTAGCAACATAAATATTGGCTATAGTCTGGAGAATTTAACGATTATAGAACGATAATAAGATATTGTGCCAATCATCTAATGATATTATGCATGTTATATAATATCTATCTACATTCTAGCCAGTTTTGAAGCATATTTGACCGCTTTGTTTTTGTATTTGGCTTCGCAATCTAGCAACTTTTATGCTTGATCTAGCGGTCCTAGCGAGATTTGCTTACATCTAGCGTCTATTGTCTAAGTTTTCGTGGGGTATATACCTATAGTATTGAGATTAAGACCACCTATTTGTGATTATTGTGACAGTTGTATAAAATACAACAATATATTTGTGTGTTTTTAGAAGTTTGTCATACGAGTTTTAATCGAATCTAGCGGAGTTTGTGTATTTTTACTCATGATGGGATATAGGCTATTATATATTCCTGTATTATTGAGATGAGGACCACATATGCGTTATTTTAGAGATGATTATAAGCATTACAGCGGTATAGTAGAAATTTATACCCAAAATTCCCAAAAATGTAGGGTATCATTATCTAGCGGTCTAATCTAGCAACATTTTAGCGGAAGGACTGGCAACGCTGTCAGGGAAAGCGTCACTTAGGCGAAGGGGTCAGGTGAGTGATGGTGTACCCGTATGATTGCTCCTGTTGGACGATGTTTTAGTTTTGTTTTCATTTTTCCGTTATAGCCTATTTATGTGCTATGCTGGTGTTCAGACATTAAAAGATATGTGGAACGTCTTATGTGATGATTACAGTCTAGTTAAATAGATCGTGAGTCATAATTTCATTCTAGAATATTCTGTATTGACGTTTCCGGTAGCCATCTTGAAATGTTGACTGGTCACCTGTCCTCCCAAACTTGGTATAATTTTACTTTCAGGCCACTGATTTTGATATGCTTGAGTTTTTCTAGTGTTTTGAGGGTTATGTTTAATAAGAATGAAAGCGAATCGTAAATTATTAAATATTTGAGTAGGCTAACCCTAGTCAAACGACCTACCTTGGGGGTTCTCCACTTCCCACCCCCATACCTCAGATGCTATTGGTCTAACCATTATTATTGAAGTTGAGAAGGTAGCCTACTCAAATAATATGCAAGGGTGAATCAAAGTAACCGAAAGCAACCAAGGTAAATATTCAGATTAGGCTAGCTAGGTTAAACATTTACTTTGGCTCCAGTAATATATTTTGTTGTCTACCACACGGATTTCATGGATTTCGACGGTTTTAACCCTTTCGCTGCGGGTGACGTTTTGGAATGTTTTGGCAAGTTACAGCAATTTCCAGGCTTTAAAGCCTGTAAAAAACATAAATATCGAGTGTCAGTGGGCGGGAGCGTGAGGGGCCCACCTCCGACCCTCAGAGCACCGAGCGGCTCACTGAGCTAGGCTGTGTCTCGCGCGGGTCTCTCTCACCAGTGTAGCCAAGCGAGCGAGTGTTACATAATAGCGGGGTTCCCGCGTTTCACTGGGACCACTGCGGGTGAACCAGACCACGTACAGGGTCCGTTCTGGTGTCATTTTGAAGCTATTTTCGCCTAGTTTTCGGCAGAATACACTTCATTTAATGCAGATGCTAGATTTATCATTCAGGAGTGCCTGCATATGCCCTAAATAGCCCAAACATATCCGCAGCCAAAGGGTTAAATTAATATTGTAGCTCGCCGATTTACAGAGTTCGGCATGTCGCTTTGTTTACATGGCTAGCCTATAGTCTATTGTTCAGCGGAGGGCAGCCCCTACGGTTAAGATGGTGCTAGTGGGCGTAGCATCCACCTTGTTTATACATAAGTCGCACGCTCACAGTTACAGTAAGTTCACGTCTATTTTGACTATTGTATTTAGCCTAGCCTAGGCCTATATATTATTTTTATTTTATGATATTGTATTTAGCCTAGCCTATAGGCCTAGGCCTATATTATATTTATTTTTTGGTAACGATGTAGTATTCGGGTGTACCGCCTGCCTGGTTTACACTATAGTAGTTGTAGTAATAGCAGCATATAATAGTTTACCCAGAGCACTGAATCTAAAGATTCTCACCGGCCTGGCCATTAAACTTAGAAAATATCTCGCTTCCAAATACAGTACTGTATCTCTTAAAAATAGATGCATAATGTGTGTTAGGTTATTTATTTACTGGTATTTATTGTTAATTTTCATTATATTTGTTTATCAGGTTAGGAAAGCCCTCAGGTTATTTAGGCCTATGTATTTATTGTTAATTTTCATCATTATATTTGTTTATCAGGTTAGGAAATACCTAAGGTTATTTATGTGTTTATTGGTGTTGTTGTTGCTGTTCCTCAGGCTGTCTGGACGAGCAGCCCCAAGGCCCCGAGCAAGGCCAAGGCCATAACCGAGCGCCCCCACAGAACCCTCCCTGCCTACCACAATAACCTGGGTGACCAAAGCCACTCCATGACGGGGAGCTGAGGAGGGTGCGGAAACGCCCGGGAAACCAAAGCCCCACCCAGGGCCCTGTGCCGCTCAGGAATTATGAAGAGAAAGTTGAGGGGCAAAGGAAAAATGTGACGCTTTGGCTTCCAATCTTTGTAGATTGGGAGGTCAATCCACGGAAGAGACGCCGTCACTTGAGATCTAGAAAATATATAAGTAAAAGGAACAGTCAGAGTAAGCTATGGGTATGGCAGAGATCGCTCAGTTCTCACTGATAGACCAGCCCATCACCACATGACTAGAACCCAATCCTCTCAGCATCAGCTAGGAAAGGGCCTAGAAAGCCGCCTTTGGCGGGGGGATAGCTCCCATATTTCAGCCCCTTTCGGGGTTGGGCACCCGCCCTCAACACATTATTGTATCCAAAGGCAGTCAAAATAGACGGGAACAGGATGGCAAGCGTCTGCCCCGGCTCCGCGTATTGTAAACAAGGCTGGCGGTACGCCCAAATTCTACATTCTACCCAAACCCTCCTTGAACAAAATGTAATATCTAAATATAATACTGTACAGTATTGTAATGTTTGCTTTATCTTGCAGGTTGAGTTTGACGCGGTACCGGTACTGTAGCAACACATCGCACCACCTACCACACCAGACTAACCCTTCCCGTCGTCACCAGACAACTACAAGGTCACAATGATTAAGGTAACATCAATAAGTTATGTACAGATCTTCCCGACTATCCGATGGCTTGATTTACGTTATTATTATAGAATTTTTGCCGTATTTTTGACGTATGCCTCAGAAACATGGGCTGTTAAAGTAGAGGATGTCAACAGAATGGAACGTAATGAGATGAGAATGGTGAGATGGATATGTGGGGCCAGGCTGCAGGATATAATAACAAATGTTGAGCTGAGGAGACGTTTAGGTATAAAGAGTATTAGCGAAGTGATGCGTACAAGTAGACTGGGATGGTATGGACATGTGGAGAGAATGGATGAACAAAATTGGGTGAAAAAATGCAGGTCTGTGATTGTGGAGGGAGCTGCACCATTGACCTTTTACTATTTTCAGGCTATAAGGAAGTTGGAGTCGTAAGCATCGATATAATTTCATTTTAGTTTTCACCAACCCACCAATTAATTTACAAATAAACCTAACTAACGAAATCAATTAAAGTAATAAATACAAGTGGTACTCCAAGGACTCGAACCTAGGATACTCACACCAAAATTCCGCACACTAAGCATTACGCTATCAAGACAGTACCGGTACTAATGTAGGTTTCATTCATAAATTTAAAGAACGAGTGCTGCACACAAAGTGTGGTTTTATGAGGTCTACAACCGTGTTTTAGCTGGTAATTGTGCTAAATATTGATGATCACAGGGTGCAGTTTTAATATAGGAGTGCGCCGATTCGGAAAGTTGGGTGCGTCGCTTTGTTTACATGGTTATTAACTGTTAAGCAGGGGTGTGGCCCCAGCTAATAATACTAGCTTAGGTTACGTTAGGAAAGTTTATAGATGATACAGGTACAGTATATGACTAAATTCGGATTTTTTTTTGTGGTCAAACTAGACATACCGGTAATTAGATCGTCGCCGAACTCTCAAAATTGGCGCGCTACCATTCTGTACTAAAACTGCACCAATTACAGCACCAACTTCCTCATAGCCTGAAAGTCCCAAGTGGTCAATTAAGATACCAGTAGCATTTGAACCAATTATTCTAAAGAGTTAATTTTATATGTTGAGTAAAATGATCTGGCAACAGCAGCAGTACCGGTAACGTTTTTAGTGGAAAATGCTTTGGCAAGAATGTTAAGTGCTGGCGTACCACCAGCCTTGTTTACACTACGCGTAAACAATACGCGTAGTGGCGTCGAACCTTTCTCATCATGTTCCCGTCTATTTTGACTGCCTTTGGATATAAAAATACATTAGCCTAACCAAACCTAACCTAGTATTCATGTAGTAATGACAGGGGGCAAATAGCAGAAAATATAGCGTCGAAATAGGCAGGAACGTAACTGCGAGCGCACAACATGACGACCATACGCCCGATCACTACATCCATCCCGATGCTTTTCTTGCTTGTATGCTGGTTACTATTAGATAGGTTTGCTTAGAGTGGGCTATGTTTTTTTTTTTTTTAATGTAGAATTTTTTGTAATTTGCTCCCTAGACCTCTATCTAGCTTAATAGAGATACCAGTACTGTATCTCTAATGTAGATATTTGAATGTTTATTTGTAAATGCCCTTCCATGGCCGACTCGAGACAGTCCAAACAGGGGAAAAAAAAAAAAAAAAAATTGCACACATCTACAGTAGATTGCCCAGGGACCTCCATCACTCCCCCGGTCCCAGACCTCCCGGAGAGGTTCCGCCAACATCATAATTATATACCAAGGCGTTTTTTGGGGCGATATTCGCACACTTGCGGTCACAATTATTGGATCGGATCGAACCTGCCAATAGGTACACCAGCCCTTTAGTGAACTAAATTTGTTGATATCCAGAATAGACTGAAAATGCGTCATAATCCTCAGAGGGTAATGTCTTAACCAGTACAATACTGGTGACGTCCTTTTCATTATATTGCGGCAACTATTAGATGATGATATTCAGATTTGGAAGGACCTCTAGCAATAAGATGGCTTAAAACAATCTCAACCAACCCTTTTTACTACCACAGATCCTTCCTAAGCTGCATACTATTGTCTAAATATAGCTAGAATACAATATAACACACGTTGCTGGTACTCAAAGGGTTAATGAGTGCCTTTTCTTGCAGATGAAGTCAACAATGGCCGAGCAGCATAACCCGTCAGAGAAGCCTGAAGACTGGTAGTATTTAAGCTAAGTACTGTACAACTGTTTTGTTGGGCTGGTCTATCAGAGTGAGAACTGAGCAATCTCTGCCATACCCATAGCTCACTCTGACTTTTCCTTTTACTTATATATTTTCTAGATCTCAAGTGACGGCGTCTCTTCCGTGGATTGACCTCCCAATCTACCAAGATTGGAAGCCAAAGCGTCACATTTTTCCTTTGCCCCACAACTTTCTCTTCATAATTTGCTGAGGGGCACAGGGCCCTGAGTAGGGCTTTGGTTTCCCGGACGTTTCCGCACCCTCCTCAGCTCCCCACCATAGAGTGGCTTTGGTCACCCAGGCTTTATTGTGGTCGGCAGGGAGGGTTCTGTGGGGGCGCTCGGTTATGGCCTTGCTCGGGGCCTTGGGGCTGTTCGGCCAGGCAGCTTGGGGAACAGCAACAACAAAACTTCTAAATTCAATTAATGAAATCAATAGATACATGTGGCACTCCAAGGACTTGAACCTAGGATACTCACACCGAAATTCCGCGCATTTATGCATTACGCTATCAAGACAGTTAAATAATTAACCCCAAGGTGTCTAGACTTCCTCTTTTTTTTTTTTTTTTTTTTTTTTTTTTTTTTTTTTAATTATATAGGGCCTGATAAGAACAGTATATGAGTCTATATGAGAAGAACAGATACTCTTTAGTTTTGGATGCCTAGGAAATATAGACACTGTAAATTACCACCTAAATTAACTGTCTTGATAGCGTAATGCATAGTGCGCGGAATTTCGATGAGAGTATCCTGGGTTCGAGTCCTCGGAGTGCCACATGTATTTGTTGTTGTTGTTGTTGTTCCCCAAGCTGCCTGGCCGAACAGCCGCAAGGCCCCGAGCAAGGCCAAGGCCATAACCGAGCGCCCCCACAGAACCCTCCCCGCCGACCACAATAAATCCTGGGTGACCGAAGCCACTCCATGGCGGGGAGCTGAGGAGGGTGCGGAAATGCCCGGGAAACCAAAGCCCCACCCAGGGCCCTGTGTCCCTCAGCAATTATGAAGAGAAAGTTGAGGGGCAAGGGAAAAATGTGACGCTTTGGCTTCCAATCTTGGTAGATTGGGAGGTCAATCCACGTTAGAGATGCCGTCACTTGAGATCTAGAAAATATATAAGTAAAAGGAACAGTCAGAGTAAGCTATGGATATGGCAGAGATTGCTCAGTTCTCACTCTGATAGACCAGCCCATCACCACATGTATTTGTTGATTTCATTACTTGAGTTTTAAATGTGAAGTTGGTTGGTGTAAAGAAACATGATAATATATATGGTACCGGTAAAAATACATAACTTTGGAAGAGGACATAATTTCGGACATTCTGGAATAAAATTTATTAAACCGCAGTTATAGGATAAATACATGATGTTATGGAAAAACAAGCAAGTCTGCGGTGTTGTTCCATAATGCAGAGCCATTTTTCTATAACTGTACCTTATATACTTTTATCCACTAATGTGTGAAGTATACTCCCTTGACAGAAGTTAGGCCTTTTTACGGTACCCGTTCTGTCGGATCTGTCTTTAGTGGTAGGGTTGTCTTAAGTTACCTTTTGCTGCATTATGTATAGGCTGCTAATTTCTTTTGTTTTTTTAAATGTAAAACTTGTAAAACAAGCAAATTTTTTGCTGTATTTCTTTAGATATTTATTATTCTATTTTCTCGCTAGACCTCCATCAAGCTTTAAATAACACCCCCTAGATTCTCATTAGAGTTAAATTTATACATGTTTCAGTAGAAAAAATATCCTTAACTTAAAGTTATAAGGTTAAAGTGTGTCACCACCATTTGAACTGTTTTGGGTTGAAGCGGTGGTCTCGGAGGTCTCGGTCTGTTGGTGCGTCACTATCGGGCCCTAACTCTAATTGAACAGAAAACCTCGACCAAAACTTTGGTTCAAACGGTGGTCTCGGAGGTCTCGGTCTGTTGGTGCGTCACTATCGGGCCGTAACTCTACAGAACACCTCGACCAAAACTTTGGTTCAAACGGTGGTCTCGGAGGTCTCGGTCTGTTGGTGCGTCACTATCGGGCCGTAACTCTACAGAACACCTCGACCAAAACTTTGGTTCAAACGGCGGTCTCGGTCTGTTGGTGCGTCACTATCGGGCCCTAACTCTAATTGAACAGAACACCTCGACCAAAACTTTACAAATGGCGTTGGCATCTAATAATTTTTTGGTGTATTTTTTTTTTTTTGTAGATATTTATTATTCAATTTACTCGCTAGACCTCCATCAAGCTTTTAAAAACACCCCCTAGACTCCCATTCAAGTTAAATGTATAAATGTTTCGGTAGCAAAAATATCCCGACCAAAGGACGATTCCTCCTAAAACTACAGGCTCGCTATCGATCGTCAGGAAAGAAATTACACCTTAATGGCATTAAAGGCCCTAATATTGACAAACAAAAGGGTTAAAGTTCTTAAAATCGCTAAAATAGTTGGTCGACCGTCCCAAGATTTCTAAACTAATGGGGCTAAACATGAGGGAGATGGGGGCCCCGAAAAAACCAACCATCCCCCCTTTAAGTGACCACCCTCCCGTGAACAGGAACAAGCTATAAATACAATTACAGACTTAATGAGTTGCCACGCCCTATGGAAGCCTATGCAGGCTATTCATTTGTGGCCATCCCCTCGGGCATTAAGGGGGGCTGGCTGTCTTTTTCTGGGCCCCCTTCTCCCTCATGTTTAGCTCCGTTAGTTCTGAAATGTTATAACATTTGGCAATTTTTACATCTTTCCCCCAGTTTGCTTGAGCAATATTCGGACCTCTCGTGCAATTGAGGTAAATTTTTATAAGTTCTTTGCTTTTATATTGTCGTCCCAGTTTAGGTTTTTACATTTTTCAAATTGTGCATTTTAATTCCAGTTATTTTTTAGAAGTTGTTCTCTTTATATTGTGCGATTCCAGTTTTGGGGTGCTTGCTTTGCAAGTTTACATTTTAATTTTGATTTAAGTGTTGTTTCCACATAGCGATTTTGATTAGTTATTTTTTATTTTAACTGTGTTCGTATACGTTTTGGTTTGTTTATTTTGCAAGTTTTACATTATAACTTGGTAATGGGCGTTAATATATGATGTGGCATGAGGGAACTTCTTGATGCTACTGTACTATTAATGAATAGACTCTAGACTGTGTGGCGGTCATTTATTCATATTTTTTCACCAACCAACTTTACTTCTAAATTCAATTAATGAAATCAATAAATACATGTGGCACTCCAAGGACTCGAACCTAGGATACTCACACCGAAATTCCGCGCATTTATGCATTACGCTATCAAGACAGTTAAATAATTATGCCAAGGTGTCTAGACTTCCTTTTTTTTTTTTTTTTTTTTCCTATTATGTAGGGCCTGATAAGAACAGTATATATATATATGCCCACCTGATAAGAACAGTATATGAGGCTATATGAGAAGAACAGATACTCTTTAGTTTTGGATGCCGAGGAAATATAGACACTGTAAATTACCACCTGTGTTAACTGTCTTGATAGCGTAATGCATAGTGCGCGGAATTTCGATGAGAGTATTTCCTGGGTTCGAGTCCTCGGAGTGCCACATGTATTTGTTGATTTCATTACTTGAGTTTAGATGTGAAGTTGGTTGGTGTAAAGAAACATGATAATATATATGGTACCGGTAAAATTACATAACTTTGGAAGAGGACATAATTTCGGACATTCTGGAATAAAATTTAATAAACCGCAGTTATAGGATAAATACATGATGTTATGGAAAAACAAGCAAGTCTGCGGTGTTGTTCCATAATGCAGAGCCATTTTTCTATAACTGTACCTTATATACTTTTATCCACTAATGTGTGAAGTATACTCCCTTGACGGAAGTTAGGGCTTTTTACGGTACCCGTTCTGTCGGATCTGTCTTTAGTGGTAGGGTTGTCTTAAGTTACCTTTTCCTGCATTATGTATAGGCTGCTAATTTCTTTTGTTTTTTTAAATGTAAAACTTGTAAAACAAGCAAATTTTTTGGTGTATTTCTTTAGATATCTATTATTCAATATATTCGCTAGACCTCCATCAAGCTTTAAATAACACCCCCTAGATTCTCATTAGAGTTAAATTTATACATGTTTCAGTAGAAAAAATATCCTTAACTTAAAGTTATAAGGTTAAAGTGTGTCACCACCATTTGAACTGTTTTGGGTTGAAGCGGTGGTCTCGGAGGTCTCGGTCTGTTGGTGCGTCACTATCGGGCCCTAACTCTTATTGAACAGAACACCTCGACCAAAACTTTGGTTCAAACGGTGGTCTCGGAGGTCTCGGTCTGTTGGTGCGTCATTATCGGGCCGTAACTCTACAGAACACCTCGACCAAAACTTTGGTTCAAACGGTGGTCTCGGAGGTCTCGGTCTGTTGGTGCGTCACTATCGGGCCCTAACTCTAATTGAACAGAACACCTCGACCAAAACTTTACAAATGGCGTTGGCATCTAATTATTGCTTGGTGTATTTGTTTTTTTTGTAGATATTTATTATTCAATTTACTCGCTAGACCTCCATCAAGCTTTTAAAAACACACCCTAGACTCCCATTCAAGTTAAATGTATAAATGTTTCGGTAGCAAAAATATCCCGACCAAAGGACGATTCCTCCTAAAACTACAGGCTTGCTATCGATCGTTAGGAAAGAAATTACACCTTAATGGCATGAAAGGCCCTAATATTGACACACAAAAGGGTTAAAGTTCTTAAAATCGCTAAAATAGTTGGTCGACCGTCCCAAGATTTCTAAACTAATGGGGCTAAACATGAGGGAGATGGGGGCCCCGAAAAAAAACAACCATCCCCCCTTTAAGTGACCACCCTCCCGTGAACAGGAACAAGCTATAAATACAATTACAGACTTAATGAGTTGCCTCGCCCTATGGAAGCATATGCAGGCTATTCATTTGTGGCCATCCCCTCGGGCATTAAGGGGGGCTGGCTGGCTATTTTGGGCCCCCTTCTCCCTCATGTTTAGCTCCGTTAGTTCTGAAATTTTATAACATTTGGCAATTTTAACATCTTTCCCCCAGTTTGCTTGAGCAATATTCGGACCTCTCGTGCAATTGAGGTAAATTTTGATAAGTTCTTTGCTTTTATATTGTCGTCCCAGTTTAGGTTTTTACATTTTTCAAATTGTGCATTTTAATTCCAGTTATTTTTTAGAAGTTGTTCTCTTTATATTGTGCGATTCCAGTTTTGGGGTGCTTGCTTTGCAAGTTTACATTTTAATTTTGATTTAAGCGTTGTTTCCACATAGCGATTTTGATTAGTTATTTTTTATTTTTTACTGTGTTGGTATACGTTTTGGTTTGTTTATTTTGCAAGTTTTACATTATAACTTGGTAATGGGCGTTAATATATGATGTGGCATGAGGGAACTTCTTGATGCTACTGTACTATTAATGAATAGACTCTAGACTGTGTGGCGGTCATTTATTCATATTTTTTCACCAACCAACTTTACTTCTAAATTCAATTAATGAAATCAATAAATACATGTGGCACTCCAAGGACTCGAACCTAGGATACTCACACCGAAATTCCGCGCATTTATGCATTACGCTATCAAGACAGTTAAATAATTATGCCAAGGTGTCTAGACTTCCTTTTTTTTTTTTTTTTTGTATTTATTTTTTTTTTCTTTTTCTATTATGTAGGGCCTGATAAGAACAGTATATATATGCCCACCTGATAAGAACAGATACTTTAGTATATGAGATAAGAACAGATACTCTTTAGTTTTGGATGCCGAGGAAATATAGACACTGTAAATTACCACCTGTGTTAACTGTCTTGATAGCGTAATGCATAGTGCGCGGAATTTCGATGAGAGTATCCTGGGTTCGAGTCCTCGGAGTGCCACATGTATTTGTTGATTTCATTACTTGAGTTTAGATGTGAAGTTGGTTGGTGTAATATATATGGTACCGGTAAAATTACATAACTTTGGTAGAGGACTTAATTTCGGACATTCTGGAATAAAATGTAATAAACCGCAGTTATAGGATAAATACATGATGTTATGGAAAAACAAGCAAGTCTGCGGTGTTGTTCCATAATGCAGAGCCATTTTTGTATAACTGTACCTTATATACTTTTATCCACTAATGTGTGAAGTATACTCCCTTGACGGAAGTTAGGCCTTTTTACGGTACCCGTTCTGTCGGATCTGTCTTTAGTGGTAGGGTTGTCTTAAGTTACCTTTTCCTGCATTATGTATAGGCTGCTAATTTCTTTTGTTTTTTTAAATGTAAAACTTGTAAAACAAGCAAATTTTTTGGTGTATTTCTTTAGATATTTATTATTCAATTTACTCGCTAGACCTCCATCAAGCTTTAAATAACACCCCCTAGATTCTCATTAGAGTTAAATTTATACATGTTTCGGTAGAAAAAATATCCTTAACTTAAAGTTATAAGGTTAAAGTGTGTCACCACCATTTGAACTGTTTTGGGTTGAAGCGGTGGTCTCGGAGGTCTCGGTCTGTTGGTGCGTCACTATCGGGCCCTAACTCTAATTGAACAGAACACCTCGACCAAAACTTTGGTTCAAACGGTGGTCTCGGAGGTCTCGGTCTGTTGGTGCGTCACTATCGGGCCGTAACTCTACAGAACACCTCGACCAAAACTTTGGTTCAAACGGTGGTCTCGGAGGTCTCAGTCTGTTGGTGCGTCACTATCGGGCCGTAATTCTAATTGAACAGAACACCTCGACCAAAACTTTACAAATGGCGTTGGCATCTAATTATTTTTTTGGTGTACAGTATTTGTTTTTTTTTGTAGATATTTATTATTCAATTTACTCGCTAGAGCTCCATCAAGCTTTTAAAAACACCCCCTAGACTCCCATTCAAGTTAAATGTATAAATGTTTCGGTAGCAAAAATATCCCGACCAAAGGACGATTCCTCCTAAAACTACAGGCTCGCTATCGATCGTCAGGAAAGAAATTACACCTTCATGGCATGAAAGGCCCTAATATTGACAAACAAAAGGGTTAAAGTTCTTAAAATCGCTAAAATAGTTGGTCGACCGTCCCAAGATTTCTAAACTAATGGGGCTAAACATGAGGGAGATGGGGGCCCCGAAAAAACCAACCATCCCCCCTTTAAGTGACCACCCTCCCGCGAACAGGAACAAGCTATAAATACAATTACAGACTTAATGAGTTGCCTCGCCCTATGGAAGCATATGCAGGCTATTCATTTGTGGCCATCCCCTCGGGCATTAAGGGGGGCTGGCTGGCTTTTTCTGGGCCCCCTTCTCCCTCATGTTTAGCTCCGTTAGTTCTGAAATTTTATAACATTTGGCAATTTTAACATCTTTCCCCCAGTTTGCTTGAGCAATATTCGGACCTATCGTGCAATTGAGGTAAATTTTGATGAGTTCTTTGCTTTTATATTGTCGTCCCAGTTTATTTATTTTTTATTTTGCAATTGTGCATTTTAATTCCAGTTATTTTTTAGAAGTTGTTGTCTTTATATTGTGCGATTCCAGGTTTGGGGTGCTTGCTTTGCAAGTTTACATTTTAATTTTGATTTGAGCGTTTCCACAGCGATTTTGATTACATACATACATACATAAAATTTTAAGACTGAGTGTTCCACACATAAGTGCAGTTTCAGTCTCTTGTCCTAATGGCGGCATTCCAGGCAACCCTGTTAAGGGCTGCTTCACTTGTCAAGTTCTTGGATTTGAGATCGGCGCGTATAGTCCGATCCCAGGTCTTTCTCGGTCCACCCCTTGGTGCAGCTCCCTCCACAATCACAGACCTGCATTTTTTCACCCAATTTTGTTCATCCATTCTCTCCACATGTCCATACCATCCCAGTCTACTTGTACGCATCACCTCTCTAATACTCTTTATACCTAAACGTCTCCTCAGCTCAACATTTGTTATTCTATCCTGTAGCCTGGCCCCACACATCCATCTCACCATTCTCATCTCATTACGCTCCATTCTGTTGACATCCTCTACTTTAACGGCCCATGTTTCTGAGGCATACGTCATTGCACTTCTAACACATGAGGCATACACCTTTCCCTTCAGGGGGAGAGGCATTCTTTTCATGGTCAGGATTGGCATCAATTCTCTGAACTTCCCCCAGCCACACCTAATTCTAGCAACAGTGGCAGCTGCTATTTTGTATTTTTACTGTGTTCGTATACGTTTTGGTTTGTTTATTTTGCAAGTTTTACATTATAACTTGGTAATGGGCGTTAATATATGATGTGGCATGAGGGAACTTCTTGATGCTACTGTACTATTAATGAATAGACTCGAGACTGTGTGGCGGTCATTTATTCATATTTTTTCACCAACCAACTTTACTTCTAAATTCAATTAATGAAATCAATAAATACATGTGGCACTCCAAGGACTCGAACCTAGGATACTCACACCGAAATTCCGCGCATTTATGCATTACGCTATCAAGACAGTTAAATAATTATGCCAAGGTGTCTAGACTTCCTCTCTTTTTTTTTTTTTTTTTTTTTTTTTCCGTTTCTATTATGTAGGGCCTGATAAGAACAGAACAGTACTGTATATTAGGCTTGATAAGAACAGATACTCTTTAGTTTAGGAGATAAGAACAGATACTCTTTAGTTTTGGATGCCGAGGAAATATAGACACTGTAAATTACCACCTGTGTTAACTGTCTTGATAGCGTAATGCATAGTGCGCGGAATTTCGATGAGAGTATCCTGGGTTCGAGTCCTCGGAGTGCCACATGTATTTGTTGATTTCATTACTTGAGTTTAGATGTGAAGTTGGTTGGTGTAATATATATGGTACCGGTAAAATTACATAACTTTGGTAGAGGACTTAATTTCGGACATTCTGGAATAAAATGTAATAAACCGCAGTTATAGGATAAATACATGATGTTATGGAAAAACAAGCAAGTCTGCGGTGTTGTTCCATAATGCAGAGCCATTTTTGTATAACTGTACCTTATATACTTTTATCCACTAATGTGTGAAGTATACTCCCTTGACGGAAGTTAGGCCTTTTTACGGTACCCGTTCTGTCGGATCTGTCTTTAGTGGTAGGGTTGTCTTAAGTTACCTTTTCCTGCATTATGTATAGGCTGCTAATTTCTTTTGTTTTTTTAAATGTAAAACTTGTAAAACAAGCAAATTTTTTGGTGTATTTCTTTAGATATTTATTATTCAATTTACTCGCTAGACCTCCATCAAGCTTTAAATAACACCCCCTAGATTCTCATTAGAGTTAAATTTATACATGTTTCGGTAGAAAAAATATCCTTAACTTAAAGTTATAAGGTTAAAGTGTGTCACCACCATTTGAACTGTTTTGGGTTGAAGCGGTGGTCTCGGAGGTCTCGGTCTGTTGGTGCGTCACTATCGGGCCCTAACTCTAATTGAACAGAACACCTCGACCAAAACTTTGGTTCAAACGGTGGTCTCGGAGGTCTCGGTCTGTTGGTGCGTCACTATCGGGCCGTAACTCTACAGAACACCTCGACCAAAACTTTGGTTCAAACGGTGGTCTCGGAGGTCTCAGTCTGTTGGTGCGTCACTATCGGGCCGTAATTCTAATTGAACAGAACACCTCGACCAAAACTTTACAAATGGCGTTGGCATCTAATTATTTTTTGGTGTACAGTATTTGTTTTTTTTGTAGATATTTATTATTCAATTTACTCGCTAGAGCTCCATCAAGCTTTTAAAAACACCCCCTAGACTCCCATTCAAGTTAAATGTATAAATGTTTCGGTAGCAAAAATATCCCGACCAAAGGACGATTCCTCCTAAAACTACAGGCTCGCTATCGATCGTCAGGAAAGAAATTACACCTTCATGGCATGAAAGGCCCTAATATTGACAAACAAAAGGGTTAAAGTTCTTAAAATCGCTAAAATAGTTGGTCGACCGTCCCAAGATTTCTAAACTAATGGGGCTAAACATGAGGGAGATGGGGGCCCCGAAAAAACCAACCATCCCCCCTTTAAGTGACCACCCTCCCGCGAACAGGAACAAGCTATAAATACAATTACAGACTTAATGAGTTGCCTCGCCCTATGGAAGCATATGCAGGCTATTCATTTGTGGCCATCCCCTCGGGCATTAAGGGGGGCTGGCTGGCTTTTTCTGGGCCTCCTTCTCCCTCATGTTTAGCTCCGTTAGTTCTGAAATTTTATAACATTTGGCAATTTTAACATCTTTCCCCCAGTTTGCTTGAGCAATATTCGGACCTATCGTGCAATTGAGGTAAATTTTGATGAGTTCTTTGCTTTTATATTGTCGTTCCAGTTTATTTTTTTTTAATTTGCAATTGTGCATTTTAATTCCAGTTATTTTTTAGAAGTTGTTGTCTTTATATTGTGCGATTCCAGGTTTGGGGTGCTTGCTTTGCAAGTTTACATTTTAATTTTGATTTGAGCGTTGTTTCCACAGCGATTTTGATTACATACATACATACATAAAATTTTAAGACTGAGTGTTCCACACATAAGTGCAGTTTCAGTCTCTTGTCCTAATGGCGGCATTCCAGGCAACCCTGTTAAGGGCTGCTTCACTTGTCAAGTTCTTGGATTTGAGATCGGCGCGTATAGTCCGATCCCAGGTCTTTCTCGGTCCACCCCTTGGTGCAGCTCCCTCCACAATCACAGACCTGCATTTTTTCACCCAATTTTGTTCATCCATTCTCTCCACATGTCCATACCATCCCAGTCTACTTGTACGCATCACCTCTCTAATACTCTTTATACCTAAACGTCTCCTCAGCTCAACATTTGTTATTCTATCCTGTAGCCTGGCCCCACACATCCATCTCACCATTCTCATCTCATTACGCTCCATTCTGTTGACATCCTCTACTTTAACGGCCCATGTTTCTGAGGCATACGTCATTGCACTTCTAACACATGAGGCATACACCTTTCCCTTCAGGGGGAGAGGCATTCTTTTCATGGTCAGGATTGGCATCAATTCTCTGAACTTCCCCCAGCCACACCTAATTCTAGCAACAGTGGCAGCTGCTATTTTGTATTTTTACTGTGTTCGTATACGTTTTGGTTTGTTTATTTTGCAAGTTTTACATTATAACTTGGTAATGGGCGTTAATTAATATATGATGTGGCGTGAGGGAACTTCTTGATGCTACTGTACTGTACTATTAATGAATAGACTCGAGACTGTGTGGCGGTCATTTATTCATATTTTTTCACCAACCAACTTTACTTCTAAATTCAATTAATGAAATCAATAAATACATGTGGCACTCCAAGGACTCGAACCTAGGATACTCACACCGAAATTCCGCGCATTTATGCATTACGCTATCAAGACAGTTAAATAATTATGCCAAGGTGTCTAGACTTCCTCTCTTTTTTTTTTTTTTTTTTTTTTTTTCCGTTTCTATTATGTAGGGCCTGATAAGAACAGAACAGTACTGTATATTAGGCTTGATAAGAACAGATACTCTTTAGTTTAGGAGATAAGAACAGATACTCTTTAGTTTTGGATGCCGAGGAAATATAGACACTGTAAATTACCACCTGTGTTAACTGTCTTGATAGCGTAATGCATAGTGCGCGGAATTTCGATGAGAGTATCCTGGGTTCGAGTCCTCGGAGTGCCACATGTATTTGTTGATTTCATTACTTGAGTTTAGATGTGAAGTTGGTTGGTGTAATATATATGGTACCGGTAAAATTACATAACTTTGAAAGAGGACTTAATTTCGGACATTCTGGAATAAAATGTAATAAACCGCAGTTATAGGATAAATACATGATGTTATGGAAAAACAAGCAAGTCTGCGGTGTTGTTCCATAATGCAGAGCCATTTTTGTATAACTGTACCTTATATACTTTTATCCACTAATGTGTGAAGTATACTCCCTTGACGGAAGTTAGGCCTTTTTACGGTACCCGTTCTGTCGGATCTGTCTTTAGTGGTAGGGTTGTCTTAAGTTACCTTTTCCTGCATTATGTATAGGCTGCTAATTTCTTTTGTTTTTTTAAATGTAAAACTTGTAAAACAAGCAAATTTTTTGGTGTATTTCTTTAGATATTTATTATTCAATTTACTCGCTAGACCTCCATCAAGCTTTAAATAACACCCCCTAGATTCTCATTAGAGTTAAATTTATACATGTTTCGGTAGAAAAAATATCCTTAACTTAAACTTATAAGGTTAAAGTGTGTCACCACCATTTGAACTGTTTTGGGTTGAAGCGGTGGTCTCGGAGGTCTCGGTCTGTTGGTGCGTCACTATCGGGCCCTAACTCTAATTGAACAGAACACCTCGACCAAAACTTTGGTTCAAACGGTGGTCTCGGAGGTCTCGGTCTGTTGGTGCGTCACTATCGGGCCGTAACTCTACAGAACACCTCGACCAAAACTTTGGTTCAAACGGTGGTCTCGGAGGTCTCAGTCTGTTGGTGCGTCACTATCGGGCCGTAATTCTAATTGAACAGAACACCTCGACCAAAACTTTACAAATGGCGTTGGCATCTAATTATTTTTTGGTGTACAGTATTTGTTTTTTTTGTAGATATTTATTATTCAATTTACTCGCTAGAGCTCCATCAAGCTTTTAAAAACACCCCCTAGACTCCCATTCAAGTTAAATGTATAAATGTTTCGGTAGCAAAAATATCCCGACCAAAGGACGATTCCTCCTAAAACTACAGGCTCGCTATCGATCGTCAGGAAAGAAATTTCACCATAAACAAGTTATCAAAATTGCTATGTGGAAACAACGCTTAAGCAGAAGATTTTGTTAAGATTAGGAAGGACGTGTAGTGGTAGTACTGGTAATTTTGTTACAATTTTGCAATTCATGTGTTTGCATTTTGGCTTACAGTAGATTTATTTATATAGGCAAAAATTTTTTTTTGATTTTATTGTAGGTAACATTACAGTATATGATTTATTTCAGTTTAGGAAAGATGTCGCATAATCTCTGATATATTTTGCATTACTTTTCATGTTTAAAGAGTGACAGGGCCCAAATAAAGGAATGTTGGAGCCAAAATGCCTGTACAGTACAGTCACCTGTTCTGAAAGGGTTAATGAAAGAGCAGAAATTATCACTCGGTCTTTCAAGTATATGTATTTATAATTGTTACGTACACTCGGGGGTATTAAGTGTTGTCATAGATTCCAGTGGTTTTCGCTCAAGAAGTGTTATTGGTGTCTTTATAATTACTGGGAAAAGTGCTTATCCCTCAGAGTATTAGTCAGTGTCCCAAACTTTGTGAAATATCTTAGAACACTTATTAACCTCGACCGTACGATTTTAATGACCAAAATGTTGTTGTGCAGATCTGTATATCCCGGCCCGGGCCTGCAGTCGAGCAGTCCAACACCAAGCCGACTAGATCACCTAGGACGCCTGGGTTGTCTTCATTCATCGGTAAGCTTTATAAGATTTAACATTTTAGCCTTTTCATTAATATTAAGTTGTTGTCTTTGCGAAGTAAATATTTTAGGAAGATACAAATGAACTTTCCAATGTTAGTAAATGATTAATGAAATAAAAATTTATCATAGATTTATCTAGCTTAGCAAAATGTAAAGTACAGTAACCAAAAATGTACAGCACATTGTTAGGGACAGAGGTGCATGGGGGCGGTTCGTTCGTGGCCACCCCTTCGGGGATCACGGCGTCAGGCAATAGAATAGAATTTTGTGATACCGGTATATATTTATTGTTGTTGTTCCCCAAGCTGCCTGGCCGAACAGCCCCAAGGCCCCGAGCAAGGCCAAGGCCATAACCGAGTGCCCCCACAGAACCCTCCCTGCCGACCACAATAAAGCCTGGGTGACCGAAGCCACTCCACGGCGGGGAGCCGAGGAGGGTGCGGAAACGCCCGGGAAACCAAAGCCTCACCCAGGGCCCTGTGCCCCTCAGCAATTATGAAGAGAAAGTTGAGGGGCAAAGGAAAAATGTGACGCTTTGGCTTCCAATCTTGGTAGATTGGGAGGTCAATCCACGGAAAAGACGCCGTCACTTGAGATCTAGAAAATATATAAGTAAAAGGAACAGTCAGAGTATGCTATGGGTATGGCAGAGATCGCTCAGTTCTCACTCTGATAGACCAGCCCATCACCACATGACTAGAACCCAATCCTCTCGGCATCAGCTAGGAAAGGCCCTAGAAAGCCGCCTTTGATAGTAGTAATATTATAAGGTTTATTAATTTAGTATTTTACTTTGAGGAACAAGTGCTGAAGATGATTGAAATGGCAATGTTCCCAGTGATCCAGATGTTTGTAGAAGAAGAGAACCAAACCATGTGAGAAGGTGAACATACTCAACAGTGCTCAAAGCTATTTATGCAGTCTTTTAATTACTGTAGTAAAGTCTATTTCTGTTCATGTGACGGTAAATTTAATCCCTTAGTAGGTAATTTATCAATGCTTAATGGAAAAATATGAAAGTACTATGTCTCTGCATCAGATCCAGACCAACTTTATATAATTAGCACCCTATTTCACTACAAAATCTTCAAAATAAATGGGAACTTTTCAATTTACCATCAGTTGAAAAGAAACAGAATATAGTTTCTTGTTAGCCCTTCAACACTAGCACATAATGTTCATCGTATTCTGGTTGCCATTAGACGTTTTTCTTTAACTTAGCCTATAACCTATCTCTAGGCTTCATAGGGGTAAATACAGTCTCAATTGATCCTCTGAATAGCATAGGTCCTTCTTAAACTGCATAAAATAATCTAATCTTAGCCAGAATCCAGTCAGCCTTGTCGTGTCACCATCACTGTTCGCCATTTACTTGCTGAATACCGCGTTATTCACCCTTACATCGCCTCTGTTTTCGTACGAAATCTTACCATGACATTTTGATGGACTCACCAACTTTCTCCATCTACCCAATAGTTTGTTTTGTAACATCTTGCTCACTCATTCATGACATTTGATTGTTCTCCCTCCCACTTACATCATATAGCCCTGATACATACCAATTGTTGGTAAATCCTTAGCGTTAGCTAAGGCCAGCCCTATGAGAGTCTCTTATAGTGACTCAGTGGTCTTAGGTTCATTGTATAATGTTTTCTAGAGTGTCCGAAGTGACGTCATGTTACCGGTACATTAAGTATTGATGATGCAGTTTTTACCACCATACACTTCCTGCTGAATAGCAAGGCTAGGGTGGATGCCCTAATGAATCAGGGACTTTTGAAGTGACGGTAATTCGCAAAGTCCCCATCAAGATTTCTAGGATATTTAAATGTTTTGTACTGAAATCTATCTATCATTACGCATCTTTGAACGAAAATGTTGAGTCAGCTAGTCCCAACCAGCACCTTCGTTCATTAATTCTCACTCATCCTTCACTCATATTCGGATCGATAAAATATAGTCATTCTTGCTTTCCATAGCCTAAGAACCATCTCAGTTCCTTTTCTTTCCTTCTTATCTCATTAGGATCCTTAAGTAATTCTTAATGCTCTCACTCTTGGTCAACCAACGTATTGCTCAAGTCAGTGTCGGATACCCCTGTCATGCAACTTCTTCATGTTTCGTACGAAATCTTACCATGACATTTTGATGGACTCACCAACTTTCTCCATCTACCCAATAGTTTGTTTTGTAACATCTTGCTCACTCATTCATGACATTTGATTGTTCTCCCTCCCACTTACATCATATAGCCCTGATACATACCAATTGTTGGTAAATCCTTAGCGTTAGCTAAGGCCAGCCCTATGAGAGTCTCTTATAGTGACTCAGTGGTCTTAGGTTCATTGTATAATGTTTTCTAGAGTGTCCGAAGTGACGTCATGTTACCGGTACATTAAGTATTGATGATGCAGTTTTTACCACCATACACTTCCTGCTGAATAGCAAGGCTAGGGTGGATGCCCTAATGAATCAGGGACTTTTGAAGTGACGGTAAATTGCAAAGTTCCCATCAAGATTTCTAGGATATTTAAATGTTTTGTACTGAAATATGGTGCTAATTATACAAACTTGGTGTTAATAGGATGCAGACACATAGTACCGGTAGTAATATAGGTTATTTGAAAGGTTTTGTAATGAAATATGTTGCTAATTATACAAACTTGGTGTTAATAGGATGCAGACACATAGTACCGGTAGTAATATAGGTTATTTGAAAGGTTTTGTAATGAAATATGTTGCTAATTATACAAACTTGGTGTTAATAGGATGCAGACACATAGTACCGGTAGTAATATAGGTTATTTGAAAGGTTTTGTAATGAAATATGTTGCTAATTATACAAACTTGGTGTTAATAGGATGCAGACACATAGTACCGGTAGTAATATAGGTTATTTGAAAGGTTTTGTAATGAAATATGTTGCTAATTATACAAACTTGGTGTTAATAGGATGCAGACACATGGTAGTTTCATATTTGTGCATTAAGTATCGAAAAAAGAGTAGCTAAGGGATTCAATTTACTGCCAGATGAAAAGAAACAGACTATAGTTTATTGTTAACCCTTCAACACTAGCACACAATCTTCATCGTATTGTGGTTGCCATTCAATTGATCCTCTGAATAACATAGGTCCTTTTTAAATGCATAAAATAATGTAATCTTGGCCAGAACCCAAGGTAATAATATAAAAATGTGGTTTTGGCACCGTTTCCATTTTTCTTTTGATTACACGGCCGACATATCGGATTATCGGCGCCTACGACTTAAGCTTGTTTATTTTTGATCAACTGTGGATTATGTATTATTCTTGATTATTGATTTATTCCACCATTGTAAGCATTCCTAAGTCACTGTCCACTGGTTTTATGCATCGATTCGGACTGCAGAAAATCATCAATCAAGTGCTTTTGGCCCTGAGTCAAGCAGGAGTCGGCTCCGGGTTGCGCGATGAAGACTCGATTTGTCCGCCCGGGGGGGCCATCCGTGTTCTGTGGGTTAAAGGCTTTTGAAAAATGTTCATGGTATTTTTTCCTTTTTAACTTCATGTATAGAGCATTTGTAACGTTGATTATGATTTTGCTTGTTTTCCAGATCAACCCAGAACTTGAGTGAAGGAGGTTATCCCGGTGTGAGTGGTGCTGGTGGTGGTCGGCATCCCAGCAACCCCAGCCTGGCAATGGAGGAGGAACGTTACTACCAGAACGTCACCTTCCACCCTGACCCCCGCAACCGTACCCGCCCTGGTCCCGGCCACCACACCCTACACCCCCCCCCCCCCCCCCCCCTCCCTCCCTCCCTCCCTCCCCGCCCGCCTCACATGATGCCCCTGACCCCCCCCAGGTCAGACACCCGCCCAGCCTCAGCCTTCATGCAGCGGGAGGACATGTTGCACCTCGCACAGAGTTACAGCGCCCGGCCTGACAGCGGAATCTGCGGGCAGATGCCAAGATGATGGAGATGACAGAGGAGGTGCGGCAGCACGGGAAGACCCTAATGTGAGTATTTTATTTATATTGCTGTAATTATTATGAAAATTTAGCAAGAGTATGATAGTGGAAGGCTTCACTCTGATTTTGCTGATATTGTATTGTGGTTAATGTCAGAAAACTTTAATAAGGTTAGGAGAATATCTTTGAATCTTCTTCCTATCTTGATTAGCATAAGTAATTGTTTGTTTTATATATTACAAATATTTGAATATATTGACAACATTACTGTATTACTGTATGGGTGGATGGGACTCGTTAGCCTTGGTCGGCAACTCATCTAGGGGAGACAACCTTATACAAATCCGGGTGGATGGGACTCTCAGCCTTGGTTGGCGGAACCTGTCTAGGGGAATAAACCTGATACAAATCTGTACTGCTTACCTAAGGGTAAGGCAGGTTAGTGGGTGGATTAGCCGAACACCACTGTAGAAAAATAGTGCTAACAAGATACACAGAGGGCCTCGGAGTCAGACGGATCCTAAATTGAGTGGTCAATCCTGTAAGTCCTTCACTAAACTGGCTCGGGTTGTCCCTCTCACAGAATAGGTCCACTTGGGGGCATTCTGTGTATGGCCACCCTCGTAAGGGGAGTAAGGCGTCCGGCAATAGATAGATAGATAGACTGTATTACTGTGCAACAGTATACAAATGGTATATTTGTCAATTCTCCCACTTTTTGTAAGCCTTTCTTTACTAACACTATACTATCTTTCTAATTTCAAGCATATAAGGTCATTTGTTCCTAAAGTAAGTAACATTTTATTAGTGAATTTCACATTAAGCATGTCAGTAGTGGATAATTTTTCCCATTTTAATACATCAATCCCGGTAGGATTAACAAGCATTACCTTAAAATCCTATAATTTATTGTTCCAATGAGCTATATTTTATTTCCTGTAATTAGGCGATAAATCATGACTTCTATCCTCTGTAACTCATAAAGGGCTAGAGCAAATTGGCTGTAAACTATTACATCTATTCCATGACTGACCCTTCCCAAATGGTAGAAATATTAGCTCAACCGGTTACTCTAGTCGTTTTATGAGTTACAGAGGATAGAGGTCATGAATTTTCGCCTACTTACAGCGAATAGACTATAGTGTCCAGTGTTTAAATAAAGAACCTTGCTATCATGGATGTACAGTGTTCCCTCGAGTATCACCACTGTAGGTCTTAAAAAAGACATACAGTAGGCCTACATACTGGTAATAATTTATGTACCAATTTTGGTACGATGGGGATATGGTTAATACTGTATTTAGCAAACTGTAGAGGGTAAAACTGGGCAATTTTGCCGTGAATGGTGGATTTGCTCATTAAAAAACACCATATGGAATATTGGATTTTTTTCTTTTTTTGGTTTATCTACACATTCAGGTCTTCTGCTAAAGATATGTAGTGATTAACTTTTATTATTATGTGCCGCCTAATTGCCGTTCGTATCTTTGCCATAGTTTCTTTTAAAATAATTTGGCAAACAATTTCCTTTCTCAAAAGCCATTTGTTTGCATAATGAATTTTCAATTGGTATTATTGGCACCGCGGCGAAGTAATTACCCTGTTCCACAGCACCAAACACCTCCAATGAAATTAATGAAAGCACATATGTGATCCACCAGGATTCGAACCCGGGTTATCACACACAGATTTTAGACACCTTAACCATTACACCACCAAGACGGTGGGGGGTATGTGCCAGAGTATATAGATAGATAGATAGATAGTATGAGCAAGACATTTAATACTTAACATTTTTATTGTTTACAGTATGAGCAAGACATCTTGGCCCTGAGAACCGCCATGGAGGAGATGCACCACAAGCTGGTGGCGGCGGACGAACAGCTCCACAACCAGGAGGGCGGCGGCGGTGGGGGGCACCTCTCTCCTCCCCTCTGCCCCCCAACCACGACCCCCAGGCACCACACCCACCACCTCTAAGCACCACACCCACCAGTTCCCCCACAGCCAAACCCACAGCAGAGGATGGACCCAGAAGGACAGGGAAACCACATGAGAGAAATATTGCAGAAGTGAGTTGCTTTCAGTTTTTGTTTTGTTAAACCTATCTTCTCCTGGATGACCTAGATATGTGAGAAATTGTATTTTGTTTTTGTGCGTTCATTGTTTTGTGTTGTGTTGTCCCTATTCTGGCTCTGTCTCGAGTCCCCCCCCAAAAAAAACAAAATAGGAAAAGTGGGGATTGGGCCTGAGTATATAGATAGATATACTGTATATAGATAGATATACTGTATATAGATAGATATACTGTATATAGATAGATATACTGTATATAGATAGAACTTTAATTGATATTTAAAATAAATTAATTTTATTTGTGTTTTCATATTTAGCTAATGTTGCAGAAATTAGTGGCATTCAATTGTTTATTACCTAAATATTTATTAAATATAACCAAAGTATTGTACTGTATTGTATTAACCATCCAATAACCCCAGAATTAAGAAAATTGTCCTATATGTTTTGATCACATACAATTTTCTGTTTTTCCCTTTCATCAGAGATTTTATTATTTGTAAGAGACTTCTTTGTGTAAACTCTAGTTTTCAAAATGATTATTAAAACTTAAAACTTGCAAACTAAACAAACCAAAACTGGGACGATACAAGATAAAGGTAAAAATCGCTATATACTAACATACTGTACACACATATTGTACTTGCACTTTGATACCCCATCCCACTTTTGACACAACCTCCATATTGTTTAGGCTATATTATTTTTGTATACAGTATGGCCAATGACCTCAACCTCCCCTTAATACTGTCTTATATACATACATATACATACAGGTTTAAAGACCGCAACCGTCCACAGTGAATGTGGCTTCCATGGCACAATCACAGTACTGCACACAGTGTACAGCAGTCATAGCACGGTGGTTACAGTCTTTACTGCAGCACAGTACAACAGTCTTACCACAACAATGCCCCCATCATGTTATCACAGTGGCTGATGTTGGTATAGCACTAACAGTGTCTCAGCAAAACTCAACAAAGTCCCCCTGAAGCACCTGCACCTGGCGAAAATCGCACCACACCAGCCTTAACCGTGCTACAATTAAATACCATATAATAATGTTTCTTTAATTAGAAAGGTATACCGTATACCTTTTTGTCTAGAAATGTATTACTAATGGAAGCGCCTTGGAAGTAGATATGTATTGTAATCCAGGGTAAATTCCTTGGCTCACCTTTCAGTTTGATCAGTTGTTTTGACTGGTGACCGGTCACTTCAACCAGCACGACCTCCTGAAATCCATCCTTCCGAATCCTCCCTTCCTCGCGAGGACAGAGTCCACCTGGCCAGGCTGAGATGCGGACACCATCCAGCTCTCCTGAGCTATCAGAAGAGACTGGATGACTCTGTTGTCGACGCTTGCCCGGGATGTAACACAGCACCCCATACCATTAAACACATCATAGAAGACTGCATTTCACACAACCACTTACGCCAACAACACAATCTACACTCAATGAGAGCTCTGTGGGAAAGCCCGATCGTGGCCATGGCCTTTCTCAGGGACTCGGGGCTGTTCGGCCAGGCAGCTTAGGGAACAACAACAACAACAACCAGTAGACCATTTCAACCAGTACCAAATCAACCAATACGGTTAGGTTAGGTTAGTACTATATTTTGGCACTGGTTTGGTTGGTCTGGGTTAATTTGGCACTGGTTGAAATGGTCTACTGGTTGAAGTGACATTGAACCGTTTTGACTTTGTATTGTCTTTGTCCCAGTTTTGGTTATTTTAGTTTGCAAGTTTTACATTTTAATTTAATTTATTAGTGTCATGTCATGTGATAGGTAGGTACATGGTATATTAGTGTAGGTTATAGAATAGCATCTGTGCAAATAGGTATTTTAGGTAGGTATAATATAATTAAGTAGGTCATTGAACTTCTAGGAATAATATAAGAGTGGTATGTGTGTAGGTAGTAAGACAGTGAGGGTATGCCCCTGGTAAAGGAAGCAGTGGAGCGGATGTTGTGAGCGCGTCATTGCCCTCCTCACCACCAACCATCACTTAAGGGAGCCCACCTCGCTTTTTTTAGCTTTCTCTCCCTCTCTCCCTCTCTCTTTGGCTTTTATCCATTCGACCCCATTCAGCCTACTATTTTAAGACTTTTACCCCCATCCAGGTGTCAATATTTTCCTGGCGAGCGGTAGCGAGCCAGCATATATATGTTTTTTTGTTTTGACAGCAAGCTAAATTTGTGCATTTTTCGATAGAAAAATTTCTCCGGCGAAGCCGGATTTCTTCATACAGTGGTCCCTCTCATTTAGCGAATTCATTAGTCTAGCCAAACCATCGCCAAAAGTGAATTTCGCCAAACGCGAATAGTACTTTAAATGGGAAAATTATCCATTAGTCTTTGACGAGGCCCGGGTTCACCCTTTTGGGCCTTTTCAAAACGCCCGCCATGCGCATCGGCGATCGCCGACACACTCGGCGCCGTCTGCTTACTCTGTTTTTGCTAGAAGACATAGGCCTAGCCTATATATCTCCACAAAGAATTGACCTAACCTAGGTTAGATGTATATCAGGCAGCAGAATTCATTGTTATCTTGTGAATAGTCTTATTGATGAGGAATAACCACATAACCTTAGCAACAAGTTGCTATGTCACTAGCTAGCCAGACCAAGAAATGGTCTAACCTAGCTTAGATATATATCAGGAGGCATAAATCACTTTTACCTTATGAATGGTGAAGACTAGAATTTTCTATACCAACTGCTTTTCGATTAAGCAAAATAATGAAATTGGTTTTGGATCCGTGGTCACTTCTTTGATTAATTATATTTATGGATTGGGCCCCTGAGTCAGCTGATGCGCGCGTGTGTGTTTGTGTGTCGCAGACTGTTCGGCACAATAAACAAAGCAAAACACAAGAGATATGAGGTTCACAAATCGGTTTGGTCAAGATTACTCTGTTAATATACGTTTATGAAATATACCTGGGATATTCTCGCTATCCAAGCAGCTCACTTAGGGTTTTGTGAGTAGGCCTAAGCCTATCTATAGCCTAGCCTCGGCCTAAGAGTAACTCTCAATACGGCGCTCTACTGTAGCCTACATGAAACATTAACAGCAATAGAAAAGACAATAGATAATAGATAACAGATTTTATTTACCATGAATTATTTAGAGTTAGACCTGGTGAGACTAGCTTGCGGGCGGCGCATTCTGGGCCGACGCCATTCCGTGACGTCAGCATTCTCGCCAAAAGTGTATTTGAAGCGCCAAATTCGGATTCTGGTACCATATCCAACCTATCGCCAATACTGTGTTTCGCCAAGCTGAAATCCGCTAAACGCGAGGGACCACTGTACAATGCTGGCTCGCTATCGCTCGCCAGCAAGATATCGACACCTGGATGGGGATAAACGTATTAAAACAGTTGGCTGAATGGGGCTGAATGGATACAAGCCAGGGAAAGAGAGAGAAAGGTAAAAAAAAAAGCCGGTGACCCCACTTACCCCCATTGCCTGGGGCTGATGGCGGGCACGGGCTACGACAGAGAGTCATTATGGGTCGAGGTCTTGCGGCGGGTGATCTATTATTCCTTTCTCTCCACTCCTCTGTTGTTGAATTGGTTGATTAGAACGCGTCACTGGCGGATAACACTCTAGTACCGGTAATGTACTGTATAATCCCGTTAGGTCCCTACAAGTGACATTGCAGAATATATTGATAAAATCATTATTATAAGCACAAATAATTTATGCCTTATCAATACATTCCTATCATAATACGAACCACATACCACTACTTCGTTTAGCTGTTGTTTTCTTTTATCATATAATTAATAAAACAATTATTTCTACACGCTCCAAAGAGCTAAGGTATGACGCAATAAGTGCATGCACAAATAGCAACCTTGCGTTTGCCATAAACATGTAGGCCTACTGTACATAAGGATATCTGTAAAAAGTTATCTTTATTCTACATCTGGGAATGTATTGTGTTACAACCGTTTGTATGTGTGATATATAAAGATATATAGGGAATAGGACTTATAATACAACAGTTTTCTACCTATGACCTATATGTGTTTTAAGTGAAAATGATCAAGAACTCTATGACATTGAACAATTGAGCATGTATTTATGTCTTTCTATATGACCCATTGTGATGTTCATTAATATATTACAGAGATTTATGTTTTTATATTGTCCTTGTCCCAATTTTGGTTTGTTTAGTTTGCAAGTTTTACATTTTAATTTCTAATTACAAACACGCACATATGCTCTAACGTGCAGTAGTCATAACCATTACCCTATTCTGCTTAAACTAATTGCATTTACCTTTCCTTTCAGAACTTCTTCAGCAAGAAATCGTTCAAGAGGACCAAATCTGTGACCAAGCTCGAGCGAACCAAACGAGGTGGTCGCAGTGGGGGGCTCCTAGAACCAGACCCTCTAGCCCTTGGTTCATCTACCGCCAGACTCAGGTCCTCACGGTCCCATGAGTCCCTCTTATCAACATGATAAATACACTCGACCTTGCTGCTGGTAAGTTAAACCAATCGATCACTTTTACTATGCTTATGTCACCTAAAGTTCAGTCTCGCTTTGTCACTTTTATAATTAATAAGTAATCCTAATTAATGAATATAAAAATAAAAGTTAATTATTAAGTAGGCCTAATCATAATTAGCCTAATATGACAAGATAATAGAAATTCACTAGGGTAATTTTTAACTAACGATTTCATGGTTTCAAACTAGTAACTCAGTTTTTTCACAATGCTATTCATATTTATTCTATCTATCTATCTATCTATATGCTCAGGCCCAATCCCCATTTTGGGGGTAGCCGACTCAAGACAGAGCAAGAACAGGGAAAACACAAAAACAACATAAAACAAAAAATAAACACAGATAAAAAACACAAACTCACACACATCCAGGTCACCCAGGAGAAGACCCAGAGACCAGGGTTACCAAGGTCGCTCCAGCACTCCCCCGGCCCCTGACCATATTTATTATATATCTAAAATCAGTTAATCAACAAGTTGAATTTGCAAAAGCACTTCTACAGTGTCTGTGACTGTGATGAGTAATAGCCCTACATGCTGTCAAATATTATCAAAAAAAGTAAGTACTGTACTAGGAAATAGGCCTTATGTAATCAGTTGTGAACCACATTATACACACTGTGTTGTTGTGTAATACTGTATACGGTTATGTAATTGTTCTGTTTGGTAACACTTATATTGTACTTTCCAGGTGAGGTGACCATCAAACCCTCTCCACGCCAGTATTCTGGGTCAAGATCACTGTTTCCAGGTTAGTTATTACACTATTTAGGCCTATGTGTGATTGATTTATTGGTTACAGGTGCCAAACTACAGTATCTATCTATCTATTGCCTGACGCCGTGATCCCCGAAGGGGTGGCCACGAACGAACCGCCCCCATGCACCTCTGTCCCCAGTCAGTCGACGCCCCTCCCCCAACCAGCACCGCCTTCGTTCATGTACTTCCTCACTTCATCCTTCCACCTCTCATTCGGTCCACCTCTCCCTCTCCGTCCCTCCACCTCGCTCTCGCACACCCTCCCAGTCATTCTCTCGCTTTCCACATGCTCCACATGGCCGAACCATCTCAAGTTGCTCCCTTTCACACCTTCCAGCACATCCACCTCCACACCATAGGAGTGTCTAAGTGTTGTCCCGGAAATTTATATGTGCATTTCAATAAGTAATTAGGTGTTTTATGAGCAATTCAGATGTAATTGGATATTCCAAGTAATTGAAAATATGGATTAAGTAAAACAGTTCCTGGAGTGAGATGGGATAGTGGGGCGATTGTTGTTTTTAGGCTGGCAGACGACCACCTCGCGATGGCGGGAAGGCGTGAAAGCCTAGCTGGGGATGAGGAGGAATATGAATTTGAATGCTTTATCACCGAGGACAAGGATGATCAGTTGGCAAGTATGAAAAAACAATTGATGGGTCTTGTGAGATGGAGGGGAGTGATGGAAAATTGGAGGAAGGAGTTAGGGGCTAAAGTAGAAGTTTTGTCCGATATGTGTGGCGTTACTAGCGGGGTGGATAGGCCTAGGCCAGTAAGTGACAGCCTAGAGGCAGTGATGGCCAGAGTAGACGAGTTAGCGGCGGAAAATGTGGCACTCAAGGCTCAGCTTAAGGAATATGAGGGCCACCTGAGTGAGGAAGTAAAAGGAATTAGTGAGGTAAAAAATGAGTGGACAAGGGTAGAGAGTGCCACGATGGTAGCCCTTGAAGAAATTGTGAAGGAGCAGAAGGAAGAGAGAGAAAAGGAAAAGAAAGAGTTTGAAAAAAATGTAGTGCAAGTTTTAAAGAAGAAAGAGAAGGTAGTGAGAGAGACAATAGATAGAGGTAAGTGTGTAGTAATCTTTGGAGATGTGGAAGAGCACCTGGCAGATATGAAGGTAAGAAAGGAAAGGGATGTTGTGAAAGTCAAGGGGATACTGGATTACTTAGACGAGGGTTATGGATGGGTAAAAGAACTGGAGGAGGTGAGAAGGTTAGGAATATATAAGAAGGGCGAGATGAGACCACTAAGAGTGGAACTAAAGTTTAGATCAACAGCAGAAGCAGTAGCCAATGTGAGCTGGAAATTAAATTCGACAGAGCTGAATCATATAAGGGTAAAAAAGGACCTAAGTGTAGAAGAACGAGAACAGTTAAGGGAACTCCAAGCTAAGGCTGATGAAGAGAATGGAAAGTTGTCTGAAGAGCAAAAGAAGAATTTTTTTTGGAGAATAAGGGAAGGGCAAGTAAGGAAGTGGTACATCAGGAGCCACCAAGAACCGAAAGTAAGAGGCGTGATAGGGAAAGAGACAGAGAGACAAGTACGAAGTCAAAGCAAGGAGACGGAGCGAGAGATAATGCAGGGAGCAGGGGACCGGAGAGAGAGCCAGGATGTGGTGGAGAGGGTGGAACAGAGGGAGAGAGAGGGGGGAGGAGAATAGAATTAGCGGGGGAGGTGGAACTGGGTCAGGGAAGGGATGGAGGAGGAGGAGGTGAACCTGGTAGGAGGCAGAGAGGGAAGAGAAACAAGGAGGTGGATTCAAATATACTGTGCTACTACACTAATATAGATGGAATAAACAGTAAAAAGGTAGAGTTAGATAATATATTAAGAAAAGATCAACCACAGATAGTCTGTTTGACAGAGACAAAGCTGAACCAGGACTTTGACAGCAACATAGTGTTTAGTGAAGGATATAATATATGGAGAAATGATAGAAAGGGTAAAAGGGGAGGTGGAGTGGCAGTATTAGTTAAGAACCCTATGACAGCAAAGCACGTGGAGTTAAATAATGACAAGGCAGAAATAATGGCAGTTGAACTCAATGATATAGAAGGAAAAAAGCTAGACATAGCAGTAGCTTACATGCCACCAAAGACCAGAGCATGGAGGGAGTTGGAGTTTGAGGAGATGGTAGAGGATATGATTCAGTCGTTGAGAAGATTGCTTTTAAGGAAGAATCGATTGATCTTGGTAGGAGATTTCAACTGTAGTGAGGTTGATTGGGAATCGGGAGATGCAGGGCCAAATCAGAGATCTTGGGGAAGTCGGCTAGTGGAGTGGTTACGGAAAATGTACTTGCACAACATGTGAAGGAAAATACAAGAATGAGGGGTAATAACGAACCTTCTAAACTCGATCTGATTTTTACAAAAGATCCTCACGAAATTAGTGATATAAACTATCTATGTCCTGTAGGTAAAAGTGATCACCTATTACTAAAATGGAAGTTGACCTCGAGTAATGCCAATAGATTAGACAATAGCTACATAAATGACAGATTAAATTATAGTAAAGCTGATTATGTATCCTTGAAAAGATATTTAGAGGGAGTAGATTGGGATCTTATTTTGAAGGAACGGGACGTACAAGGTAAATATAGTAGATTCCTCGAAATTTATAGAGTAGGAACCAATCTGTTTGTCCCAAGATATTAAACTGGAAATTTTACTAAGCAGAAAGATTGGTTTAATTTGAAATGCAAAAGAGCTTTGGGTAGGCGTGATGCAGCTTGGGCTAGATTAAGAAGAAGGAACACTGAGAGTAATCGGAATAAATATAAACAGGAGAGGAATAGATATGTTAACATAATTAGGCAAGTTAAAATGAACTATGAGAAGAACATAGTAAATAAATGTGAAAGTGACCCTAGATTATTTTATAAATATATAAACAGTAAGTTGAAGGTAAAGAAACAAATTACTAAATTAAGAGTTGATGCTAGGACGTATGAAAATGTATCGGACATGTGTGAGGTAATGAATAACAAATTGGGGTCAGTTTTTACTAGAGAGGAAGGTTTTGACGAACCACAGGCGGGAGTACTGGAGAGTGGTCTTAGTAAGATTGAAATAACTAGAGATGAGCTGTTATCTGCGATGAGAGGACTTGAAGTAAGGAAAGCTATGGGACCGGATGAAGTGTCTGCCTGGGTTTTAAAGGAGTGTGCAGAGCAATTAGTGGAGCCAGTGAGGGACATAATTCAAGCTTCCTTAGATAAAGGACAGGTTCCTGTTGAATGGAAAAGAGCTAATATCATTCCGATATACAAGAATGGAAACCCTGAGGACCCTCTAAACTATAGACCAGTTTCACTTACTAGTATTGTATGCAAGATTTGTGAAAAGTTAATTAGGAAGAGATGGATGAAAATGTTGGAGAGAAAGAAGATAATAACCCCAAAGCAATTTGGATTCAGAGAAGGGACATCTTGTGTTACCAGTTTGCTATGTTATTACAGTAGGGTGAGAGATGTACTCCAAGAGAGAGGCGGATGGGTGGACTGCGTCTACTTAGACCTTTCCAAAGCATTCGATAAGGTACCACATAAGAGATTGTTATCTAAGCTTGAGACGCTAGGATGTGTCAGGGGGAGTTTGCTGAAATGGATGGAGAGCTATTTAACAGATAGGGAAATGAGGACCAACATTAGAGGAACTTACTCATCGTGGCGGAAAGTTGAGAGTGGTGTGCCGCAGGGATCTGTGTTGGAACCTCTCATGTTCCTTATGTACGTGAATGACCTGCCGATAGGCATAAACTCTTACATGTCAATGTCCTCAACTCAACACACCACACCCCATCCTAATCCATTCCAACCCCCATCTCCTGCTCCGCAATCCCCACCCCCACCTCACCCATCCCAACCCCCAGCCCCTCCCTCACCCCCACCCCCACCCCATCCTCGTGCAGCAGCACCAACATACCTCGTGCACATAACATTAACATTCTTCAACTGAACATAGATGGCATCAACACAAAGAAACACGAACTCTCACACTTCATCAAACAACACAACATACACATTGCCATCTTACAAGAAACAAAACTCCACACAACAAAAAAACCCACATTTCATAATTTCACCACCATCAGACAAGACCGGGCTGTCGGCGGGGCGGTGGACTCATCACCCTGGTACACAAAGAAATATCATACATAGTAACCAGTGTACAAACCAAATCACTCCTCCCCCCAAATGATAACACAACAGAAATACAGTCAATTAAAATACGCACTGGCAACAACTCCAACATAACCATCATAAACACATACATCCCTCCCCAAACATCCCCTACAGTACCAAATGAATACAGACCACACTTACAACACATCACAAACACCCCACACACCCCACACATCATCCTGGCTGGTGACTTCAACCCCAAGACGTCGCCCTGGTTTGTCGCCAACCCTACACAGACAGAGGGCTGGTACTACAAAACCAAACCGATAACCTCATCATCCTTAACGACATCCATCAACATACCCATATTCCTCACCAAGCCCTCTATAACCCATCATCTCCAGACATCACCTTTTGCTCCCCAGAACTCGCCCCCACAACATCCTGGAGGGTGGTCAGAACCTTAGGCTCTGACCACCTCCGATCATTATCACCACCAAAACCAGACTCACCCCAGCTAGCCACAAAACACATACACCAATTATAAAAGAGCTAACTGGGAAGCATTCACAAATGAGACAGAACAACACTTCACAACTCTAAACAGTACACCCATCACTAACATCAACAATGCTGTACACATACTCAATAAAACTATCCAAAACGCTGACAAGAAACACATTCCAAGAGGTAACAGAAAAAGACATAACCCCAACTTCACACCAGAAATTCAAAACCTCATCAGACAACGCGACATACTGAAACACTCCCCAGCACCCCACACACAAGACATCACACAACAAATTCAAGCACTCAACACCCAAACTAACAACAAAATACAAGAACAACAAAAACTAAATTGGAATAACTTCCTACAAACACTTGATCACAAAACAAACCCCAAAAAACTATACAAAACACTAAACAGCATCACACTTTCCAACAGCAACACAACACAATCACATGCTGCAATCACAACAACAGACTCTACTCCTTCATGTAAACAACAAGCAAACACTCTCATCAATCACTTTTCACATGTCAGCCACCTAAAACCTCACAAAGACGACCGACGTGTCATCCGACGTAAGAGACAATTCCCCACAGACCCTGACTATACACCCTTCACCAATCACCAGACAAAGCATATCATCAACAATCTCAAGCACTCACCCGCCTGTGGCCTAGACAACATAAGCAACATACACCTCAGACACCTGGGACCACAAGGCATACAAGCACTCACTAACATATCAAACTACAGCTATTCACACAACACAATACCAGACATTTGGAAGCATGGTATCATCATCACATTCCCCAAACCCAACAAAGACCCCACGCTACCCTCCTCGCACCGCCCCATCACACTCCTTTGCTCCCCCTCCAAAGTCATGGAACGCCTAGTATTACAACTAATTACACCTGACCTACCCCTAGCTCCAACACAACTTGGCTTTAGGCCACTGCACTCCACAAACACTCTTCTCACAGACCTTACACAAAGAGCTTTCGACGGCATCAATTCAGCTAGACCACCACACAGATCACTATTAGCCACACTCGACATTAGTAAAGCCTTCGATGCCATCCCCCGCCACAACCTAACAAACAAAATCTACAACACAAACATGCACAACAACACAAAACGGTGGCTGGCCAACTTCCTAGCAGGCAGATGTGCACACGTATCTTTTGCCGGTCAGTCATCTAAAATCAGAAACTTTCCAAACGGAGTCCCACAAGGATCCGTCCTATCGCCCGCACTCTTCAATCTGTACATGCACGATATAACTACACCCAATACGCCCCAAATAAACTTAGCCTCCTATGCAGATGACATAACACTCACATGCACACACCATGACCCAAAAAGAGCAACAGATCTCCTTCAACCCTATCTCAACACACTACATGGCTGGTGCACTACAAACAGACTTAATCTAGCCCCAGCCAAATCCACCGCAACCCTGCTCACAAGTTGGACAGGAGAACACGAATACATCCCTCAACTCACCATAAACAACACACCCCTAACACATACACACACACCCAAAATCCTAGGAGTAACATATGATACTCATATGACATTCAAACAGCACACCACAAACATTAAAAAGAAACTGACACCCAGACTTAACGCCCTCAGGTCACTTGCTCACACAAAATTTGGACACAACAAAGAAACTACCACCACAGTATATAAACAATACATAAGATCAGTGATGGAATACGCAAGCCCAGCCTGGGCTTCTAACCTAGCTGAAACACATCATAAGACCTTACAGACTATTCAAAACAAAGCCCTGAAGATCATTACAGGCTGCACAGCTACTGCACCCACAGATCACCTACATCAAGAAACCAAAATCCTCAAAGTCAAAGACCATCTGGACATGAGAGGCACTCAATTCCTGGCAGCAGCCTCCACGAACCAAGACCACCCACTAAACTACATGGCAACACACCCACAGACACCAAGAAATATCAAAACAACACCCAGCACACGGTATCACACACAATTGTCCTCTCTCCCTCCCTGCCCACCCCGAACCAACTTCCAGAAGCACATCCATACTCATATCTCTCACCGATCCATCCACTCACTCACAGACAACACGCAGCTGCATGCACGACCTCCCGAAATCCATCCTTCCGAATCCTCCCTTCCTCGCGAGGACAGAGTCCACCTGGCCAGGCTGAGATGCGGACACCATCCAGCTCTCCTGAGCTATCAGAAGAGACTGGATGACTCCGTTGTCGACACCTGCCCGGGATGTAACACAGCACCCCATACCATTAAACACATCATAGAAGACTGCATTTCACACAACCACTTACGCCAACAACACAATCTACACTCAATGAGAGCTCTGTGGGAAAGCCCGATCGTGGCCATGGCCTTTCTCAGGGACTCGGGGCTGTTCGGCCAGGCAGCTTAGGGAACAACAACAACAACAACATGTCAATGTTTGCAGATGACGTAAAAATTATGAGACAAATAACAAATAAAAGTAGTTGTTAGGAGCTGCAAGGGGATTTAGATAAAATATACGAATGGAGCACCAAGTGGAAAATGAAATTTAATATAAGTAAATGCCATGTGTTAAATATGGGAAGAAGTGTGAATAGACCAAATTGGGAGTACAGGATGGGAGATAATATAATTAGCAAGGCCGAAAAAGAAAAAGATTTAGGGTTGATTATACAAGATAATTTGTCGCCAGAGAAACATATTAACAAGCTCTTTAGCGGAATGTATGCAATGGCCGGGAATATGAAAGTTGCTCTGAACTACTTGGATGAGACCATGGTAGCGAAAATTATGAAGAGTATGATTAGACCAAGATTGGAGTATGCAGCAGTGGTGTGCTACAAAGTAAAAAGACCTACCTGCAAGAACGAGGGCGGGTGCCCAACCCCGAAAAGGGTTGAAATAGGGGAGCTATCCCCCCGCCAAAGGCGGCTTTCTCGGGCCTTTCCTAGCTGATGCTGAGAGGATTGGGTTCTAGTCATGTGGTGATGGGCTGGTCTATTAGAGTGAGAACTGAGCAATCTCTGCCATACCCATAGCTTACTCTGACTGTTCCTTTTACTTATATATTTTCTAGATCTCAAGTGACGGCGTCTCTAACGTGGATTGACCTCCCAATCTACCAAGATTGGAAGCCAAAGCGTCACATTTTTCCCTTGCCCCTCAACTTTCTCTTCATAATTGCTGAGGGACACAGGGCCCTGGGTGGGGCTTTGGTTTCCCGGGCATTTCCGCACCCTCCTCAGCTCCCCGCCATGGAGTGGCTTCGGTCACCCAGGCTTTATTGTGGTCGGCGGGGAGGGTTCTGTTGGGGCGCTTGGTTATGGCCTTGGCCTTGCTCAGGGCCTTGGGGCTGTTCGGCCAGGCAGCTTGGGGAACAACAACAACAACCTGCAAGAACGATATGAGGAAGTTTAGCTTCCCCTATAGATGTATTGACAAATGGAATGGGCTGGAGGAGGAGGTGGTAGGGGCAAGGAACATCCATATTTTCAAGAAAAAATTGGATAAAAAGTAGACTGAGAGACGGGACAACACGAGCTTAGCTCAACTCCTGTAAACTACAATTAGGTAAATACAATTAATAATAATAAATAATAATAAGCATGTTACTTATTTCTCATAAGCGCCAATTTTTCCGAAGAATTCACTAGCGCTCGAAAAGAGAAAGAAAAAAGAACAAAAATCAATGCATCAAAAGAAGGCTCATATACAACACACATTTAACAATCACTAGCAGTGGCAAAATAGCCTAAACTCTATAGCCATCTGTCATGACACCTCTCTCAAGATCATAGCTTCTCTCAAAGAGAAAAGTCTTAAGTTGTCTCTTGAAGCATTCAACAGAACTCAGTTGTCTCATGGACAGCGGCAACCTGTTATACAACCTCGGAGCCATGTAGGAGAATGACCTCTCAAAGAAAGAAGACTGCTGGAAAGCCCTTGGTTCATCAAGACGAAAAGGGTCATTGTCATGACGCACAACTACACCATGGTGTGCCAGTGGGCGCCTGAGCAGCTCCGCAAGGTACCTAGGCTCACCAAATTTGAGAACCTTAAAAGTCACCAAACACAACTTAAATTCTATTCTTGCTCTTACTGGCAGCCAGTGCAGTTCTATGTGAAGAGATGTAGTAGGAGTTCTAGGTGGAACACAAAAAATTAGTCTTGCGGCCCTGTTAAGAACAGACTGAACTTTCTTCAAAATATAATTTGGAAGACCCACCAACAGGGCATTGCAATAATCAACACGAGAGAAGACCAATGAGTGAACCAACGTCAGGAGGCAACGTCTAGTTATAAACGGCTTCACCAAATAGAGATTTCTGATGTGCAAGTAACAACTTTTAACTATCTGGTTTACATGCTCTTTGAAATCTAATCGGGAGTTCACATATACACCCAGATTTCGAACAGAGTTGGCCGGTCGCAGCTGAGATCCACCCACATTGATGGAGAGGGCACCTACTATATCATCAGCTCTTCTATTTCCTCGGATGATGAGAATATCAGTTTTACCATCATTTAGTTTAAGTTTTCTCGCTCTCATCCACTTCTTGATATCAGACATCAACAATTCCATCTTACTCCGTATATCAACTATATTTGTGATTCTCACATAAATCTGGGTGTCATCTGCATAAAAGTGAAAGGTGACATTATGTGCACGAAGCAGAAGAGACAAACTGCTAATATAAATTATAAATAGGATAGGACCTAAAACTGATCCCTGCGGAACACCATACTGCAGGGGTGTCGAGTCCGAGACCACTTGATTTACCATCACACTCTGGGATCTACCTGACAAGTACGACCCAAGAAGCAAGAGAGCGGAGTCACGCACACCACAATCATAAAGATCACTCAATAACAACTCGTGATCCACTGTGTCAAAAGCCGCAGAGAGATCAAGCAAGACCAATAGTGAGGCCACACCATTGCAAATGTTCTCAACTAGATCATTATGTACTCTAATCAATGCTGTTTCAGTTGAATGATGCTGTCGGTAAGCAGACTGAAAAATTGGGATAGTTTCATTCTGCTGAAGTAGTGGTTGTAAATTGGTCAAGTATTGCACGCTCTAATATCTTTGATATGAAGGACAGGTTGGAGACAGGACGATAGTTCAACATGTTCTCAACATCAAGTCCAGGTTTCTTTAGAGTAGGTCGGAGTAGTGCATGCTTTTCAGAATGTGGGAAGCTACCTTCAGAGAAGCACTTATTAATTATTTTGGAAATAAACTCAACTGTGTGATCATAGACTCTTGGTAGCTTGGAAACATTTATGGGATCCAACGGGCAAAATGTTTTATTGAGGTTTCTTATGTAGGACGAGATCATGTCCACCTCTACTGAGTGAAAGGATGAGAGGACATTATTAGGAATGTGTCGGGGTTGGAGTACAACTGAAAGTTCTTCACCAACAGAAGCATCATCCAGTTCCTGTCTTATGCGAGTTATCTTGCCAGCAAAAAATGCCACAAAGTTGGCAGCCAACTCGGCATCAGGTACAGAAGGTCTTAAGCTGACTCTTGTTTTTCCAAGTAAACTGTTTACAATTGAAGCCAACCTCCTCTGGTCGTTAACACACGAGTCAACTTTTCCCTGATAATACACTTTCTTTTCATCTTTGATTTTGTAGACCACAGCTCTTCTGGCTGACAGGTATTGCAACCATGTAGAGTCTGTTTTATTTTTCCGCCATTCACGTTCAGCTCTTCTACGCGCTCTTCTAAGAAATTTAACTCGAGTGCTATACCAGGGCGAATCATCTCGTACTATGATTTTCTTCTCTACTTCTGGACAGTGATGATCGAACACTAATTTAAGTGCATTTCCATGTACCTCCACCAGCTCATCTGAAGTAAGGTTGGAAGTATCAATACTTCCCAAGTACTGTTTTACTTCACTGCTAGCCAAATTTAGGTCTGCATTTTTATAATTTCTAAATCTGATTACTTTTTCATGTGTGAGTGGCTTAGGGAAATCAAAGCTGAAAGTAATCAAAGCATGATCAGAGGTATTAGGGTCAGCATTCTCAACATCAACATCCAGAACACCACCACAACCCACAGGAGAGAAAACCAAGTCAAGGGTGTGTCCTAAGATATGAGTTGGGTGGGACACATGGTTTACAAAATTGTTCTGATCAGTCAACTCAAGGAACTCAGGAGAGAATGGCTTCAGATGAGGGCTGTCAACCCAGTAATTAAAATCTCCACACATCAAAAGTCTTCCAGTTTTAGCAGAAAATTCCTCGAGAAACTGCCCAAACTCTTCCATAAAACCCCTATCTGTGCCACGATGGCCAGGCCTATAGACAACTGCCATTCTTAGAATTTGTTGATGGAGTTTTATTTCCACTTCCAACAGTTCATAATAAAGAGGGGCTGGGTTATGGCTTATTTGCAAGATATTCACCAGAGATGTGGAGTAGACAACTGCCACTCCACCACCCGGATGATCTCCCCTAGGCCTAGGAACATTTATTATGGAATGGGTTTTAGGCAATGCCGCCTGGATAATATTCAGATCTGACTCGAACAACCAGGTCTCAGTGAGACATAATACATCAAGGTTACGTTCATCCAAAATCTCGCAAATATGATCCATTTTGTTACGCAAGGAACGAACATTCAACAGACCCAGTTTCAACCAGCTCCCATGTGCATTTTTCAGTTTTTTGAACCTACAAAATCGGTGTTCTCAATAACTTTATTTCTCTGAGCTGTCATTAAAGGACAATTTCTACTTGAGGCGAAATGATTTGGCGGCTCCGTAACTGATGTGGAGCTCATACAATTTATACATTTGGGGGAAGTCTTGTTGGTGCAGTCTTTTGAGTTATGAGTACCGGCACAGAAGTTGCATTTTGGATCCTCATTTTTCCGATAACACCTGTCACTGGTATGGCCAAAGCCCTGGCAATGGTAACATTGTGTTACCCAGAAGTGATCGTATGCACGACATCTCACAAGTCCAACATACACAGAATTGCCATCATCCACAATGGAAGAGCGTATTTCAGGTGACATTTTTACTACCGCAATCTTAGTGTGTGCATCACTCTTTTGCTTAGTGAATAGCAAATTCATAGCTAAGCCATCGTCGACCAGGGACTTTATTCTTGGGTTCTTGTTGAGGATGCTGGGAATGATCTCATTATCCTCAGCGTCATTAGCAATGCCTACCAGAGTCATTTTTGGCATCATCTTCTTTGGTTCGGAGACACTGAAGGCACTGTCCACCCCCAAACACTGATTAATGGCCCTTCCTGCATCTTCTTTGGCTTTCTTGGATGGAAGTCGTACCACCAGTACACCTGACTCAGTTCTAGTTAACTTGTTAACCGGAACCGAAGCCAAAGCAGTCTCGATTGCCTTTGTATCTGGTGGGCTTACTGGCTCAGAGGATCGGTCTTTTGGCTTCACTACCAGGACCTGATGGTCCCAGACAGTTTTTTTCTTTCCACCATCTACCACCTCAGTGGTGCGTTTGGTCGGCTCCTTTTTGGTCTCCGCTGTTTCCCTCACTACCTTTTCCTTGCTCTTCAAAACCTGCACTACATTCTTCTCAAACTCTCTTTTCTCTTTTTCTCTCTCTTCCACCTGCTCCTTCATGATTTCTTCCAATGCATCCACCTTAGCATTCCCCACCCTTGTCCACTCATCTTTCTCCTCACTTATTGCTCCCTTTACTTTCTCACTTAAATGGCCCTCATACTCCTTTAGCTGCTCCCTGAGTGCCATGTTCTCTGCCTCCAGCTCATCTACTTTCCTTATCACTGCATCTAGGTTAGCAATTAATGGCCCATCTGCAGTTGCTACTGAACTGGCTCCACATATTTCCGTCAGTGACTCCACCTTCACACCTATATCTCTCCTCCAATTCTCCATAACTCCCTTCCATCTTAACAGACCCATCATCTGTCTCTTCACTACAGTCAATTGATCCTCCACTTCACTACCCTCTGCCAGAAATCCCTCAAATTCATAGCTCTCTTCATCTCCCAATAAACTCTGCCTCCGTTTGCCTTGGCCGGCCATTGTTTATATTTATGTAGCCTACAATTAAAAATATACAAAACACTTAATAAAATTTAGAGTAAAATTAAACTACTACCTGGGATAAACCCAGGTAGCGCCGCCCCCGTTTGTGTCACCCTATCTTGAAAAAAGAATAAATGGAAAAAATAAATAGAAATGGGTGTTTGCGAGGTCACCACGAGCAGGTGGGGTACGACTTGATTACCTTCCAAAGAAGGTAACCCAACCGAGGTGTCGCAAGTACTAGGCAAAGATGAAATGTGAAAACTTTAACCGTGTTTTGGGCCTTCAGCAGTAGCAGATACGTCACTCGGAAAACTAAACCCCATTGGTTACGATACTGCCACTGCGCAAAGCAGTGGGTAAATACCACACCTCCTTCCTACTTCCTCATTAGTCTGTCCATCCCTCCATGCAACTCCGCACGCACTCCTTAAGTAATTCATTTCCACTGCTCTCATTCTTGGTCTGAGTCTCCCAACCAACGTCCACGCCCCGCCTCCGCAAGTCAGTGTCGGGATTACCACACTGTCACGCAAGGACTTCTTCACTTCCATAATGACCACCCTATTTCTTGTTAGGCCTACTTCTTTTAGCGTTCCTACAACCCTCTTCCCCTGTTGTACCCTCTCCCGCACTTCTTCATCCATAGTCCCATCTTCACTCAACACACTGCCCAGATACTTAAAAGAGTTGACGATCTCCATAGCCTGACCGTTCAGCTTCACCTCACACTCTGTGACTTCACCCCTTTCGAAGACCATAACCTTGCTCTTGCCCGCATTTACCTTCAAATTCCGTTTTTTGCACACTGTTCCAAACTCATTTACCAGACCCTGCAACTCCCATTCATTATCACTCATCAGAACTGTATCATCCATAAACAGCAGTATAGGTAGCTTTCATTCAATTCCCTCCCTTTTCAGCGATACACCAACATCCACTGCTCTTGATAGTCTTTCTTTCATGACTCCATCCATATATACAGTAAACAACCACGGGGACATCACACACCCCTGTTTCAAACCAACATTCAGGTCAAAGAACTCGCTCTGCTCACTCTCCACACGTACTGCCGCCTTTGCACCCTCATACATGCTCTTCACTGCTTTCAGCAACTTGCCCTCTACTCCGTATATTCTAAGTACTTTCCACAAACCTTCTCTATCCACTCTGTCATAGGCCTTCTCCAAGTCCATAAAGGCAACATACACCTTTTGTTTCTTCTCCAGATATTTCTCCACAACACAATTCAGGGTAAAAATCTGATGTACACATCCTCTTCCCTTCCTAAAACCTCCCTGCTCGTCGTCTATCCATTTCTCCATTCTCACTGTCACTCTCTCAATCACTACCCTACTGTATACCTTCCCTACTACGCTTAGAAGACATATTCCTCGGTGGTTACCACACTCCTCTTTCCCCTTTGCCCTTATATAGGGGGACTATTATGCCAGTCTTCCAATCATCGGGTGCACTCCCCTTCTCCCATGCTAGTTTGCACATTTTCCATACCCATTCTATCAGTATCTCCACCATACCTCAACATTTCCCCACACACTCCATCTGTTCCTGGTGCTTTCCCCAACTACACTCTTGTCATGGCTTCCCACACTTCTGACCTCCTGATCCCCATCTCCTCCTCCACTACTTCTCTTCTTCTCTCTCCCATACCATATCCAGCTATGTTTGCTGGCTCTTCATTCCTTACATTTAGCAACTCATTGAAGTACTCCCTCCATCTTTCGACTCTCTCTTGCTTCTCGGCTAGCATCCTCCCATTCTTATCTTTCACACCCTTACTGTTTCCCTTGCTACCTTCCCTAACTTTCTTGACTTCTTTCCAGAACAGTTTCTTACTCTCCCTCCATTTTACACTCAGATTCCTTCCAAATTCCTCATCTACTCTTCTCTTACTTTCCTTCACTACTCTCTTCACCACCCTCTTACTCTCCACGTACCTCGCTCGTTTCTGTCTCTCGAAATCTTCATTCCCTCTACTACCCAACCACTCTCTATATGCTTTCTTCTTTTCTTCCACAGCTATTCTTACCTCTTCTGTACACCATTTTGTACCTTTCACTCCCCTCCCTCTTCTCCTCACTCCACACACCTCCTCACATGCTGCACAGATCTCATCCTTAACCCCTTATTGGCGGTGCTCGACTTAAGTCGTGCACCAATTTGCAGCAAGTAAGGAGCATTATTAAGGCAGTTTTTATGTGATATTCAATTAAATGTGTTCATGGTAAAATGGGGAAATCCACTGTGTACGAAAATGACTTCTTGAGTGCATGAAACGACTTTGTAAACAACATGTGGAATCTATCCTAGTTTTGAACTAATAACAACTGTTAAGGAGTGTTCTCACTAGAAGTTGAGTTGTTTGAGTGTTAAGAAGGTTTGGGGCTAGGCCAGCCTTCGGTATAAAGTTCGTTAAAGTGATCTATGGTATGTTAAGTGAGCAAATGGTAGTAATTTGTGATCTTCGTACAACCAAAATTTCGCTGAATGGACGTTCGCAAGTCGGGGGTCAACTGTAATTACTATAATTATGGATGTAGAAAATCACTTGAGCTATCAGGACAAGTGAAATACTTCTCTTGGTCTAGTGGTGAGTGGTAGCCTCGGTTAATCTAGTTCATATTCCACATAATTCATATATATGAATTTTATTTGTAATGTCTTTATTGAGCCTACATCAATAATGGCATAATAACACTCATAGGACTTGCCATACTAATTATAGCTCTAGACCTCGTCATACCTTGCTTTGTGATGAGTTTGCCACACTTCTAGTGACACCGAGGAGTGCGCCGCCCCTTGTTCTGTGTATATGGATTATATTTGCTGTGGAACAAATATGATTAATGTAACAACCCATCCTGCAACATGGGAAAACTGTCCTTTACTGGTATCATTTTAGAAATTGGCGAAGTAATTGTTCAGTACTGAATAAAAGAAACTACAGGGCTATGAGAATGAGGGGTAAATTTCCTGATCTTTGTCTTCTACTGTACAAAGGATATATTCCTCTTACCTTTGCTGTACCACTGTCACCCCTCCTTTCTCCCTCTGGTCTGTAAGAGTAGGATTTTATTTTTGAGTAAAGCTCAATATTTTCCCCTTCCCCTTCTTCCCCCCTCTCATTTTGTAAGTGTTTGATTGTATTATTATTTTTCAGTTGGGGCTCCCCCCCCCAAAAAAAAAAGAAGGAAAAATGGGGATTGGGCCTGAGTATATACTGTAGATAGATAGATAGATAGATTATTTTAGAACGAAGGGAGCTCAATTTAACCTTATTTTTCCAGGTAACGTCACCAACTGGAACGCAGTACTTCAGCTGTCGAACTGCTGACGAGAGGGACCGCTGGGTGGACTCCCTGCGCAAAGCTGTCAACCCAAATTTTGACAATTTGCGCAGGACAGAAAACTCCCGTAAAATATTCATTCTTGAAGCCAAAGGTGTTGCAACCAAGAAGAGGTAATTGAAGTTTGTATTTACTTACACTATATACTGTATATTGACTGTTTTTACTGTACAGTATGTTGTTGTTGTTGTTGTTGTTGTTGTTGTTGTTGTTGTTGTTGTTGTTGTTGTTCCCCAAGCTGCCTGGCCGAACAGCCCCAAGGCCCCGAGCAAGGCCAAGGCCATAACCGAGCGCCCCCACAGAACCTTCCGTGCCGACCACAGTAAAGCCTGGGTGACCGAAGCCACTCCATGGCGGGGAGCTGAGGAGGGTGCGGAAACGCCCGGGAAACCAAAGCCCCACCCAGGGCCCTGTGCCCCTCGGCAATTATGAAGAGAAAGTTGAGGGGCAAAGGAAAAATGTGACGCTTTGGCTTCCAATCTTGGTAGATTGGGAGGTCAATCCACGGAAGAGATGCCGTCACTTGAGATCTAAAAAATATATAAGTAAAAGGAACAGTCAGAGTAAGCTATGGGTATGGCAGAGATCGCTCAGTTCTCACTCTGATAGACCAGCCCATCACAGTACAGTATTATACTTAGTGGCTGCCAAAGAATAATTTGCAAATCAACAAGCTATTATACCACCCCCAGCTATGGGGATGTGCCTAAGTATATACACACTGTAGGGCCTACATATGTTTTTTAAATCAAATACATTACATCACAAATCCCAGCTATAAATGTAATCTTTGCATTATCAATTTGCAAGGCAAGAGACAGCCATCATAGTTAAGTAACACTTCGTTCTTAACATTAATCATCAACTACAAACCCAATGCACTTGAATACACTAATGAAAGCATATGGTCCTCCTGGGATTCCAACTCGGTACAACCAGGCGAGTAACACATTTTAGCTGAACATTTCACTCCAAATCCAAAAGAATAATTTTTTTTGTTTATGGGTGCTGATTGGTTACAAATAATACAAATATATACCATTACTCTTAGTTATTTTAATTTTGAACTTCTATCATTTACACTCTTGACCAAAAAAAATATCCAACCAGGTACTTCTGTGAGCTACTGCTGGACAATGGCCTTTTTGCCCGCACTTCCAGCAAACAAAAGAGTGAGATGTGCTTCTGGGGGGAGCAGTTTGAGTTCACCAACCTCCCAGCCGTTGAGAATATCTGTGTGACGCTATACAGGGAAGGAGAAAGGAAGAGGAAAAAGGTAAATTGTATCTTCTTTGTGCGATTGGTTTGCTTGGGAAACAGATTAACTTGCTCATGTAGTGATGTACACCCTATGTGGTGGATTGTGTTCTTTTATTTAATAATTTTCATTTTAGTAAGCGTTGTTTCCACATAGCGATTTTGATAATTTAATTTGACTTTATATTGTCCTTGTCCCAATTTTGGTTTGTTTAGTTTGCAAGTTTTACATTTTAATTGTATGAGATCAATGATTGTAGAGTGCTATCATTTCAACCGCTTTTGCATATAGTAATGAATGTACTAATTTCCAATACCTGTAGTGTGATACCATTACATACATACATACATACAATGGTTTATTGTAATTTTTCCATTATATGCATTGTAACGGCTCAGGCGGGGTTGCCTTTCAGGAGTTGAAGTGTACATTGTACTGTAATAATGAATAAGCTGGTATTTTAACTTTATTTATTATCGTGAACACCAATTCTCCATATCAGTGGATTCAATAGTACAGTACTGTACTCACATTATGTAACCATTCAAAGATCCTGTACACTTTATTATCTTCATTTATAGTAATACCCATAGTATACCTACTGCAAATAGGTAAATTCTATATACCTATCATAAAAATCTTAAATAATTTCACAGTAATATTTATAGTGCATTTACTAATTTTTGTACTGCATTTCAGGATAAGAATGTGATGCTCGGCTCGGTCAACATCCCGGTGGCCAACGTGACGAGCCGAACCACATCGAGAAGTGGTATCAAGTACAAAGTGACAACAGGACCGGCAATAAAGACACGGCGGCGCTCAGAATCAAGTGCAACTTCCAGTCGATGGATATTCTGCCCATGGAGCTATACTCTAACTTCCTTCAGGTTAGTGTTTTATTTTATTACACTTTTCTTGTAAACTGACGAGATGGGTTGGGTGTGAGGGGGATCTGCCGTTATGTGTCAATTGGCGCTCTGCAGACCCCCATTGTCTGACCTGTGACCATTTTGGTTAGGTCGGTCCTCATGGTGTTAGTGAGCTGGGCCTAAAATTAGGGTGGTTGTGAGAGGGATCTGCCTTGTGTGGGCCAACCTTGGCTTTCTGCAGACTCCCATTTTCTTATGGCACATATTCAGGTGTTTTCTGACTTTTCAAGCTGCATAAGTGAACCCCCGAAATAAATATAGCCTACTTGGTATATAATTTATGAGAAGATTCAGCCCAGTACAATACCTTCAACAATAGGGCAACATTAATTAATTGTCTTCAGAGTGGAGTGTACCAAGGTAGAATTTGCTACAGTTGATTTGTATACCACAATGGCGATTTATAATGCTACACTCCATTATCTGATACCTTGTATTATTGTATGCTGGCTAACACAAGACTATGTTTACTAAAGAAAAGTTTAAAGTCGACAGGATAACATTAATAATAATAATAAGCATGTTACTTATTTCTCATAAGCGCCAATTTTTCCGAAGAATTCACTGGCGCTCGGAAAGAGAAAGAAAAAAGAACAAAAATCAATGCATCAAAAGAAAGCTTATATACAACACAAATTTAACAATCACTAGCAGTGGCAAAATAGCCTAAACTCTATAGCCATCTGTCATGACACCTGTCTCAAGATCATAGCTTCTCTCAAAGAGAAAAGTCTTAAGTTGTCTCTTGAAGTATTCAACAGAACTCAGTTGTCTCATGGACAGCGGCAACCTGTTATATAACCTCGGAGCCATGTAGGAGAATGACCTCTCAAAGAATGAAGACTGCTGGAAAGCCCTTGGTTCATCAAGATGAAAAAGGTCATTGTCATGACGGACAACTACACCATGGCGTGCCGGTGGATGCCTGAGCAGCTCCGCAAGGTACCTAGGATCACCAAATTTGAGAACTTTAAAAGTCACTAAACACAACTTAAATTCTATTCTTGCTCTTACTGGCAGCCAGTGCAGTTCTATGTGAAGAGATGTAGTAGGAGTTCTAGGTGGAACACCAAAAATGAGTCTCGCAGCCCTGTTTAGAACAGACTGAACTTTATATAATTAGCACCATATTTCACTACAAAATCTTCAAAATAAATGGGAACTTTTCAATTTACCATCAGTTGAAAAGAAACAGAGTATAGTTTCTTGTTAGCCCTTCAATACTAGCACATAATGTTTATCGTATTCTGGTTGCCATTAGACGTTTTTCTTTGACTTGGCCTATAATCTATCTCTAGGCTTCATAGGGGTAAATACAGTCTCAATTGATCCTCTGAATAACATAGGTCCTTCTTAAACTGCATAAAATAATCTAATCTTAGCCAGAATCCAAGGTAAAGTGGCATCACGGTCAGCCTTGTCGTGTCACCATCACTGTTCGCCATTTACTTGCTGAATACCCGCGTTATTCACCCTTACATCGCCTCTGTTTTCGTACGAAATCTTACCATGACATTTTGATGGACTCACCAACTTTCTCCATCTACCCAATAGTTTGTTTTGTAACATCTTGCTCACTCATTCATGACATTTGATTGTTCTCCCTCCCACTTACATCATATAGCCCTGATACATACCAATTGTTGGTAAATCCTTAGCGTTAGCTAAGGCCAGCCCTATGAGAGTCTCTTATAGTGACTCAGTGGTCTTAGGTTCATTGTATAATGTTTTCTAGAGTGTCCGAAGTGACGTCATGTTACCGGTACATTAAGTATTGATGATGCAGTTTTTACCACCATACACTTCCTGCTGAATAGCAAGGCTAGGGTGGATGCCCTAATGAATCAGGGACTTTTGAAGTGACGGTAAATTGCAAAGTTCCCATCAAGATTTCTAGGATATTTAAATGTTTTGTACTGAAATCTATCTATCTATCTATTGCCTGACGCCGTGATCCCCGAAGGGGTGGGCACGAACGAACCGCCCCCATGCACCTCTGTCCCCAGTCAGTCGACGCCCCTCCCCCCAACCAGCACCACCTTCGTTCATGTACTTCCTCACTCCATCCTTCCACCTCATATTCGGTCTACCTCTCCCCCTCTGTCCCTCCACCTCGCTCTCATACACCCTCTTAGTCATTCTCTCGCTTTCCATACGTTCCATATGGCCGAACCATCTCAAGTTGTTCCTTTTCACACTTTCCAGCACATCTACCTCCACACCACACCTCCTTCTTACTTCCTCATTAGTCTGTCTATCCCTCCATGTAACTCCGCACGCACTCCTTAAGTAATTCATTTCCACTGCTCTCACTCTTGGTCTGAGTCTCAACCAACGTCCATGCTTCGCTTCCGTAAGTCAGTGTCGGGATTACCACACTGTCATGCAAGGACTTCTTCACTTCCATACTGACCACCCTATTTCTTGTTACTGCTTTTAGCGTTCCTACAACCCTCTTCCCCTGTTGTACCCTCTCCCGCACCTCTTCATCCATAGTCCCATCTTTACTCAACACACTGCCCAGATACTTAAAAGAGTTGACGATCTCCATAGCCTGACCGTTCAGCTTCACCTCACACTCTGTGACTTCACCCCTTTCGAAGACCATAACCTTGCTCTTCCCCGTATTTACCTTCAAATTCCGTTTTTCGCACACTGTTCCAAACTCATTTACCAGACCCTGCAACTCCCATTCATTATCACTCATCAGAACTGTATCATCCGCAAACAGCAGTATAGGTAGCTTCCACTCAATTCCCTCCCTTTTCAGCGATACACCAACATCCACTGCTCTTGATAGTATTTCTTTCATAACTCCATCCATATATACAGTAAACAACCACGGGGACATCACACACCCCTGTTTCAAACCAACATTCAGGTCAAAGAACTCGCTCTGTACTGAAATATGTTGCTAATTATACAAACTTGGTGTTAATAGGATGCAGACACATAGTACCGGTAGTAATATAGGTTATTTGAAAGGTTTTGTAATGAAATATGTTGCTAATTATACAAACTTGGTGTTAATAGGATGCAGACACATAGTACCGGTAGTAATATAGGTTATTTGAAAGGTTTTATAATGAAATATGTTGCTAATTATACAAACTTGGTGTTAATAGGATGCAGACACATGGTAGTTTCATATTTGTGCATTAAGTATCGAAAAATGAGTAGCTAAGGGATTCAATTTACCGCCAGATGAAAAGAAACAGACTATAGTTTATTGTTAACCCTTCAACACTAGCACACAATCTTCATCGTATTGTGGTTGCCATTCAATTGATCCTCTGAATAACATAGATCCTTTTTAAACTGCATAAATAATGTAATCTTGGCCAGAACCCAAGGTAATAATATAAAAATGTGGTTTTGGCACCGTTTCCATTTTTCTTTTGATTACACGGCCGACATATCGGATTATCGGCAACTACGACTTAAGCTTGTTTATTTTTGATCAACTATGGATTATGTATTATTCTTGATTATTGATTTATTCCACCATTGTAAGCATTCCTAAGTCACTGTCCACTGGTTTTATGCATCGATTCGGACTGCAGAAAATCATCGATCAAGTGCTTTTGGCCCTGAGTCAAGCAGGAGTCGGCTCCGGGTTGCGCGATGAAGACTCGATTTGTCCGCCCGGGGGGCCATCCGTGTTCTGTGGGTTAAAGGCTTTTGAAAGAAATTCATGGTATTTTTTCCTTTTTAACTTCATGTATAGAGCATTTGTAATGTTGATTATGATTTTGCTTGTTTTCCAGATCAACCCAGAACTTGAGTGAAGGAGGTTATCCTGGTGTGAGTGGTGGTGGTGGTGGTCGGCATCCCAGCAACCCCAGCCTGGCAATGGAGGAGGAACGTTACTACCAGAACGTCACCTTCCACCCTGACCCCCGCAACCGTACCCGCCCTGGTCCCGGCCACCACACCCTAACCCCCCGCCTCACATGATGCCCCTGACCCCCCCCAGGTCAGACACCCGCCCAGCCTCGGCCTTCATGCAGCGGGAGGACATGTTGCACCTCGCACAGAGTTACAGCGCCCGGCCTGACAGCGGAATCTGCGGGCAGATGCCAAGATGATGGAGATGACAGAGGAGGTGCGGCAGCACGGGAAGACCCTAATGTGAGTATTTTATTTATATTGCTGTAATTATTATGAAAATTTAGCAAGAGTATGATAGTGGAAGGCTTCACTCTGATTTTGCTGATATTGTATTGTGGTTAATGTCAGAAAACTTTAATAAGGTTAGGAGAATATCTTTGAATCTTCTTCCTATCTTGATTAGCATAAGTAATTGTTTGTTTTATATATTACAAATATTTGAATATATTGACAACATTACTGTATTACTGTATGGGTGGATGGGACTCGTTAGCCTTGGTCGGCAACTCATCTAGGGGAGACAACCTTATACAAATCCGGGTGGATGGGACTCGTCAGCCTTGGTTGGCAACCTGTCTAGGGGAATAAACCTGATACAAATCCGTACTGCTTACCTAAGGGTAAGGCAGGTTAGTGGATGGATTAGCCGAACACCACTGTAGAAAAATAGTGCTAACAAGATACACAGAGGGCCTCGGAGTCAGACGGATCCTAAATTGAGTGGTCAATCCTGTAAGTCCTTCACTAAACTGGCTCGGGTTGTCCCTCTCACAGAATAGGTCCGCTTGGGGGCATTCTGTGTATGGCCACCCTCGTAAGGGGAGTAAGGCGTCCGGCAATAGATAGATAGATAGACTGTATTACTGTGCAACAGTATACAAATGGTATATTTGTCAATTCTCCCACTTTTTGTAAGCCTTTCTTTACTAACACTATACTATCTTTCTAATTTCAAGCATATAAGGTCATTTGTTCCTAAAGTAAGTTGTTGTTGTTGTTGTTGTTCATTAAGCTGCCTGGCCGAACAGCCCCGAGTCCCTGAGAAAGGCCATGGCCACGATCGGGCTTTCCCACAGAGCTCTCATTGAGTGTAGATTGTGTTGTTGGCGTAAGTGGTTGTGTGAAATGCAGTCTTCTATGATGTGTTTAATGGTATGGGGTGCTGTGTTACATCCCGGGCAGGCGTCGACAACGGAGTCATCCAGTCTCTTCTGATAGCTCAGGAGAGCTGGATGGTGTCCGCATCTCAGCCTGGCCAGGTGGACTCTGTCCTCGCGAGGAAGGGAGGATTCGGAAGGATGGATTTCGGGAGGTCGTGCATGCAGCTGCGTGTTGTCTGTGAGTGAGTGGATGGATCGGTGAGAGATATGAGTATGGATGTGCTTCTGGAAGTTGGTTCGGGGTGGGCAGGGAGGGAGAGAGGACAATAATTGTGTGTGATACACAAGTAAGTAACATTTTATTAGTGAATTTCACATTAAGCATGTCAGTAGTGGATAATTTTTCCCATTTTAATACATCAATCCCGGTAGGATTAACAAGCATTACCTTAAAAACCTATAATTTATTGTTCCAATGAGCTATATTTTATTTCCTGTAATTAGGCGATAAATCATGACTTCTATCCTCTGTAACTCATAAAGGGCTAGAGAAAATTGGCTGTAAACTATCACATCTATTCCGTGACTGACCCTTCCCAAATGGTAGAAATATTAGCTCGGTTACTCTAGTAGTTTTTTGAGTTACAGAGGATAGAGGTCATGAATTTCACGCTCGCGATCATGTTTTCATATATATTGCCAGCAGGGGGCAAATAAAACAAATAGGTGTCCAAATAGACAGGAACTTAACCGCGAGCGATCGACCTATGTAAACATGACGACCGTATGCCCGGATACTACATCCTTCCCTATATATTGTCAATACTTAGGCTTTCTATTCCTTAGTGTGTTATAGATTGAACATAACCTACCGTATATTTTATTGTCATTGATGTGGGTACCCTCGGGGGAATGGCAGCGTAATATCTGTGTTACCATATTGTGATATTGATGTGTGCCTTCTGTTGCAGATTATATGCAAACGCAGCGTCTAGTGGAGGGTAGCTGTCATGTTTGAATCATCAATCCAAAAAGAAACCTGAAGAAGAACACGACAATGACGAAGAAGAACACGACGACGATGACGAAGCTCTGCGACGCCAACAGAGCTATGTTGATCCAGCTTCCTTCCACCTCTGCGAAAGTACGGTATGTGTTATTTGATGAAGTTATTCTTGTAAAGTAAATAATGACTATTAGGCCTATACAGTATACCGATATTAGTCTTTGGAATAGTTTGTTTGACCAAGGGCTAATTTTGTTATAGATATTTTGCTAAAGCGTTGTTTCCACATAGCCATTTTGATTAGTTGTTTTGCCTTTATACTGTATTGTCTTTGTCCCAGTTTTGGTTTGTTTGTTTAGCATGTTTTACAATTCAATACAGTACTGTATTAAATTTTTAGTGTTTATATTGGGGATAACATTGCAGAACACCGTATCATACAGTATAGGAAAACAAATGTGCTAATGATGGATCAATCAAGATAATTTATTCAGTACCCCTTATATTTTTAGAAGTCCTCCTAATAGTAAAGTTGAGGGGCATACACTGAAGCATTACGTAGCTGCGGTGTTCTCTGTATCATTGTTTTTTTTAGCATGGTATTATTGAGCCAATAGAAGGTAAACTTAGCTTGGATTATATGTAACCCTGTGAGTATTATGATCCCGTTGTTGTTGTTGTTGTTGTTGTTCCCTAAGCTGCCTGGCCGAACAGCCCCAAGTCCCTGAGGAAGGCCATGGCCACGATCGGGCTCCCGTTGTTGTTGTTGTTGGTTTTATTGTAGTTATCAATTAAGAAGATTATTGAGTTATGACCAAGTTGTGAAAGGTAGCGATTGAATTGAGATAGCGGTACTGTAATATTTTGCAGTGATATTTGTACACGGTCCCATGGCAGTTGGGCCGGCTGACGGTCGGGCCGCCATCCATGTAGTGTTTACATTATTCGTATACTCGCAATCACGTTCTCGTCTATTTTGACTGGCATGGGATACAATAATGGGTTGAGGAGGTTCCCCTCAACCCCCGTGACTTATTGGCATCAAGGGGGGGGGGGGGTAACAGTACACTGCGGGCCAACCTTCTTAAAGTGGAATTAAAATGTTGAGGCAGTAACATTAAGTCTTAGTATTATGATGCCTTTATTGTGGCTATCAATAGACACTTTTGACTCAGTTTATGAAGATTGTTTTTGGAAACCATGGAGTTCCACTGCTTTGGAAACCATGGAGTTCCACTGCTTTGGAAACCATGGAGTTCCACTGCTTTGGAAACCATGGAGTCCCACTGCTTTGGAAACCATGGAGTTCCACTGCTTTGGAAACCATGGAGTTCCACTGCTTTGGAAACCATGGAGTTCCACTGCTTTGGAAACCATGGAGTTCCACTGCTTGGAAACCATGGAGGAGTTCCACTGCTTTGGCCATGGAGTTCCACTGCTTTGGAAACCATGGAGTTCCACTGCTTTGGAAACCATGGAGTTCCACTGCTTTGGAAACCATGGAGTTCCACTGCTTTGGAAACCATGGAGTTCCACTGCTTTGGAAACCATGGAGTTCCACTGCTTTGGAAACCATGGAGTTCCACTGCTTTGGAAACCATGGAGTTCCACTGCTTTGGAAACCATGGAGTTCCACTGCTTTTATGCATCGATTCGGACTGCAGAAAATCATCAATCAAGTGCTTTTGGCCCTGAGTCAAGCAGGAGTCGGCTCCGGGGTGCGCGATGAAGACTCTATTTGTCCGCCCGGGGGGCCATCCGTGTTCTGTGGGTTAAAGGCGTTTGAAAAATGTTCATGGTATTTTTTCCTTTTTAATTTCATGTATAGAGCATTTGTAACGTTGATTATGATTTTGGTTGTTTTCCAGATCAGTATTGACAGATTTCTCAATTATATTGTGGATAGCATTAGACAAAGTTAGTTTTGTTTTCTTTTATGTTCTGGGTGTGGTGTCCCGAGTTTGAGTCCCAGGAGGATCATATGCTTTCATTAGTTTAGTCTAGTGCATTGGGGTTTGTAATGGTGGATTAATGTTAAGAACAGGGTGTTCTTTAATTTCAAAATTGTATACTGTACAGTATTGCTAAAGCGTTATTTCCACAGTGATTTTGATCATGTCTGTTATCAATATTGTGTCATCACTGTTTTGGCCTCATAGGGGTAAATACAATCTTGATAAAACCTCTGAATAAGATAAGTCCTTCATAAACTGCATAAAATCATCTACTCTTAGCCAGAATTAAAGGGGTTAATGTGTGTCACAACTGTGACAAAGTTTGTTGGTATGACATATGCGAGTATAACTTGTGTTTTAAGTATTGGTACAGTACTACAGTACATTGTAATATGGTCCCAGCGCTAGTGAATTGTGATTTTTGTGTTCTGAATTTTGAAAAGTAGAAAGTCAAGATTATTATTATTTTATTTACCTGTACTTTTATTGTAAGTGTACTGTATTGAAATAATTATTGTTTACAGTAGTAGTAGTAGTACTGTATTATAAGCTTTAGTAATGTACTATTTTACTTTCAGGAACAAGTGTGAAGATGATGATTGGCTAACCTTCCCAGTGATCAAGATCTTTCAAGCTGAAAATACACAACAGAAAAGTAAAGGTAATGTGCACTCTTTTAGTTACTGAATTACTTAAGGAGTGTGTGCGGAGTTACATGGAGGGATAGACAGACTAATGAGGAAGTAAGAAGGAGGTGTGGTGTGGAGGTAGATGTGCTGGAAAGTGTGAAAAGGAACAACTTGAGATGGTTCGGTCATATGGAACGTATGGAAAGCGAGAGAATGACTATGAGGGTGTACGAGAATGAGGTGGGAGGGACAAGAGAGGGAGAGGTAGACTGAATGAGAGGTGGAAGGATGGTGTGAGGAAGTACATGAACGAAGGCGGTGCTGGTTGGGGGGAGGGGCGTCAACTGACTGGGGACAGAGGTGCATGGGGGCGGTTCGTTCGTGGCCACCCCTTCGGGGATCGCGGCGTCAGGCAATAGATAGATAGACTATACTGTAGGTCTCCCTCACTATCCAATGCCCTGATTTATGATATTATTATAGGTTTTTAGGTGTTTGGGTTTGGGTTTTGGCTGGTCCGAGAACGCATCCCATTTACCCCGTTAATTTTAGGGTTCGCTATATGATTTTTCTATATAAGATCGGGTTTTCAGGAACGTAACCCAATCGTATATCGAGGGAAACCTGTATAATAATAATAATGATAGTAAGCATGTTACTTATTTCTCATAAGTGCCAATTTTTCCGAAGAATTCACTAGCGCTTGGAAAGAGAAAGAAAAAAGAACAAAATCAATGCATCAAAAGAAAGCTTATATACAACACACATTTAACAATCACTAGCAGTGGCAAAATAGCCTAAACTCTATAGCCATCTGTCATGACACCTCTCTCAAAGAGAAAAGTCTTAAGTTGTCTCTTGAAGCATTCAACAGAACTCAGTTGTCTCATGGACAGCGGCAACCCGTTATACAACCTCGGAGCCATGTAGGAGAATGACCTCTCAAAGAAAGAAGACTGCTGGAAAGCCCTTGGTTCATCAAGACGAAAAGGGTCATTGTCATGACGCACAACTACACCATGGTGTGCCGGTGGGCGCCTGATAGGTCTAGGTCTTTCTTACCCCTTCAACACTAGGACGTTATTTTCATCGTATTCTGGTTGCCATTAGACGATTTTCCTTAACATATCTCGGCGGATCATATATACTTTAATTAATTTCATTGGGGGTGTTTGGTGTTGTGAAATTAATAAAATATAAATATAATCTATCTGTAGGCCTCATAGGATAAATATGATCTCGATAAATCCTCTGAATAACATTGGTCCTTCTTAAAGTGCAAATAATCATGTAATCTTTGCCAGAATCAAAGGTAAAGAGGCGTCATGGTGCTAAACGGGTTAAGGTGATCATAATCATCCGGTATCAGTGGAGTTTTTCAGTGTATTGACAGATTTCTCCATTATATTGTGGATAGCATTAGACAAAGTTAGTTTTGTGTTCTTTTATGTTCTGGGTGTGGTGTCCCGAGTTAACTGTCTTCGTGGTGCAATGCATAAGTGTGTTGATTTTCGGTGTGAGCGTCCTGGGTTCGAATCCCCGGACTGCCACATGTGTTGTTAATTTCATTAATCGAGTTTAAGAGTAAAGTTGGTTGATGGCGAGAACATAATAATGAAGAGTCCCAGGAGGATCATATGCCTTCATTAGTTTAGTCTAGTGCATTGGTTTTTCTTTTAGTATACTTTTGACAATCCGGCGCCCTGTTTGGAGGCATTATGTCCAGGCCCCAAGTCCTCCTGGGAAACAACTGTGCTCGGTATGCTGCCGGCCAGGACCCCCTCGGGGGTGGAGGAACAAAGCAGAAAAGTGGTGGAAACGTCGTTCGGGTGAAGGAAAGCGTGCTCCGTGTCTGTGCCTTCAATGCCAATGGCATAAATGATTTTAGCAAGAGAGAGTGTCTGATGCGAGAGCTTAAAGATGGATGTGTGGATGTGTGTGGGGTAGGTGAGACGCACCTGTTGGGTTCTGGAGTGTGGGATGGTGAGAGTGAGCATGATTTGTGGGGTGGTGAAGGATGGGTTGTCTGGTCTGGATTGGATGCAGGATATAAACGTAAGAAAAAGGAAGGGGTAGCAGTAATTTTGTCAGAAAGGTTGAGGAAGTGTGTGAAAAACTATGGATGCGTGGACTCAAGAATTGTATGGTGTGAGTGCAAGATTGGGATAGATAGGTATACTTTTATGTGTGTCTATGCACCAGTCAACCAAGAAACTGGGAAAGGTGCGGAAGAAAATAGAAAATTTTGGAATAAAGTCAATAAATGTATAAGAGAAAGGCAAGAGTGTACACAAGTAATATTAGTAGAGAGATGTTTCTGGCTAACACATTTTTTGAACATCGTCACATTCATAGATATACATGGCACAGAGGTGAAGGTGAGCAGGAACAGAAATCTCTAATTGACTACGCCATGATGGACTCCGGACTAAAAGGAAGAATTTTAGATTCAAAAGCTGTAAGAGGTATGCTGACGGGATCAGACCACTATACAGTGCTGACAAAAGTGAGGATAAGGAAAGAGTGGAAATATGAGAGGAAAGAGAGAAAACTGACAGTAGAGAGAATAAATGTGAGAAAATTAAATGAAGAATGTAATGCAACAAAATACAAGGACATCCTGAAAGAGACTATAAAGGACATGGATGTTATGATAGATCTGGGAAATACTGTAGACGAAGTATGGAAAGGTACAAGAGACTCCATGATTAAAGCAGCTGAGAAAGTATGTGGGAAGAAAACCTTTAAAATGTGGAAGAAGAAAGGTAACGCATGGTTTAGTAAAGAGATAGAAGAAATAGTGAAAAAGAAGAAAGAGTTCAGAAAGAGTATGCTGCAAAAGAATATACCTAGAGAAACTAGAGATGCGAGGAAAGAAGAATATCAAAATTTGAAACAAAGAGTGAAGAGGGCGATACAAGACGCTAAAAGGAAGACAGATGAGGCATATGGGAGAAAGATTAGTGAACAGTTTCTGAATGACAGGAAAGCATACTACAGAGCTGTGAAAGAAGCCAGAGGGAAGAAGACTGAGAGTGTCTCAGGTGGTAGGATGAGGGACATGAATGGGGAAGTGGTAGAGGGTGATGGTGTGGTGAAAGTATGGAAAGATCATTTTAGTAGCTTAGCTGTAAAGAGTAGGGGGAAGGCAAAGATCTCATCCATAGGAATGGAGAGAGGTAGAATAAACAGGGTAGTTGAAAGCCAGATAAGCAGAGAAGAAGTAAAAGAAGCAATCAATAGACTTAAAATGGGCAAAGCTGCTGGAGTAGATAACATCCCAGGTGAAATGCTGAGATATGGAGGAGAAGAAGCTGTTGACATAATGCATAGGTTATGTAAATTAGCATGGGAAAAGGAAAGTGTACCAGAGGACTGGAGGAAAGCAGTGATAGTACCCTTGTACAAAGGGACGGGTAGTAAAGAAGAGTGTAAGAATTATAGGGGATTTAGCTTGCTTAGCATACCTGGAAAGGTACACGCAAGAGTAGTAACACAGAGGCTACAGAAGATAACGGATGACAAAATAGGCGAGGAACAGGGAGGTTTCAGAAAGGGCAGGGGCTGCGTTGACCAGATAGCCTCAATGCGATTGTTGGTAGAGAAGTATCTGGCCAAAAACAGAAAACTCTATGCAGCATTCATGGATTTGGAAAAAGCCTACGACAAAGTAGACTGGGAGGGCCTGTGGGATGTGTTAACAGTATATGGTGTGGGAGGAAAGTTGCTAATGGCAGTAAAATCTTTTTATAGGAATGCAATGGCAAATGTGAAGGTAGGGGATAAGTTAAGTGAAAGTTTTGAGGTCAATGTAGGTGTAAGACAGGGATGTGTCATGTCAGCTTGGTTGTTCAATATATACATGGATGGAGTGATTAGGGAATGTAGGGCTGTATCAATGGGTGTGGGAGCTAGACTGGAATCAGAGGGAAGAACATGGAAGATTTTAACATGCCTATATGCGGACGATGCAGTCCTGTTGGCGGAAAATGCTGAAGAACTTCAGAGAGTGGTCACTGAATTTGACAGGGTATGTGAAAAGAGAAAGTTAAAGGTCAATGTAGGGAAATGTAAGGTAATGGTGTTTGAGAGAAGAATGCATGAAACTATAGATTTTAAGGAACAATATAGAATCAAGAAAGAACACAAGAAAAGTTGTAAAATAAAATTGAAAAATGAAGTACTAGAAGAGGTTGAAAGTTTCAAGTATTTGGGAGCTGTACTATGCAAATATGGTAAAATGGAGAGTGAGATAAAAGAGAGAAAAATGCAAGGGAGAAAAGTGATTGGAGAACTTGATAGTATTCTCAAAGGAAGCCAGGAAGTCAAAAAGTCACTGAGAAACAGTGTGCTGCTCCCAACACTCTCGTATGGAAGCGAGACATGGACGGCAAGTGACGAGGACCTCTTCAAACTAAGAGCTGTGGAGATGAGCTTTTTCAGAATGGCAGCTGGCATGAATAGGCTAGATGGGCCAAGTAATAGGGAAGTGTACGAGTCCTTTGGAATGGAAGAGCAGGCTTTGGGCATTGATTGTGGTGTGGTTGAGTGGATAAGGAGAAGTACTTTGAGGTGGTATGGTCATGTTCAGAGAATGGATGAAGACAGAATGCCAAGAAAGATATATGGGAGTCAGGTGAGTGGAACCGCTAGTAGTGGAAGACCACCTATGGTATGGGAAAAGAAAGTGGAAAAATATATTGAAGAAAAACTTCCACGTAGTGGAAGGGGCATTGTGGCACGGGCAAAGGAGGCATGTCTTGACAAAGTAGCTTGGAGACGTTTCTGTCATGGCCATCCTCTAGTGGGGGTTTCCCAGGGGGAAGCAAGGCGTCGGAGATGATGATGATGATGATCACTGATCTTATGTATTGTTTATAAACTGTGGTGGTGGTTTCTTTGTTGTGTCCAAACTTTGTGTGAGCAAGTGACCTGAGGGCGTTAAGTCTGGGTGTCAGTTTCTTTTTCGTGTTTGTGGTGTGCTGTCTCAAACCTGTTTGAATGTCATATGAGTATCATATGTTACTCCTAGGATTTTGGGTGTGTGTATGTGTTAGGGGTGTGTTGTTTATGGTGAGTTGAGGGATGTATTCGTGTTTTCCTGTCCAGCTTGTGAGCAGGGTTGCGGTGGATTTTGGCTAGATTAAGTCTGTTTGTAGTACACCAGCCATGTAGTGTGTTGAGATAGGGTTGAAGGAGATCTGTTGCTGTTTTTGGGTCATGGTGTGTGCATGTGAGTGTTATGTCATCTTAAGTTTATTTGGGGTGTATTGGGTATAGTTATGTCGTGCATGTACAGATTGAAGAGTGCGGGCGATAGGACGGATCCTTGTGGGACTCCGTTTGGAGAGTTTCTGATGCTAGATGACTGACCGGCAAAAGATACGTGTGCACATCTGCCTGCTAGGAAGTTGGCCAGCCACCTTTTTGTGTTGTTGTGCATGTTTGTGTTGTAGATTTTGTTTGTTAGGTTGTGGTGGGGGATGGCTCGACTAATGTCGAGTGTGATCACTAGATAAGTGATCTGTGTGGTGGTCTAGCTGAGTTGATGCCGTCAAAAGCACTTTGTAAGGTCTGTGAGAAGAGTGTTTGTGGAGTGCAGTGGCGTAAAGCCATGTTGTGTTGGAGCTAGGGGTAGGTCGGGTGTAATTAGTTGTAGTACTAGGCGTTCCATGACTTTGGAGGGGGTGCAAAGGAGTGTGATGGGGCGGTATGAGGAGGGTAGCGTGGGGTCTTTGTTGGGTTTGGGGAATGTAATGATGATACCATGCTTCCAGATGTCTGATATTGTGTTGTGTGAATAACTGTAGTTTGATATGTTAGTGAGTGCTTGTATGCCTTGTGGTCCCAGGTGTCTGAGGTGTATGTTGCTTATGTTGTTTAGGCCACAGGCGGGTGAGTGCTTGAGATTGTTGATGATGTGCTTTGTCTGGTGAAGGGTGTATAGTCAGGGTCTGTGGAGAATTGTCTCTTACGTCGGATGACACGTCGGTCGTCTTTGTGAGGTTTTAGGTGGCTGACACGTGAGAAGTGATTGATGAGAGTGTTTGTTTGTTGTTTACATGAAGGAGTAGAGTCTGTTGTTGGGATTGCAGCATGTGACTGTGTTGTGTTGCTGTTGGAAAGTGTGATGCTGTTTAGTGTTTTGTAGAGTTTTTTGGGGTTTGTTTTGTGATGAAGTGTTTGTAGGAAGTTATTCCAATTTAGTTTTTTTTTGTTCTTGTATTTTTTTGTTAGTCTGGGTGTTGAGTGCTTGGATTTGTTGTGATATGTTGTGTGTGGGGTGCTGGGGAGTGTTTCAGTATGTCGTGTTGTCTGATGAGGCTTTGAATTTCTGGTGTGAAGTTGGGGTTGTGTCTTTTCTGTTACCTCTTGGAATGTGTTTCTTGTCAGCGTTTTGGATAGTTTTATTGAGTATGTGTACAGCATTGTTGATGTTAGTGATGGGTACGCTGTTTAGAGTTGTGAAGTGCTGTTCTGTCTCATTTGTGAATGCTTCCCAGTTAGCTCTTTTATAATTGGTGTAAGTGTGTTTGTGGCTAGCTGGGGTGAGTCTGGTTTTGGTGGTGATAATGATCGGAAGGTGGTCAGAGCCTAAGGTTCTAACCACCCTCCAGGATGTTGTGGGGGCAAGTTCTGGGGAGGAAAAGGTGATGTCTGGAGATGATGGGCTATAGAGGGCTTGGTGGGGAATATGGGTATGTTGATGGATGTCGTTAAGGATGATAATGTTATCTGTTTAGTGTTGAAGTACCAGCCCTCTTGTCTGTGTTGGGGTTGGCGACAAACCAGGCCGACGTCTTTGCGTTGAAGTCACCACCCAGGATGATGTGTGGGGTGTTTGTGATCTGTTGTAAGTGTGGTCTGTATTCATTTGGTACTGTAGGGGATGTTTGGGGAGGGATGTATGTGTTTATGATGGTTATGTTGGAGTCGTTGCCAGTGCGTATTTTAATTGATTGTATTTCTGTTGTGTTATCATTTGGGGGGAGGAGGGATTTGGTATGTACACAGGTGACTATGTATGATATTTCTTTGTATACCAGGGTGATGAGTCCACCGCCGCTGCCGACAGCCCGGTCTTGTCTAATGGTGGTGAAATCATGAAATGTTATTTTTTTTTTTTTTTGTGCAGAGTTTTTTTTCTTGTAAGATGGCAATGTGTATGTTGTGTTGTTTGATAAAGTGTGAGAGTTCGTGTTTCTTTGTGTTAATGCCATCTATGTTTAATTGGAGAATGTTAATGCTATGTGCACGATGTAGGCTATGTTGGGTGCTGCTGCACGAGGATGAGGTGGGGGTGAGGGTGGGTAGGGTTGGGATGGGTGAGGTGATGGTGGAGGTGGGGATTGGGGTGCAGGAGATGAGGGTGAGAATGGATTAGGTTGGGGTGTGGTGTGTTGAGTTGAGGATGTGGATGGTATGGGAAGGTTAGGTGGGTTGGGGATATATTAACTGTATTCTGGCTATCATTAGACAGTTTTATTAAGTATAAGGAGAACCTGTGGGAGTTAATAGATTCATTGCAATAGTTTTATATTCTCTTGAAACAGATTAACTTGCTCGTGTAGTAATGTACACCCTACAGTATGTGGTGGATTGTGTTTTTATATTTCTAAATTTTATTTTGCTTAGCCCCTGGTTCCCGGAAGGGCTCTGAGGCACCCATAACAAACTAGGGCCAGGAACACGGATGGGCTCTGAGGCACCGGAAGCTTGAAAGCCTGTAAGCTTGTTTTGAAAGCCGTCCGTCCGACGCATATAAACACAGCCGGTTGGACCGACGCCGCACACCTCCTTGTAAAGTCAGTGAAAATAGGCTAGCCTAAACAGATCGGATGCGGAAATACCCTGAGCCGACCAGGCCAAGTATTGTTCAGATGGTTGAGAGTAAGATCCGAGCTCCATAAATCCTCTTTCGGGTATGGTGTAAAAACCGATTCCTACATCCGAACACAAGAAGGAGAGGCGTCGTTTGTTTTTGTGTGGCTGTGTGTTGTTTCAGTAGTGAAAAGTGTCTCATATGGCTAACATCGCCACGAAACTCTCTCCACGGAAATCGTCATCACAACTGAACCAGTTGACTTAGAGAGCTCTACTCAACGCCAGTCTACAGTACGAAACACATCTACGCTTGGAGATGCATGGGAATGCGGTAGCAGTTAAAATAACAAAGATACGGTAGCCTAGGCGAGACGTTTTTCGGCCAAATCCCCCGGGTTTCAGGGATATCTTATAGAATGCGAAGCCGGTCTGTGAGGGTTAAGGGGACCGGCCGCTTTTTAATAGGGGGTGTCACTGAACTTCGTCCGATTTCAATAAGATTTCGCACACATACTGCTATAGAGGATGATGTAACAAGGATTTTTTGTTAATTGTTTTTTATCGTAGGTCAATTAGTTCCTGAATTAGGGTGGAAATTAGCTCTAAAATTAAAAAAATATTCGGAAGTCGAATAATTCGAAACTCAAGCACTATAATATTTTCAGAGGGATCAGACAACTCAGGACAAGTGGTTTTACAACTCTTGATCCACTGTTTTTTTTGTTTTTTGTTTTTTTTTATCTAATTGCGGAATTAGGTGACTCGGAAATTAGGTAATGATTTTGTACTCGGTGGTTAGCTACATATGCCAAGGGGCTGTGTCTCAAATTAAAAAAAAGGTGTCAAGAGCTTCATAGAGCATTTCACGCACTTTCCAATGGTATATACTGTAAAACATTCCTAGAGGCCCAATAATACAATAATTATTTGATCCCAAAGTGCGACAAAACAGGTATTGAGAAAAACATGCGAGTCTAAGGTAGCCTACTGTAATTGGGTGAACATTTTTAACTTATTTTTTTTTGGTTTACAATATTTTACGCAGGAACACGGCAGAGTAGAAGATACAGCTTTTGGGAGGTTGTAGAGTATTTTACGCTCTTTCCATTTATATATGTAAGATCCTTGTACGACCACTAGTTATTGAGCCTGTCAATTTCAAAGTTCGCTATATAATGTTTTTAGAAATACAGGAAAAGTTTGGAAAACATAAAAAAAAAAATTTTTCCAATGGGTTTTCACTAATAACACTTCACTGGCTTATGAAGGGATGTTGAATAAACACATTTTAACACCTAATGGTATTTTCAAGAGTTTGAGCTTTTTAAGCCTAAAAAGCGGCTGGTTCCCTTAAACGTTGTTTCCACATAGCCTAGCGATTTTGATAAGTTCTTTTGTCTTTTTACTGTGTTCGTCCAAGTTTTGGTTTGTTTATTTTGCAAGTTTTGCATTATAATTCTTTAGGTTGTTCTCAAATAGAATACAAAATATGTCGGTAACTTTAACCCTCTCAGAATTATGGCATATTGTATTTTATTTAAAAAGTGCACTGTATCAAGAATTGTTGTGCCAACAGTGATGTATGGGGCTGAGACATGGGCTCTGAAGAAAAAGGAGAAAAGAGGGCTGGATGTGATGGAGATGAGCTGCTTGAGGAGTATGTGTGGAGTTACTCGTAGAGACAGATTGAGGAATGAAGAGATACGTAGGAGAGTGGGGCAGCAGGAACATTTGTCAGCCAGAGTGGACAGAAGGGTGCTGAGCTGGTATGGTCATGTTGAACGAATGGGAGATGAAAGGCTTACAAAGCTAATATGTGAGTCAGGTACAAGGGGAGATAGAAGGGCAGGAAGACCCCCATTGAGATGGAGAGACTGTGTAAGAAAGGCTTTGGATGATAGAGGAATGACTATAGATCAGGCAGGGGAAGTGGTGGTGGACAGGAGTGAATGGAGAATGCTTGTGAATAGTTGAGTGAACACGTGGTCATTTGGAGTAAGGGGTCGGGCGCAAGTTCGACTAGATAATAGTCCATCAGGCGCCTGGCCCGGGGAGACGATTAATATGAAGGGTGTGCCTGGAAGTGTGGTGGGAGGGCTTGTGGCTTTGGCTCCGCTGCATGTCTGCCTGCCGAGATCGGAACATCTCTGGGTGGTCAGGGGCCGGGGGAGTGCTGGAGCGACCTTGGTAACCCTGGTCTCTGGGTCTTCTCCTGGGTGACCTGGATGTGTGTGAGTTTGTGTTTTTTATCAGTGTTTATTTTTTGTTTTATGTTGTTTTTGTGTTTTCCCTGTTCTTGCTCTGTCTTGAGTCGGCTACCCCCAAAATGGGGATTGGGCCTGAGCATATAGATAGATAGATAGATAGATAGTATTTTATAATGGGTAACTCCAGGAGATTTTAAAGTTTAGGAAGAATAGTTGTATTTGTCTTTAGAAAAATGTCCTTTAGCAGTAGCTAATTTTGTTATATTTTCATAAGTGTTATTTCCACGTAGTGATTTTGATTACCGGTAGTTCTTTTGCATTTATATATATATATATATATATATATAATTATATATATATATATATATATATATACCTGTATATATATATATATATATATATTTTTTTTTTTTTTTTTTTTTTTTAGTAGTTAAGGGATGAGGTCACGAGGAACCTATTTACCCTGGCATAGCCCTATTTTACTGTTAGGCGATCAGAACAGAGGCAAGGGGTGTGAGGAGATTGCCCAACTATCTCCACCAGCCAAGAATCGAACTCGGTGCTCCCGGTTAGAAACCGAGCGCTCTACCAATGTCGCTACTGGTCACCCCGCCTTTATATTGTCTTTGTCCCAGTTTTGGTTTCTTTATTTTGCAAGTTTTATAATTTAATACAGTATTAACACTTAAAGAGCGGGGCCCGACTTAAGTCCGTATCTAAAAAGCAGCAAGTTAGGAGCATTATTAAGGCTTTTATAGGGTTAAAATCGAGTGCAAATGGCCGGGAGCGCAGCAGGCCACACGTCCGACACCCAGGGCTTACCGCCGCCCACTGACTCACGCTCCCTCTGTCCTCGAGAGGCCGGCAGTGTAGCCAGTAGTGAGCGTAGCTGGAAAAAATATGCCGCTATACGCTAAACTCCCATGTTAGTGGTATCACTGCATGAAAACGACGAGTGCTATGTAGCTCGTTCTGGTCTCATTTTGAAGTTTGTAGCGCTTAGTTTTTTGCTGAATACATTTCTTTTCATGCAGATACTTGATTGATCATTCAGGAGGGCCTGAATATGCCCAAAATAGCCCAAAACCCCCCGCCAGACGAGGGTTAAATATTTTGTGTTTATATTGGAGTTAACATTACAGAATACTATATCATACAGTTTAGGAAAAAAAATGTGCTAATGATGGGTCAATAAGAGAATTTATTCAGTACCCCTTATATTTCTAGAAGTCTTCCTAATAGTAAAGTTGAGGGGCATACACCGAAGCATTGCGTAGCTGCTGTGTTCTCTGTCTCCTTGACCTTTAGAGCATGCGGTTATTAAGCCAATACAGGGTAAACTGACCTTGGATTATATGTAACCCTTTCAGTATTATGATCCCGTTGTTGTTCCATTTATTGTAGCTATCAATTGACAAGTTTATTCAGTTAGGACCATTTTTTTTTTTTTTTTTTTTTCTATGTGATTGAGGGAGGCAAAAGGCATAACTGCCTATAGCGAGTGCCTCCCCCATAGTTGAAAGAGTGACAGGGCCAAAATCAAGGGACGTTCGAGCCAAAATGCCTGGACACACAGAGTTTGAAGCAATTTAAGTCATAGGAAGAGGGAAAGACTGATTCTGGGAGAGAGTTCCAGAGCTCAGCTGTTGAGTAGAAGAAAGTTTGAGAGTAACGTTTCACTCTTGGGTTGGAGAGTTGCACAGAGTAGGGGTGGGATTGAGTTGCAAGACGGGTACCACGTGCCCTACGTAAAGGAGGTGGTATGCACTGGGATAGCTCTGAGGAACACTGATTATTATAGTAGCGATAGAATAGCGAGAGAGATGCAACATTGCAGCGGAGAGAGAGAGATTGCAGAGAGTTGGTGAGTGGACGGGAGTTAATGATACGAAAGGCCTTCCTTTCAACTTTGTCTAGGAGAGCGGTGTGAGAGGAACCTCCCCACACATGTGAACAATACTCAATACAAGGGTGCACTATGCCCCTGTACAGAGCAAGAAGCTGTGCAGGGGAAAAGACCCCCCTAAGGCGGTTGAGCACACCCAGCTTCTGGGAGGCTGCCTTAGCAAGACTGGTAATATGGTCCTTCCAAATGAGAGCAGAAGAAAAAGAGACACCAAGAATATTGAGAGAAGATGAAGGGTTGATTTTTGTATTGTTGAAGAATAAGGGATAGTCCGCTGGGAGATCCTGACGGGTAGATAGATGGAGAAATTGGGTTTTGGAAGCATTAAAGTTAACAAGGTTTTCTCTGCCCCAATTGGAAATAGTATTTAGATCAGAATTTAAGAGTTCTATGTCTTCATTACGTTTGTCGTTGAGGGATTGCTGGCTGGGGCGTTCTAAAAAACTAATGGAGTAGTGTAAGGTTGAGTTGTCTGCGTATGAATGGATGGGAATTAAGGTACAGTTAAGGAGATCATTTATAAAAATTAAAAAGAGAATAGGAGATAGGACAGAGCCCTGAGGAACACCAGAGTTTATAGGGTGAGGAAGTGAACAATGGCCGTCCACAACCGCAGCTATGGAACGGCCGGAAAGGAAATTAGAGACAAAGGCACAGATGGAGGGATAGAAACCGAAGGAGGGTAGTTTAGAAATTAAAGATTTATGCCAGACTCTATCGAAGGCTTTCGATATGTCTAGTGCAATAGAAAAAGTCTCACCGAAGTCCCGAAAGGAGGATGACCAAGAGTTAGTAAGATATGAAAGAAGATCACCAGTAGAGCGACCCTTAAGGAAGCCATACTGGCGATCTGAGAGCAGATTATGAGAAGAGAAATGCTTAAGAAATTTGGAAGCAAGAATAGTGTCAAAAACTTTAGAAAGACAAGAGATAAGAGCAATTGGACGATAGTTGGAGGGTTGAGAGCGGTCACCCTTCTTTGGGACAGGTTGAATGTGAGCAAACTTCCAGCATGAAGGGAAGACGTTAGAGGATAGACAGAGACGAAAGAGTTTGCCTAGGCAGGGAGTCAGCACGGAAGCACAGTTTTTGAGAACAACAGGAGGAACACCGTCCGGACCGTACGCCTTTTTTTTTTTTTTTTTTTTTTCTATATTCCAACTTACTTCCTCTCGGGCATAGGCTGAGAGCCTTAACATTCACCGCTTTACAATGAACAGTGAAGCCCGTGAGGTCTTGTTCCAGTCTAGGGAGTGAGACATGTGAAGCACGTAGAGTACAACGAGCACCTGCCATCTTGCCTTCACATTAGGCACGGTGCTCACTCATGGCCCGAAACGACCCCATCTCTGAAGCCACCTCGTTCCCGTGCTTCACTGTCTCACCCCCTACACTCGGACTGTCACACTTACACAACGCCACCTGTTGAGCAGATAACTCACCAGGCATTGCACCCCTATAGCATAGTGTTAAGCCCAGAGAGGGTAGAAAGTACATCTTTAGAAGAGATTAGGATATTAGGCATAAGTAAGAGAGAGGAGGGCGGAGAGGGAGGAATAGCACCGGAATCATTCAAGGTGGAGTTTCTAGCAAAAGTTTGAGCGAAGAGTTTAGCTTTGTCAGAGGAAGAAGTGATGGTTGTGCCATCAGAGTGGGAAAGGGGAGGGAAAGACGAGGAAGATAAATTGTTGGAGAGGTTTTTGGCTAGATGCCAGAAAGCTTGGGAAGAGCTAGAGTTGGATAGTTCAGTGCATTTATTATTGATGAAAGAGTGTTTGGCAAGTCGAAGAACAGATTTGGCTTGATTCCGGGCAGAAACATATGAAGAATGAGAGTCTTGAGTTTTAAGGCGTCGGTACCGTTTGAATGCTTCCTCCTTATTGCGGACAGCAGTAGAACAGGCGTGAGTAAACCAAGATTTTTTAGCATTAGTCTGAGAGAAAGAGAATGGAATGTATGCTTCCATGCCCGATAGGATTACCTCGGTAATGCGTTCAGCACTCTCCGAGGGTCCTCGGCCATGGAAGCAGAAATCATTCCATGGGAAATCAAAGAAGTACTGCCGAAGAGCCTCCCAGTCGGCAGCGCCAAAGTGCCACAAGCGCCGCCGGCTAGGAGGATCGGGTGGCTGTACTGGAGAGATAGGACAGGTAACAGATATAAGTTTATGGTCGGAGGAGCCCAAAGGAGAGAAAAGATCGACAGTATAAGAAGAAGGGTTAGAAGTTAGAAACAGGTCAAGAATGTTGGGCCGATCTCCGATGCGATCCGGGATACGGGTGGGTTGCTGAACTAACTGCTCTAGGTCATTTAGGATAGAAAAGACGTAGGCTTGTTCACCAGGTGTATCAGTAGTGTGAGAGGAGAGCCATTGGCGGTGGTGAACGTTGAAATCTCCTAAGATGGAGATTTCTGAGAAAGGAGAAATGGATAGAATGTGTTCCACTGTAGAGTTTAGATAGTCAAAGAATTTGGGAAAGTTGGTAGAGTTAGGGGAAAGATAGACAGCACAGAAATATTTAGTAAGAGAATGACAGGAAAGTTTGAGCCATAAAGTTGAGAATTCAGAGGAGTCGAAATCGGGAACACGAGAGCAAGTGAGTTTGTTGTGCACATATACACAACATCTGCCTTTGGCTTTGAAACTAGGATAGAGAAAGTAGGAGGATACAGAGAAGGGGTTGCTGGATGTTGCTACAGACACCTGAGTTTCAGTGAGGAAGAGAAGATCAGGTTTGTAGGAGGAGAGATGGTGCTCAACAGAGTGAAAGTTAGAGGAAAGTCCGCGAATGTTGCAGAAATTAATAGAAAGAGTAACAGGCCGAGGTCCAGGTAATTGTGTGAGGTCGTCAGGGGATGGTCGGTCGGGTGAGGGGGCATTTATGGTCCCCCCCCCTTGGGGACTCCGAGGCTGGGCTACAATTAATCATTTTGTGTTTTTTTAATTTTGGTGTGGAGGAATGAAGTGTGGTGTGCATGTTTAGTGTAGTGAAGTGGATAGGAGGAGGAGGTGTTTGTGAGAGCTAGCTGGATTGCTCTCAGTGTAAATGAGGCACAAAGAAAATCAGTAAGAGAGGCCAAGCAAATGAAACAGGAGTTCCAGCGACTCTTTATCACATGCCTATAACCTCACCTGGGTCTAGCCCTGATCGATTGGTGCCTACAATCTCCCCACTCAATCAAGTTGTGAAAGGTAGCGAGGTAATTGACATACCGGTACTGTAGTATTTTCCAGTTAGATTTGTATACGGTCCCATGGCAGTTGGGCTGCATTCCAATTGAGCACTTGCGAGTTTCAGGCTACTGTACAGTATAAGGAAGTTGGAGCTGTAGACATCGATAGTAAACATAAATACAATAATAATGTAGGTTTCTGATGGATAAAGAGTATGTTGAAATGGATTTTATGTATTTATTAATGAACTACAACCGTATTTTAGGTGGTAATTCTGCTAAATATCAATGTCTACTGCTCCAACTTGCTTATAAAACGAAACTCGCAAGTGGTCAATTGGGCCGCCGCCCATGTAGTGTTTACGTTACTCGTACGCTCGCAATCACGTTCTCGTCTATTTTGACTGCCATGGGATACAATAATTGGTTGAGGAGCTTCCCCTCACCCCCCATGACTTATTGTCATCATCATATATATTGGCAGGAGGGGGGCAAATAACAGTACGCCGCGGCCCGAGCGACTGTACACCTATACAACCTTCCTAAAGTGTCAGTAAAATGTTCAGGCAGTAATATTAAGTCTTAGTATATGATGCCTTTATTCTGGCTATCAATAGACAATTGTACTCAGTTTATGAAGATGTTTTGGAAACCAAGGAGTTGCTTATTAGTCTGCAGTTATCACTTACTTGTATAGGTCCTTCCAAAGTTAAGTAGAGTTATTTTGCAGTATCTTTTACCCATTCAGTATTGTGATGCCTTTATTAATGTTATTGTGGCCATCATTAGACAATTTTATTCAGTTTAGGAAGAACTTGTTGAACAGGGTGTGAAATGAAAGCCAAATGCATTTTGTTTTCTGTATTATTGTATATGTATAGCGGAAAGTATGGTTTATAGTTCGAAATATGTCTCGGGGAAATGATAAAATGGCGGAAACAACACTACTTGATGATAATTTTCTTATATGCCTTCTCATATTCTTTCAAGTCTTCAAACAAAATTGCTCCTGTTAGACCCTGTTCTGCAAGGTAGAGAGTTAAGGGAAAAAGGTTATATTTCATACATTGATATTATCCTCCCTAGACTTTTATTAATATTATTGTGGCTATCATTAGAAATTTTTATTCAGTTTAGTAGGAAGAACTTGTTGAAGGTAGAGGGTTAGTAGAGATATTTTGTCTGTCAAGATTAGTATTTCTGGTACCAGGTAAGTATGACCCTTTAACTGTCTCGATAGCGTAATGGTTAATGCGCGGTATTTCGGTGAGAGTATCCTAGGTTCTAATCCTTGGAGTACCACATGTATTCATTAGTTTAATTGATTTCATTAATTAGGTTTATTTGCAAGTTTGCATCATTAGTTCCACTAATTTCTTCTTATCTTCATAACAGAAAAATATGTGTAATGGTAGATGGCCTTTATTCTCAATTTCACTCAATAAATGCTGGTGTTCCCCAGGGATCAGTTTTGGCCCCAACTCTGTCCCTCATTCATATCAATGATCTCATATCTACCACTCATAATCCAATACATACCTACGCAGATGACTCAACACTCCACAGTTCCTTCACATTTACCAATTCTTTCACCCAACCCGATCTTATAAATTCAAAAATAAACACTGCAATTTCTCTGAACCAGGACCTTTCTAGAATTAATGGATGGGGACAAAATAATCTAGTTTCCTTTAATGCACAGAAAACCAAGTACATTCAATTTTCTAACCGACAATCTCACTGACTCCCATATATTTTTTAATGATGTAAATATTCCCACTTCCCCTAGTATTGACATTCTCGGTGTAACATTAACTACTAACTTGAGCTGGACACATTATGTTAGAAGCATTGCTAAGAATGCCTCTAAAAAACTGGGACTCCTGTACAGAGTTCGAGAATTCTTCACTCACGAGCAGTTGGCCGTAATATATAAAAGTCATGTGCGTTCTCAGATGGATTACTGTTCACCTCTGTGGAGTGGAAGTGGAGTGGTTGCATTGAGGCAGTTGGACAAAATTCAAAATAAAGCTATTAGATTAATCAATAACCCTGCAATCACACAGGACCTTCCTAATTATCCATACGAAGAAATGTTGCATCCCTTGCATTATTCTCAATTTCACTCAATAAATGCTGGTGTTCCCCAGGGATCAGTTTTGGCCCCAATTCTGTTCCTCATTCATATCAATGATCTCATATCTACCACTCATAATCCAATACATTCCTACGCAGATGACTCAACACTCCACAGTTCCTTCACATTTACCAATTCTTTCACCCAACCCGATCTTATAAATTCAAAAATAAACACTGCAATTTCTCTGAACGAGGACCTTTCTAGAATTAATGGATGGGGACAAAAGAATCTAGTTTCCTTTAATGCACAGAAAACCAAGTACATTCAATTTTCTAACCGACAGAATCTCACTGACTCCCATATATTTTTTAATGATGTAAATATTCCCACTTCCCCTAGTATTGACATTCTCGGTGTAACATTAACTACTAACTTGAGCTGGACACATTATGTTAGAAGCATTGCTAAGAATGCCTCTAAAAAACTGGGACTCCTGTACAGAGTTCGAGAATTCTTCACTGACGAGCAGTTGGCCGTGATATATAAAAGTCATGTGCGTTCTCAGATGGATTACTGTTCACCTCTGTGGGGTGGAAGTGGAGTGGTTGCATTGAGGCAGTTGGACAAAATTCAAAATAAAGCTATTAGATTAATCAATAACCCTGTAATCACGCAGGACCTTCCTACATTATCCATACGAAGAAACGTTGCATCCCTTGCATTATTCTACAGATATTTTCACAGCAATTGTTCCGAGGAACTTGCTTCAATTGTGCCGCCTCTCCACATCTTTCCCCGTAGAACTAGGGCAGCTGAGAGCGCCCATGAATTTACACTTTCTCCTCCACAATGCAGAACTTCTGCTTATCAGAATTCATTTATCCCCAGAGCTACTACTCTTTGGAATTCACTTCCCTCGAATTGCTTTCTACAAACTTACAATCTACAAATGTTTAAATCCAGTTGTTACAAACATTTTATGAATGGAGGATGCCTTTAGGCACATGGACCTTTTTGTTTTATCTGTGTTTTTCCTTTCTCCGTTCATTGTCTCTTTAAAAAAAAAAAAAAAAAAAAAAATCTACAGATATTTTCACAGCAATTGTTCCGAGGAACTTGCTTCAATTGTGCCGCCTCTCCACATCTTTCCCCGTAGAACTAGGGCAGCTGAGAGCGCCCATGAATTTACACTTTCTCCTCCACAATGCAGAACTTCTGCTTATCAAAATTCATTTATCCCTAGAACTACTACTCTTTGGAATTCACTTCCCTCGAGTTGCTTTCCACAAACTTACAATCTACAAAAGTTTAAATCCAGTTGTTACAAACATTTTATGAATGGAGGATGCCTTTAGGCACATGGACCTTTTTGTTTTATCTGTGTTTTTCCTTCCTCCGTTCATTGTCTCTTTAAAAAAAAAAAAAAAAAAAAAAAAAAAAAAAAAAATTGTGATAGCGGTATATATATATTGTAAGTGTACTGTATTGATATCATTGTGTTATTATTAATAGTAGCCTACAGTAGTATGACCTAGATGTGTGTGAATTTGTGTTTTGCTTTTGTGTGTTAATTGTTTTTGTATTCTGTTGTGTTGTCCCTGTTCGGGCTCTGTCTCGAGTCGACCACCCCCAGAAAAACAAAACAAATGGGGAATGGGCCTGAGTAAATAGATTGGCCTACAGTAGATTGATAGTAGTAGTATTATAAGCTTTATATTGATAGTAGTAGTAATATTATAAGGTTTATTAATTTACTATTTTACTTTCAGGAACAAGTGCTGAAGATGATTGAAATGGCAATGTTCCCAGTGATCCAGATGTTTGTAGAAGAAGAAAGAACAAGAATCCATCTGACAAGCCGAACATAACTCAACCAAAAAGTAAAGGTATTTATGTAGTCTTTTAATTACTGTACTAAAGTCTATTACTTTTTAACTGGCGGTAAATTGCAAAGTTGCCGTCAAGATGTGTAGGTTATTTTGAAGGATTTGTAGTGAAATATGGTGCTAATTATATGCACTCCGTTAATTACTGTATTACATGTATACAGTAGTCTATTTCTTTTGAACTGACGGTAAATTGCAACGTTCTCATCAATATTTGTAGGATATTTAAAGGTTTTGTACTGAAATATGGTGCTAATTATACAAACTTGGTGTTAAAAGGGTGCAGAGCCATAGTACAGCAGTATTATAGGTTATTTTAAAGGTTTTGTAGTGAAATATGGTGCTAATTATACAAACTTGGTGTTAATAGGATGCAGAGACAATAGTTTCATATTTTCCCATTAAGTATCGAAAAATGAGTAGGTAAGGGATTCAATTTACCGCGAGATGAAAAGAAACAGAGTATAGTTTCTTCTTACCCCTTGAACACTAGCACATAATCCCGTTCAACACTAGGACGTAATTTTCATCGTATTCTGGTTGGCATTAGACGATTTTCCTTAACATATAATCTATCTGTAGGCCTCATAGGAGTAAATACAATCTCGATAAATCCTCTGAATAACATTGGTCCTTCTTAAACTGCACAAAATCATCTAATCTTTGCCAGAATCAAAGGTAAAGAGGCGTCATGGTTCTAAACGGGTTAAGGTGATCATAATCATCTGGCATTAATGGAGTTTTTCAGTGTATTGACAGATTTCTCCCATTATATTATGAATAGCATTAGACAAAGTTAGTTTTGTGTTGTGGGTATGGTGTCCTGAGTTAACTGTCTTCGTGGCGCAATGCATAAGTGTTGATTTTTGGTGTGAGCGTCCTGGGTTCGAATCCCTGGCCAGGTGGACTCTGTCCTCACGAGGAAGGATGGATTTCGGGAGGTCGTGCTTGCAGCTGCGTGTTGTCTGTGAGTGAGTGGATGGATCGGCGAGAGAAATAAGTATGGATGTGCTTCTGGAAGTTGGTTCTGGGTGGGCAGGGAGGGAGAGAGGACAGTAATTGTGTGTGATAGCGTGTGCTGGGTGTTGTTTTGATATTTGTTGGTGTCTGTGGGTGTGTTGCCATGTAGTTTAGTGGGTGGTCCTGGTTCGTGGAGGCTGCTGCCAGGAATTGAGTGCCTCTCATGTCCAGATGGTCTTTGACTTTGAGGATTTTGGTTTCTTGATGTAGGTGATCTGTGGGTGCAGTAGCTGTGCAGCCTGTAATGATCTTTAGGGCTTTGTTTTGAATAGTCTGTAAGGTCTTATGATGTGTTTCAGCTAGGTTAGAAGCCCAGGCTGGGCTTGCGTATTCCATCACTGATCTTATGTATTGTTTATATACTGTGGAGGTGGTTTCTTTGTTGTGTCCAAATTGTGTGTGAGCAAGTGACCTGAGGGCGTTAAGTCTGGGTGTCAGTTTCTTTTTAATGTCTGTAGTGTGCTGTTTGAATTTCATATGAGTAGCATTATGTTACTCATGAATAGGATTTTGTGTGTGTGTGTATGTGTTAGGGGTGTGTTGTTTATGGTGAGTTGAGGGATATATTTGTGTTCTGTCCAGCTTGTGAGCAGGGTTGCGGTGGATTTGGCTGGGGTTAGATTAAGTCTGTTTGTAGTGCACCAGCCATGTAGTGTGTTGAGATAGGGTTGAAGGAGATCTGTTGCTGTTTTTGGGTCATGGTGTGTGCATGTGAGTGTTATGTCATCTGCATAGGAGGCTAAGTTTATTTGGGGCGTATTGGGTGTAGTTATATCGTGCGTGTACAGATTGAAGAGTGCGGGCGATAGGACGGATCCTTGCGGGACTCCGTTTGGAAAGTTTCTTATTCTAGATGGCTGACCGGCAAAAGGTACGTGTGCACATCTGCCTGGTAGGAAGTTGGCCAGCCACCTTTTTGTGTTGTGCATGTTTGTGTTGTAGATTTTGTTTGTTAGGTTGTGGCGGGGGATGGCATCGAAGGCTTTACTAATGTCTAGTGTGGCTAATAGTGATCTGTGTGGTGGTCTAGCTGAGTTGATGCCGTCAAAAGCTCTTTGTGTAAGGTCTGTGAGAAGAGTGTTTGTGGAGTGCAGTGGCCTAAAGCCATGTTATGTTGGAGCTAGGGGTAGGTCGGGTGTAATTATTTGTAGTACTAGGCGTCCATGACTTTTTGGAGTTTGTTTTGTGATCAAGTGTTTGTAGGAAGTTATTCCAATTTAGTTTTTGTTGTTCTTGTATTTTGTTGTTAGTCTGGGTGTTGAGTGGTTGGATTTGTTGTGTGATGTCTTGTGTGTGGGGTGCTGGGGAGTGTTTGAGTATGTCGTGTTGTAGTGATGTGCGCTGCTGTATGTGGTTGCTTGTGTTGTTTTATTTCATAACTTTATTTTGCTAAAGCGTTGTTTCCATATAGCGATTTTGATTAGTTCTTTTGCCTTTATATTGTCTTTGTCCCAGTTTTGGTTTGGTTTGTTTGCAAGTTTGACATTTTAATTTCATAGTTTTATTTTGCTAAAGCGTTGTTTCCATATAGGGATTTTGATTAGTTCTTTTGCGTTTATATTGTCTTTGTCCCAGTTTTGGTTTGGTTTGTTTGCAAGTTTGACATTTTAATTTCATAGTTTTATTTTGCTAAAGCGTTGTTTCCATATAGCGATTTTGATTAGTTCTTTTGCCTTTATATTGTCTTTGTCCCAGTTTTGGTTTGGTTTGTTTGCAAGTTTGACATTTTAATTTCATAGTTTTATTTTGCTAAAGCGTTGTTTCCATATAGCGATTTTGATTAGTTCTTTTGCCTTTATATTGTCTTGGTCCCAGTTTTGGTTTGTTTGTTTTGCAAGTTTTACAATTTAATTGGTGAAGCGTTATTTCCACATAGTGATTTTGATAAGGTCTTTAATGTATATTGTGTCCGTCCCTTTATTGGCTTGTTTATTTTGCAAGTTTTACATTATAATTGAGGTTAGAAAGTTTGTGGGAAGCAGAGGATTAATGAAGATACTGGTGTGTAGTATATTAACTTTATTCTGGCTATCATTAGCCAGTTTTATTAAGTTCAAGGAGAACCTGTGGGAGTTAATAGATTCATTGCAATAGTTTTGTGTCCCTTTGATTTCTTTAGGTTGTTCTTAAGTTGAGTACAATTATCTGTCAGTAACTCTAACCCTCCCAGATTTATCTATCTGTATCTAAGGCACATTCCCCATTTCTATTTATTTTTTTACTTATTTATAATTGTTTTTAGCTGGGGGTGGTCGACTTAAGACAGAGCTTCAGAATTATGGGATACATACATACATAAAATGTTAAGACTGAGTGCTCCACACGTACGTGCAGTTTCAGTCTCTTGTCCTAATGGCGGAGTTCCAGGCAACCCTGTTAAGGGCTGCTTCACTTGTCAAGTTTTTGGATATGAGATCGGCACGTACAGTCCGATCCCAGGTCTTCCTCGGTGCACCCCTCCCCCTCCACAATCACAGACCTGCATGTTTTCAGCCAATTTTGCTCATCCATTCTCTCCACATGTCCATACCATCCCAGTCTACTTGTACGCATCACCTCGCTAATACTCTTTATACCTAAACATCTCGTAAACTTAATCAAATCTCCTAGTATTCTATCTCTATAGAGTATATAGATAAAAACACTAGGAGATTTGATTAAGTTTAGGAAGTATAGTTGTATTCATCTTTGAAAAAGTGTCCTTCATCAGGGACTAATTTTGTTATACAGTACCGGTATTAAATTTTATTTTTATTATATTGGGGGTAACATTATGTTTTTTCCACCAACCAAGTTCACCTCTAGGCTCTAAATTCAATTAATGAAATCAACAAATACATGCGGCACTCCAAGGACTCGAACCTAGGATACTCGCATCTAAATTGCGCGCACTTATGCATTACGCTGTCAAGACAGAATACCGGTGCTGTATTATTGTTTCCACATAGGCCTAGCGATTTTCATTAGTTGTTTTGTCTTTTTACTGTGTTCGTGTAAGTTTTGGTTTGTTTATTTTGCAAGTTTTACATTATAAAAAATACAGTTTAGGAAATAATTGTGATAATCAGAGGGTCAATTAAGATAATTTATTCAGTACCCCTAGAAGTCCTCCTAAAAGTAAAGTTGAGGGTCATACGCTGAAGCATTGCGTAGCTTTGGCGTTCTCCGTCGCATTGCCCTTTGGAGCATGGTGTTATGAAGGCAATACAGGGTAAACTTACCTTGGATTGTTTTTTATTTTCACAGTTTAATTTCTGATAAATTTATGAGCATTTTTCCACATAGATTCTGTTTAGTGTGTTGTCGTTTCAATAGTTTTTAATTGTAATGAGTTAGTTATAATTTGAACCGTAACCTTTTAGTTCGTTTTCTACATCTATCTAGATTTTATTTAGTGTGTTGTCATTTCAATAGTTTTTAATTGTAATGAGTTTGTTATAATTTGAACCATAAGTTTTTAGTTCGTTTATACTGTATTGTCTTTGTCCAAGTTTGTTTGTTTAGTTTGCAAGATTTACATTTTAACCCTCTCACGACCATTTGACGCAGAGGTTGCCAGATTAGCAATAAGAAATAGAGTTTTCTCACTCTTATCTCTCTCCAAAATTAGTTTTCTGCCCACAGCTAACTCAAAGACAACTGCAGAGGTTAAAGTAACTAAACTAAAGGTTTCTAAATACCCCTGATGGTAACAAAGGCTTTAAAGTATCCCTAATAGGCTCAAAATTGCGTCAAGAACGTGAGAGGGTTAATCTATATCTATCTATATACTGAGGCTTTCAATCCCCACTTTTCCTATACAGTATATAATAAATGTGCAATCCCTCCAGGGTGATGGTGCTGAACATACTCCAGGAGGACGTGGTGGCACTGTGCCGTGAGAATCGGCTGAAGGAGGATGCTCACCGCTTCTCGTACGCTCTCCGCAAGTTACCACAAGACGAGGAGGAAGGAATAAGGAGAATCCCTACAGAAAATTATATATTGAAAAGCCAGACCTATGAGAGTTCCGTATGGAGCTCAGTGGTCTGGTTAATCTGCTCTACATCCAAGGCTACAGAAAATTAGTAATGGATAATTTTGGAAACATTCCACACTGATATTTCGTATTGATAAATTGAATTGGGAAGTTAGGAATATTATTACTCATTGGATCTCAGGCAAATACCCCTTTGGTGGGGGGTGGCCGACACTAGACAGAGCCTGAACAGAAACGACACTTAAAGTTCCGGGACCACTTTTGCGCTCCTTCACCCGTTTCTCTGGCTCGTCGAGTAGGATAAATATTTGTTGTTGTAGTCAAATATGTAGGTAATTTATGAACATACACACTGTACATATAGTAAGAACAACATGTATCTATTTATATACTCTGGCACATACATAGCCCACTGTAGTTTTTGGGTATTTATATTTTTATTAAAGGGGGATGGTTCACTCTTTGGACGATTTTATTGATGGATTTATTTATTAATTTTATACTGGACGCTGTAATTCCTGTGAAGGGGTAGCCATGAACATTGTGGGTTTGTCACAAATTGCTAGTGTATAGGTGAATAGTGGGTTAAATTTTTGTTTTTTGTTGGGTTGTTGTTGTTGTTCCCCAAGCTGCCTGGCCGAACAGCCCCAAGTCCCCGAGCAAGGCCATAACTGAGCGCCCCCACAGAACCCTCCCTGCCGACCACAATAAAGCCTGGGTGACCGAAGCCACTCCATGGCGGGGAGCTGAGGAGGGTGCGGAAACGCCTGGGAAACCAAAGCCCCACCCAGGGCCCTGTGCCCCTCAGCAATTATGAAGAGAAAGTTGAGGGGCAAAGGAAAAATGTGACGCTTTGGCTTTCAATCTTGGTAGAATGGGTTGGAGTATACGGTACATTTTGTTATAATTATTGTTTGGAGTTTCTTCTTTATAATGCGTTGTAGTTTAGTTGTATGGTTTTGGCTTGGCGTTTATTTTTTTGTATTATTTGTTGTCATTAATATTTCTATACTTTTGGGTTTGCGTTTACTAGTCTGTATTGTTTATGTTTGGCGTTTTCTAGTCATAGGTTATGTTTTGTTTGTATAGGGTAGCTTTGGGTTGTAGTTTATTTTTAGTCTTGGATTGGAGTTTAAGTGTTTTGGTTGGAGTGTTCTTTATAATGGGTGGTTTGAATTTACCGTTGTATTTTTTGCCTTGCGTTTACCGTTTTCTACAGTTGTTGGTTGGTGTTTTTCAGTGTTCTATAGTGTTGGCTTGGCATTTTGATTTTCTATAGTTTTGGCTTGACGTTTGCAGTTTTGTATAGATAGTTGTTGCTTGGCGTTTGCAGTTTTGTATAGATAGTTGTTGCTTGGCGTTTGGATTTTCTATAGTTTTGGCTTGGGATGGATTTTACGATTAAATAATCTTTGGTTGTATTTTACTACTTTATAGTGTTGTGTTGGATTTGACCAATATGTTTATTTGTCTTGTTTTGGCTTGGCATTTACATTTTTGTATAGTTTTGGCTTAGCATTGACTACTGTTCTATAGTTTTGCCTTTGAGTTTAGCATTTGTTATAGTTTTAGCTTATAGTTTAGCATTTTTGAGTGTTGGGATGGATGAGTGTTCAGTTTTGTAGTGTGGTTGGATTTTATGGTTTAGTTTTGTGATGGAATTTATTAGCATTGTCCTTCACCATCTTTTGACTTTTCCCCCATACGACGTTTCTTGATTGCAATACACCTCTTTGACGAACTTTAATCATCTTTGTTTTCATGCATTTCTGATGCTATATTTCACGTATCGCTTCTGTACTTTAGTTACCTGTATCTAATTTGCCTCCTGATGTACCAGTCTCACTATTGTCATTAGTAATATCTGTTCTGCAGCTTAACCAGCCTTATGAGGGCTGCAGCCCAGTAGGCTGTTGAAAAATAGCTCATTCTCTCTCTCTCTCTTATTAGCATTGTTTAGCTTTGTGTTTTTGTTTGCCTGTTTTGTGTGGTTGAAGTTTACCTTAAGTAATTTTTTGGTTTGAGTATTTATATGATCTTTGGTTTGATTTTAGCATATTGTAAGTTTGGCTTGGGCAAACTGTGGGTCCTTAATTGCCTCAATTTATTCGCTCTGAAGTGGACATAGCTTGAATAAGATGATAATTTGAAGTTTAGAGAGCCTAGAAATTGTTTGATGCATTGAAAACCGTATAGTTGACCATTTATATAGAGGGACTCATTTATCCAAAAAAATAGGTTATCCAAAATTTCAAAAGAGTTATGACTTGGATAAAAGGGAGTTTACTATACTGTATATTATGTGGAAGGTATGACTAGTGTAAAGGTGGTATGACACGAGCGGTTTTTCCCTCGATATTTATCATTAACCTGTACAGTAGCGTTGACGTCCTTTTGTTAACATTATGAGGACTATTGGACGCTTGTATTCAGATTAGGAAGGATCTGTAGCAATTATCAGGCTTTTACCTAGCACATATCCTTCCTAAGCTGCACACAAGTGTGTCAAATAGTAAAAAGGTAAGACACGTCGCTGGTACTGAAAGGGTTAACAGTGGTCTGGCAGCATATGAGGTCAACATTACAAATATTTGTCACCTAAATTAATATTTCGTCAGTGTAGTTTCCGATGCTCGTTGAACTTATTCCAGAAATGTTGCCAGACAAATGTTAAGTATCGAATGTTGGCTAAAAATGCCCTTGTGTGATTTTGGCTTTATATTGTGTTTGTCCCAGTTTTGTTTGTTTAGTTTGCAAGTTTGACATTTTAAGTTGTTGCTTTTTCATTTGTAATTTGATATAATTGATTGAACGTTAGGCAGCTATTGTCTTATTTATTGCAGCTGATGATAAAAATCATATTTTCATGATACAGTACTGTATATATTTGTGTATGTATATCTCAGGCAAATACTCCTTTGGTGGGGGTGGCCGACACTAGACAAGTACTTTATATAGCTTTGTATGTATGTGTGTATGTACTGTATATGTATGTATATCTCAGGCAAATACTCCTTTGGTGGGGGTGGCCGACACTAGACAAGTACTTTATATAGCTTTGTAATGTATGTGTATGTACAGTATATCTTAGGCAAATACCCCTTTGCTGTGGGTGGCCGACACTAGACAGAGCCTGAACAGAAAGAAGACTTAAAGTTCCGGGACCAGTTTCGCGGTCCCTCAGCTGTTTCTGTGGCTGGTCGATTAGGAGAAGTAATTTTTGTTGTAGTGAAATGTGTAGATAATGAAAAGTTTGCAAGAAGTTGATACAGACAGTGTAGTTTGATCATTTTGCATTCAGTATCGATAAGTGTGCTGTGAAATTAGTTATTAAAATTCCATTACAGTATAATGTAAAACTTGCAAGGACGACATAATATAAAGACAAAGGCAATTATGGGGGGATGGTTAATGGTTTCGATGTTTGCATGTATTTAATATTTGTTGTAGTTTCCTGCCTAGAGGTCCATCAAACTGAAAAACAAGGAACATCAGATCCCCCTTTTAGATAAATTTGTACATTTTTTGGTAGAAAAATGTCCCGGCCAAAGGTGGGTTGTTGTAACATTACAGGCTCTTCGCTAGGGGAAAAATTGGCACCTAAATAGCACGAAAGGTCTAAATATTGACTAATAAATGCGGCGAAAGGTCTGAAAATCGAGTAACTAATGGGGCAAACATGTTAACATCTTAACATTATTGGGGGTAAGCTTGAGGAAGAAGGGTGAGCAGAAAACCAGGCCATCCCCCCTTAAAGGATTCAATTTGCCACCACTCTATCAGTTAAAATTAAACTGATGATGTATTTGTTATTTGTTTGTATGTGTTGATTATTTGTGTGAGTTATTGTGGGTGGGCAACTCGAGACAGCCATAACTTGATAGATGACTAGTATAATTGCTGGGTTTTTAGTATTTTGATGTAAAGATAGGCTTATTATAACTACTGTAGAGTATATTGAAAGTTAGGAATAGTATAATTATCAATGTTAGTATTTAATTAAAGTTTGAAATAGCATTAATTGTTTTTGACGAGTAAGGAATTAAAATGTAAAACTTGCAAACCAAACAAACCAAAACTGGGACAAGGACAATATAAAGTCAAATTAAATTATCAAAATCGCTATGTGGAAACAACGCTTACTAAAATTAAAATTATTAAATAAAAGAACACAATCCACCACATAGGGTGTACATTACTACATGAGCAAGTTAATCTAGTATAAGTATAAATGTTAGTATTTAAATAAAGTTTGAAATAGCATTAATTGTTTTGGATGAGTATTAGTATTCAATATATGTTAGGATTAGTATGACTCCTGATAAAGTTCACCAGAGACAGGTGCGAGGGAACGCTAAAGTGGTGGAGGACCCTAAGAATTGGAACTATAAATGTAGTTTTGGTTCAGTCTCTGTCTCGAGTATGCCACCCCGGGCAATGTGTTTACTAGTGTATATTATGTGGAAGGTATGAATAGTGTAAAGGTGGTATGACACGAGCGCTTTTTCCATGGATATTTATCATTAACCCGTACAGTAGCTTTGACGTCCTTTTGTTACTATGATTAGGACTATTGGACGCTTGTATTCAGATTAGGAAGGATCTGTAGCAATTATCAGGCTTCGACTGACAACCAAGGCTTTTACCTAGCACATATCCTTCCTAAGCTGCACACAAGTGTGTCAAATAGTAAAAAGGTAAGACACGTCGCTGGTACTGAAAGGGTTAACACTGGTCTGGCAGCATATGAGGTCAACATTACCAATATTTGTGTCACCTAAATTAATATTTCGTCAGTGTAGTTTCCGATGCCCGTGGACAAATTTTCCAGAAATGTTGCCAGAATAATGTTAAGCATCAAATGTTGACTGCTCTTGTGTGATACTGGTTTAGTTATTTGTAGTTTATATTGTGTTTGTCCCAATGTTGGTTTGTTTATTTGTTAAGTTTTACAATGGAAGTTGTTGGTTTTTCATTTTATATTTGATATAATTGATTGAACGTTAGGAAGCTATTGTGTTATTTATTCCAGGTGATGCTAAATGTCATATTTTCATATTACAGTATATAGTTTTGTATGTGTGTATGTGTATGTATATGTTAGGCAAATAGCCCTTTGCTGGGGTTGGCCGACACTAGACAAGTATATAGTTTTGTATGTATGTGTATGTATATCTCAGGCAAATACCCTCTTGCTGGGGGTGGCCAACAATAGACAAGTATATAGTGTTGTATGTATGTGTATGTACTGTATATCTTAGGCAAATAGCCCTTTGCTGTGGGTGGCCGACACTAGACAGAGCCTGAACAGAAACAAGACTTAAAGTTGCGGGAGCACTTTCGCGGTCCGTCACCCGTTTGTGTGGCTGGTCGATTAGGAGAAATATTTGTTGTAGTGAAATATGTAGATAATGATGAAAAGTTGGCAAGAAGATGATGCAGACAGTGTAGTTTTATAATTTTGCATTGTGTATGGATAAGTGTTGTGTTAAATGAGTTATTAAAATTCCAGTACAGTATAATGTAAAAGTCCCTCTTACAAGGGCATGCCCTAGCCCTGTTAAATGAAGGGAGTATATGGCGTTAAAAAGTGCATCTCTACATGCTAGATAATTGAGTGAGTTGCGTCAGCATATGGAAGCATGTGGAGGCGGGTCATTCGTGGCCACCCACTCAGGGACTGGCTTCTGGCAATAATAAGATAGATCTGTTTGAAGTGTTCAATTTAAATAGGTAATTTAGATTGTTAATATTTGTTTGTTTTGCTTGATTATAAATGCAAATGTAAAACTTGCAAACTAAACAAACCAAAAGTGGGACAAGGACAATATGAATATAGTTTGTAATTACCGGTATGTTTAGATAGATAGATATGTAAGTTAAGTATGAAGGTATAAATATGAAAAAATATATGTATGTTGTTGTTCCCCAAGCTGCCTGGCCGAACAGCCCCAAGGCCCCGAGCAAGGCCAAGGCCATAACTGAGCGCCCCCACAGAACCCTCCCTGCCGACCACAATAAGCCTGGGTGACCAAAGCTCCATGGCGGGGAGCTGAGGAGGGTGCGGAAACGCCCGGGAAACCAAAGCCCCACCCAGGTCCCTGTGCCCCTCAGCAATTATGAAGAGAAAGTTGAGGGGCAAAGGAAAAATGTGACGCTTTGGCTTCCAATCTTGGTAGATTAGGAGGTCAATCCACGGAAGAGACGCAGTCACTTGAGATCTAGAAAATATATAAGTAAAAGGAACAGTCAGAGTAAGCTTTGGGTATGGCAGAGATCGCTCAGTTCTCACTCTGATAGACCAGCCCATCACCATTACATTATGTTGATTGTGTTATAGGTGTGTAGGCTATGTATATGCTCAGGCACATACCCCATAGCTGGTGGGGTGGCTGAATTGAGAGTGTTTATTTTAATTATTTGTACATGCAGTACACTCAATGTTACAAATCGTGGCTTTAAATGTATTTTGAGGTATTTCGAAGGGATTGAAACTGTCTTAGTATTTTGACTTAGTATATAAATGTTGAGTGTATTTGACTTAGAATCTATATTTTGAGTGATCATATGTGGAGTTTGATGATTTTGAAAGATGGACAACTCGAGACTGTATTTATGTAGGCCTATGTATTATAGTGAGGCACATAACCCTTAGCTTGGGGTGGCCGACTCGAGAGATTGTTATTATTTTTATTGATTGATTATGAATGTATTTTGTAATGAGTTTGAGATAGATTGATAACTTACATTGTATTTGATTCATATTTATAGGTAGATACCCAACTTAGATACATATTATGACATTATGTTGATTGTGTTATAGGTGTGTAGGTTATGTATATACTCAGGCATATACCCCATAGCGGGGGTGGGGGGTGGCCGAATCGAGACATATGTTTATTTTAATTATTTCTATATGCAGTAAGTACACTCAATGTCACAAATCGTGGCTTTAAATGTGTGTAACTATCCCGAACGGAATGAAATCGTGTTACTAATTTTGACCTAGTATATAAATGTTGTGTGATGGTATGTGCAGTTTGATGAATCAGAAAGATGCATAACTCGAGACTGTATTTATGTAGGCCTATGTATTATACTGAGGCACTTAACCCTTAGCTTGGGGTGGCCGACTCGAGACTATTAGATATTAGTTGTTTGTAATTATTGTATGTGATAGATATTAAAGTTTGATTGATAATTATGGCATTAAGTTGATAGATTCCTAGTGTTGTTATTCGATAGATCGATAGATACAGTATTAATGTGTGATTGTATAGATTGTTTATTGTATTATATAGAGAGTTATTAAATTGATTGTTTTTGTATTATATAGTGTTATTATCTTTATTAGTAGTGGGTACCCCTTCGTGGATGACGGCGTGAGGCAATAGATAGATAGTAGTGTTTATAGTAATAGAAGTAATGTAGTTATTATTGAATATTAATATGTATACGGTTTCCATTTGCATGTGTATTAAAATATGTACATATTGTTTGATAAGCATCATATAGGTTAGGGGCCAATATTATAGTGGCGTCATTCAATAATTAGATAGCTCCCCCACCCCCCTTACACTGTTCTCTGTTTTTACTATATAATGACTATTATGCCTAACATCCTTCATTACTTTCACTCTCCTCTCTTCTGCTCCCCCTTCTCTCCCCCTCCCTCTTCTGGTCTCCTTTCTCTCTCTCCCTCTTGTGCTCCCCCTTCTCTCTCCTCCCTGTTCCGCTCTGCCTACTCTCTTCTCACTCTTTCCCACTTGCTCTCTTCCTTCTGTTCTCCCTTATTTGCTTCCCCCCTTCTCTCCTCTCGCCTCTCGCCTACCTCTTGTGCTCTCGCTCATCTGTTCTCCCTTTTCTCTCCCTCTTGTGCTCTTCATTCTCTCCTCCCTGTTCTGCTCTCCCTCCTTCTCTTTCCCCTCGCCTTTCTCCTCCCTCATTTGCTCTCCCCTTCTCCCTCATTTTCTCCCCCCTTCTACCTCATTTGCTTCCCCCCCCCCCTCTATTTCGCTCTCGCATTCTATTTTCCCATTCGTTTTTAATGTCCCGACTCTGCTCGCGCTGTACCGTTCAGCTTTCTGTCTCCCATCTTTTCCTCGATTGCCCCTTATTTTCCGTTGCCCGCACGCGTTTCTTCCCTTTTCTGGCTTCCCTCCACCGGCCGCCGTGTCTTGCAGATTTTCTTTCTGAATCTCCCTCGTTTTCTATCTCGTATTATGTCCTTCCTTCATCATGTTCGAGTTCTCGATGATATTTAGTTAACTTCCTTCCCGCCTTTAAATATTTCGTGCCATATGGCCTGCGTCGACTTCATTAATGTAATGTAATGTCCCCCCTCTCTCTCCCTCCCTCATTTGCTCCCCCCTTCCGTCTCCCTCTTTTTTTTCTCCTCCCTCCCTCCCTCTTCTGTTCTGCTCTCCCTACTCTTTTCTCCCTCCCTCTTCTGTTCCTCATTTGCTTCCCCCCTTATCTCTTCGCTCATCTGCTCTCCCTCTTATGCTCTCCATTCTCTATCTGCTCTCCCTCTTATGCTCTCCATTCTCTCCTCCCTGTTCTGCTCTCTCCTCACTCCCCCCTTCTCTCATTTGCTCCCCCTGCTCTCTTCCTCTCCCCTCCCTCATTTACTCTCCCCTTGCTCAGTCTGTCTCCCTTCTCCCTCATTTGCTTCCCCCCCCCCTCTTATTTCGCTCTCCCCCTCATTTGCTCCACCCTTCGCTCTCTCTCCCCTCCCCTTTATTTGCTCCCCCCTTCTCTCATTCTATTTTTCTCTGCCCTCATTTGCTCCCCCACCCTCTCCCTCCCTCATTTTCTCCCCCCTTCTGTCTCGTTTTCTCTTCCCTCCCTCCCTCTTCTGGTCTCCTTTCTCCCTCTTGTGCTCCCCCCTTCTCTCTCCTCCCTGTTCTGCTCTGCCTACTCACTCTCCCTCATTTGCTTCCCCCTTCTCTCCTCTCCACCCTTTATTCTCTCGCCTACCTCTTGTGCTCTCTTATCTGCTCTCCCTTTTTCCTCCCTCATCTGTGCTCTCCTCCCTTTTCTGCTCTCACTTCCCTTTTCTGCTCTCCCCTTTCTCTCATTTGCTCTCCCTCCTTCATTTGCTCCCCCCTTCTCTCATTTGCTCCCCCTGCTCTCTTCCCCCCCCCCTCCCTTGCTCGGTGTGTCTTCTCCCTCATTTGCTCCCCCCCCCCCCCCCTCTACCTCATTTGCTCCCCCGCTCTCGCTTCCCCCCCCCCCTCCCTTGCTCGGTGTCTTCTCCCTCATTTGCTCCCCCCCCCTCTCCCCTTCCTCATTTGCTCCACCCCCCTTTTGCTTCCCCCCCTCTTTCTCCCCCCCCCCCCCCCTCTTTTTCTCTTCCCTCATTTGCTCCCCCCCTCCCCTTCTGTCTCGCTTTTCTCTCTCCTCTCCCCTTCCCCCTCTCTCTCTCTCTCCCCTTCCCCCCCCTCTCTCCCCTCCCTCTCTATTCCTCTTTTGCTCCCCCCTTCCTTCCCTCATTTGCTCCCCCTTCTCTCTCCCCTCCTCCCTTCCCCCTCTCTCTCTCTCCCCCTCCCCCTTCCCCCTCTCTCTCCCCTCCCTCTCTATTTCTCTTTTGCTCCCCCCTTCCCCTCTCTTCCTTCCCTCATTTGCTCCCCCTTCTCTCCCCTCCCACATTCCCCTTCCCCCTCTCTCTCTAGGATGTATGTAAATTTATTAATAAAAGATATAATTGAGAAATGTGTTATTTTGACCTATATATAAAAAATGAAAAAACTACAAACTCAAAAGAAAACCGAACCTAACCTAACCTTTGTTAGGTTAGGCTAAAAAACTAAACTGTCTTAAGACAGTTGGATAGTGGGAAAACTGTCTTAAGACAGTTGGATAGTGGGAAAACTGTCTTAAGACAGTTGGATAGTGGGAAAACTGTCTTAAGACAGTTGGATAGTGGGAAAGCCGGCTGATAGGCTGATAGGCTGATAGGCTAAAAGGCTAAATAGGCTAAATTGGTAGTGGTATTTAATTTTTCTTTTTTATTTATTGTTTTTTTTCTTTTTCATTTATTTTTCTTTTTTATTCATTTTTTTTCTTTTTTATTTATTTTTATTTTTATTTTTATTTTTGTTTATTATAAATTATTCATATATTTTAGGATATCAAATTTTTTGTAAGTCATATTGGTATTTATTTCAATTACATATATAAATACAATTTCATAAATAGAAGCCTAAGCAGTTTAAGTGTAATATTGAAGTTTAAAAGTGTAATATTAAAGTTTGTGTAATATTGAAGTTTAAGTGCAATATTGAAGTTTGTGTAATATTGAAGCTTAAAAGTGCAATATTGAAGTTTAAAAGTGTAATATTAAAGTTTGTGTAATATTGAAGTTTAAGTGCAATATTGAAGTTTAAAAGTGTAATATTGAAGTTTAAAAGTGTAATATTGAAGTTTAAAAGTGTAATATTAAAGTTTGTATAATATTGAAGTTTAAAAGTGTAATATTGAAGTTTAACAGTGTAATATTGAAGTTTGTGTAATATTGAAGTTTAAAAGTGTAATATTGAAGTTTAAAAGTGTAATATTAAAGTTTGTATAATATTGAAGTTTAAAAGTGTAATATTGAAGTTTAAAAGTGTAATATTGAAGTTTAAAAGTGTAATATTGAAGTTTGTGGAATATTGAAGTTTGTGGAATATTGAAGTTTGTGGAATATTGAAGTTTGTGGAATATTGAAGTATATGTGTAATATGGAAGTTTAAGTGTAATATGGAAGTTTAAGTGTAATATTGAAGTTTAAAAGTGTAATAATATTGAAGTTTAAAAGTGTAATATTGAAGTTTAAAAGTGTAATATTAAAGTTTGTGTAATATTAAAGTTTAAATGTGTAATATTGAAGTTTGTGGAATATTGAAGTATATGTGGAATATTGAAGTATATGTGGAATATTGAAGTTTATGTGTAATATTAAAGTTTAAGTGGAATATTGAAGTTTAAATGGAATATTAAAGTTTGTGTAATATTGAAGTTTAAAAGTGTAATATTAAAGTTTGTGTAATATTGAAGTTTAAAAGTGTAATATTGAAGTTTAAGTGGAATATTGAAGTTTAAGTGGAATATTGAAGTTTAAGTGGAATATTGAAGTTTAAGTGGAATATTGAAGTTTAAGTGGAATATTGAAGTTTAAGTGGAATATTGAAGTTTATGTGAAATATTGAAGTTTAAGTGGAATATTGAAGTTTAAGTGGAATATTGAAATTTAAGTGGAATATTGAAGTTTAAGTGGAATATTGAAGTTTAAATGGAATATTGAAGTTTATGTGTAATATTAAAGTTTGTGTAATATTGAAGTTTAAAAGTGTAATATTAAAGTTTGTGTAATATTGAAGTTTAAAAGTGGAATATTGAAGTTTAAAGGTGTAGTATTGAAGTTTATGTGTAATATTGAAGTTTATGTGTAATATTGAAGTTTATGTGTAATATTGAAGTTTATGTGTAATATTGAAGTTTATGTGTAATATTGAAGTTTATGTGTAATATTGAAGTTTGTGTAATATTGAATTTATGTGTAATATTGAAGTTTATGTGTAATATTGAAGTTTAAAGGTGTAATATTGAAGTTTATGTGTAATATTGAAGTTTATGTGTAATATTGAAGTTTAAGTTTCACGTTTAAACAATGGAAGTCTAAAAATGGATACTGTATTTGTTTAAAGTGTAAAAATGTCAGGATAATTTGAAATATTGAAGTTTAAAAGTTAAATATTGAACTTTAAAAGTGAAATATTGCAGTTTAAGTGTAATATTGAAGTTTAAGTGGAATATTGAAGTTTAAGTGGAATAGTGAAGTTTAAGTGGAATATTGAAGTTTAAAAGTGAAATATTGAAGTTTAAAAGTGAAATATTGAAGTTTAAAAGTGAAATATTGAAGTTTAAGTGAAATATTGAAGTTTAAGTGAAATATTGAAGTTTAAGTGTAATATTGGAGTTTAAAAGTGTAATATTGAAGTTTAAGTTTCACGTTTAAACAATGGAAGGCTAAAAATGGATACTGTATTTGTTTAAAGTATAAAAATGTCAGGATATTTTGAAATATTAAAGTTTAAAAGTGTAATATTGAAGTTTAAAAGTGAAATATTGTGTTTAAGTTTCAGGCTTAAAAATTGAAGTCTAAAAATGTATACTGTATTTGTTTAATGTGTAAAAGTACAACAATTAAAGTTTAAACATTTATATAGTACCGGTATAACTTTTTTTTAAGTCAATAAAAATATTTTAAAGTTTCAAAATGTATAGAGTACTATTTAAGTTTAAGTCATGATTAAAAAAAAAATCACTTCCTAACCATTTCATATTAATTTTTTACAAATTATAACACTTACAAATAAAACTATACATTTTTCAAACTTATAAATACTTTCACCTAGTTAGGCTACTCCAAAATAGTCTTTCCCATGAGCTTTACAATGGATTCTTACACTATCTGCATCTCTTCAATCACGACTATATTGTGAGGTATATTGATGTAACAAGGACAAAGGGAAACAAAACATTAAGTTAACATTGACAACTAAACTAATTTACAGTGAGGAGGGCAAGCGTCTAACAGGATTACGGAACCTATTTACTCAAATTACCCTTGGGGATTTCAGAGCAATACAGCAATAATGAAGTGGGCGCCATGATGGGTCAGGTCACCAGGACTTTTAAATGGAATTTAAGTAGTCAACCCAACACTTAATGCCAACTTGGCAAAAATTAAACAAAATTTAAATACAACACTAGGCCGCATAAGCCAAAATCCCCAGAAACTATCGAGGCAACTCTAAGTACAGCGGCCAATGTAGGTAACACTACGCACAAATAATTAAGAGACTAGTCTTTAAACATTGTACAATTTTTTTTTTTGCCCTTTTATCAAGCTCTATTTACTATTTTATTTTTAAGAATTGGGAAAAAATTACCAAATCAAAGCGAGTTTTTTTAATTCACCGACAAACTGCCGCTAGTCGGTCATGGACTGGAAGGCATCACCTCTTTAGTCAGTAACTTACAGTCTAAACAGGCTCTAATAACAAAATAGTAGGAAGGGGACGGGTTTACAAAATAAAATAAATATCAACGAACTTTAAAGAAGCAGGAACAAAAATGCAGGTCAAGCAAGTGCAATACCTTAAATAATTTGAAAAGTGCTAAAATTTTAAGGACCATTACACTACCGATTATACAACCAAATTTCCATATTAATAGTGTTCAGCTTATTTATTTTATTTCAGACTTTAAATTATATTCTATTATTAAACTGTAAAGATTATATCTTGCCCTCCAAACTCTCAAACATCACAGTCTCTAGTATTTGTAAAGCTCAATGGGATAAACTAAAATAAACTCTTAAATCTGTTTTATTGCTTAATCTATTCATATAGTACATCATATTTCACATCTCTTATGAATTTACAGAATTCTCCAAACACTTTAATTTAATAATTATAATTCAATGCCATCCTTAGTTGAATTTAGTTTAATTGTACATGAAGAATATCTTTGGTATGATTTATATTATATTCAATAACCACAAATTTCTTTTACTTTATTTTGTTAATTATTTATACATTAATAACAAATCGGCTCTGATGGAGTCTAATATTAACATTGCAAGAGCAGAATTAATTGTATAGCAATTCTAAAATAATTGGAAGTCTAAAATATTTTCAGTTTCTTATTGGGAGAACTCTGCAAAAACGGTACACGGTGTGCATTAACTTGGCAGAAAACACACATTTGCATTAACACAATCACCTATACTTAAACATTTTTTATTCTGGCAGTTAGATAATTTTATACAGATTTAAAATACTAATATTAATATATATATAAAATCAATTCTAATGTGTACTAGAAAATAAAATAAAATTTAAAATTCCCACGCTATTAGAACCACTGATAATATAACTGTAGGCCTATGGATAGTGACCTAAAAGAATAAGTGAAGTGTTTGGCCAGAACGGAAGAGACAGACCGAGGACGAGAATGAACAATTGAGTCTATGTATACAGTACCACCAAACTTATGGTTGGGTGGGAAGAGAGGTGCTGGCTTAATTTTTATGATCAACCTAAAACTTAGCTTAAATAATTATAATATAGAACTTCCAAAATAAACAAACCAAAACTGGGACAACAAGATAAACGCAAAAGAACTAATCAAAATCGCTATGTGGAAAGAACGCTTAATAATATATAATTATGAAAGAATTACACAGAATAATTTAAATCAACTAAATTTATGACACTAGCAGGGAGTCAATTCATTCGTGTGGACCCCCCACAGGGATTAAAACAGTCTGACAAATGAGAATTTAGAGGAAAATGTAGAAGCGAGACCAAGGTTCTGAATTTCGGATACGATTAAATTTATATCTAAAATAAAAAAATGGACATTAATCGTGAAATAAACCGGTTTGGTTTTGGTGTCCCGACTTCGAATACCGGGAGGACCATATTTTTTTTTTTTTTTTTTTCTATGTGAATGAGGGAGACAAAAGTCATAACTGCCTGCAGCGAGTGCCTCCCCAGATTTCAAAGAGACGGGGCCGAAATCAAGGAACGTTAGAGTTAAAATGCCTGGACACACCGAGTTTGAAGCAATTTAAGTCATAGGAAGAGGGAAACACTGATTCTGGAAGAGAGTTCCAGAGCTCAACAGTTGAATAGAAGAAAGTCTGAGAATAGCGTTTCACTCTTGGGTTGGAGAGTTGCACAGAGTAGGGGTGGGATTGTGTTGCAAGGCGGGTAGTTTGTAGAATTTCAGGTTAACCCCTTCTGTACTGGTCAAGTATTTTGTGTATATATCTGCTGCATCTTAACGATTTGATGAAGCTTCGGAAGGATTACTTGTTTTTTTCAGTCTGTAGCGAGTGCTTGTTTAAAAACAAACTCCAAAATATAAACCCTATCCCCTTAACCCTCGCTCACATATGATGCGATTTTGAGCCTATTAGGGATACTTTAAAGCCTTTGTTACCATCAGGGGTATTTACAAACCTTTGGTTTAGTTACTTCAACCTCTGCAGTCGTCTTTGAGTTAGCTGTGGGCAGAAAACTAATTTTGAAGGTATTTATAACAGTGAGAGAACTATTTCTTATTGCTAATCTGGCAACCTCTGAGTCATGAGTCTGAAGGGGTTCAATATGTAAACAAAGGAGAGGCTTAAATTGTGTAAAGCTGCAAGTGTGGATAATTCTTAAGGACAACGGAAGCGCAAATTGTCTATTTGTAGGTTGCAAAGGAACGAGAGCGCTCGCTAACTTATATGCTCAATTAAAGTATGCTAGAAACCAATACAGGCAAAATAGAAACAGAAATCTGGCAAAAGTTCTTAAAATCGGCAAAACAAATGTCTTAAAATCTTAATACTAATGGGGCTAAACATGAGGGAGAAGGCTCCAGAAAAGAACACTCAAGACAGTAAAGTAATGCAGTTTCAGGAGTGTAGGAGGCTAAACTTAAACTCAAACTAAAAAATAGTGTTTCAGAGAAGAGCATATACTGTATCTAAACGGTGACCGGTCAACTCAACCGGTTGACCATTTCAACCAGTAGCTCTCAACCAGTACCAAATCAACCAATACAGTTAGGTTAGGACTATATTTTGCCACTAGTTTGGTTGGTCTGGGTTAATTTGGCACTGGTTGAGAGCTACTGGTTGAAATGGTCTACTGGTTGACATGACATGGAACCATCTAAACTTCTAGCCAAACCGATTACAAATGGGATTACAGAGTAGAGTACTGAATCATGAATAGAAACTTTAGGCAAAACATTAAGAAAAAATCAGAAAATAACATCAGAGCTTTAATGCTTTTAATATCTAAACTAGTTTTCTGTAACTAGGAAAGGATGGAGTGTTGAGAAAATTTTGCAAGTGAGATTGGAGAGCTTCATATTTTTAGGTTAAATATTTAGCAGAGAGATATACATGAGAATGAGGAAGAGACTAGTGTGGTGTGGATGTAGATGTGCTGGAAAGTGTGAAATGGAACATAGATGGTTCGGCCATGTGAAACTTATGTGGCACTAGAGAATTAATAAAATGGTGCAAGAGTGAAATGGAGGAGCAGAAGCAAAGGTAGACAGAGGTGGAAGGATTGACTTCAGTATATGCGTGAAAGAGGTGCTGGATGGGAGGAGGGGCGTTGAATGACTGGGGACAGGTGCATGGGAGCGATTCATTCATGCTCACCCCTTCAGGGATCAAGGCGTACGGCAATATAATAAAAAGTTAAAGTGTGGATTGGGCCTGAGTATAGATATATATTTTGTATGAAGCAGTTTGAAGCATAATTTGCAAAGGTGGCAAGTGATAGACTTTTCCAATTTAACTCGTGTACCGGCGACTTATTTTTAACTAGATTTTAGCTACATTTAAGAATATTTTTAACTAAAGCAATAATTATAACTACTAAACAATAATAATCTGCAGTTTAAGAAGGATCTGTGGTACTTAAAATGTTTAACCGAGATAGTTAGAAGCCCGTGGATTGCTGAAAGCCCTTTTTAAACTGAATTTAATAGTCGAATAGTAGCCAGAATAAAGTTAAAAGAACATAACCGGTACAGAAGGGGTCAAGATCTACGAGGACAGGCTATTTCTAGACTTATATAGGCTGGACAGAGGCAGCAATAGGGATCTGTACTTTTCTTTGGAGAGGGGAAGGGAACTACGGGTATTTAATGCGGAGTGGCTGAATGGATCACTACAGGCAAAATGAAAATAAATCTGGCAAAAGGTCTTCAAATCGGCAAACTAATGGGGCGAAGCTCTTCAAAATCTTTGTACTAATGGGGCTAAACATGAGGGACAGGGGGGACAGAAAACAAAACTTAAGACAGTAAAGTAATGCAGTTTGAGAGGATGGTAAGAGGCTAAACTTATAAACAAACTCTACAAATACAGTTTCAGAACATAAATCTAAACTTATAGCCGAACCGATTACAAATGGGATTGGAGAGCATCATGAATAGAAACTTTAGGCCAAACATTTTAAAATATCTGAAAATAACATCTGACCACCTGTAAGAGCTTTAAAATGCTTTTAATATCTAAACTGATTTTGTGCAACTAGGAAAGTAGGGAGAGTGAAGAGATAATTGTGCAAGGGTGATAAGCGATCCAAGATATTTTTAAATTAAATATTTAGCGGAGGGATATACTGTACATGAGAATGAGGAAGTACGTGAGTGGTGTGGTATGGATGTAGATGTGCTGGAAAGTGTGAACAGGAACACCGAGAGGTTTCAGCCATGTGAAACAGATAGGAAGCGAGAGAATTACAAAAAAGTGTACAAGTGTGAAGTGGAAGGGCAAATGCAAATGTTAGACCGAGAGGTGGAAGGATGGAGTCAAGTACCATACAGTATATGTGTGAAAGCAGTGCTGGATGGGAGGGGCGTCTAATGACTGGGGACAGAGGTGCAGGGGAGCTATTAACCCTTTCACGCACATATGACTCAGAGGTTGTCAGATTAGCAATAAGAAATAGGGTTCTCTCACTTATAATTACCTCTCTAAAATTAGTTTTCTGCCCACAGCTAACTCAAACACAACTGCAGAGGTTGAAGTAACTAAACTAAAGGTTTCTAAATACCCCTGATGGTAACAAAGGCTTTAAAGCATCTCTAATAGGCTCAAAATTGCGTCATATGTCTGAGAGGGTTAATTTGTGGTCACCCTTTCAGGGATCACGGCGTCCAGCAATAGATATAGTATTTCGTATGAAAGGGTTTGAAGCATAATCTGCAAAAGTGGCATGCGAGACTTTTCCATGTTAACCCTCATGTACCGGCGGTCTTTTTAACTAGACTTTACCTACCGGTACATTTAATAATAATATACAAATTAATGTAATAATTATAACTAAACTATAATCTGTGCAGCTTAACAAGCACGTGTCATAGTTCAAATGCTTAACCAAGATGCAGTACTTAGAAACCCTTTGATTGCTGGAGGCTCTTTTTAAACTGAATAAAATACAGTAGTCTCATAGTAGCCAGAATAAAGTTAAAAGAACGGTGCTGCTACAGACAGAGGAGGTTAAGGTCTATGAGGACAGGCTATCTTTTAGAACTTTACATAGGCTGGACAGCGGCAGCAATAGGGGTATGTACTTTTCTTTCAAGAGGGGCAGGGAACTACGGGTATTTAATGTAGAGCGGCTGAATGGATCAAGAAAAATATTTTGAGGTGGTATGGTCATGTGCCGAGAAATTTTAAAAGGAGAATGCAGAAATATAAATTTATGTCAAGCAAGTTCTATAGCAGAAGTACTAAACTGCTGAACATAGTGATAGAGTGGATAAATGCCAATACAGTACCTTTGAGAGAGGAGCTGAGTGAGCAAAAGGAAACTGACTATTGAAAAGAACAATGGTATGAGAAGTAGAACACCTATTTACAAATTTCTGTTGTGTCTGACATAGGAAGCCGGTTTCAACAAGCTACTAGGGGTTTACTACCTTGATAGCGCAATTCATAAATGCGCGGAATTTCGGTGAGAGTATCCTAGGTTCGAGTATTTGTTATTTCATTAATAGAGTGTAGAAGCAAAGTTGGTTGGTGAAAACATATTAATTCACCTAAGGCCATCCTTAAGTATAGTTTCCCAGTTGACTATCATAAAAGAGGATCGTGTATAACCTTCACAGGACCTAACAGTTACCCTTTTAAATATAAAAAAGTTTTCTAACCATATTAAAATAGTCTAACCATAGCCAGAATAAAATTTAAATATTTCAAAGACTAATTTAATTTCACACCAGGATAAAACTAGCAATGACTAACTGTTTGAATTTTCTGCCAAATTAATATAAATTACCTACATATATACTTTCAGTACCTTAAAATGATTAACTTAAAATTACCTATTTGAACCGTAATGGAAAGCTGTAGACATTTTGAACCATTTTTGTTCCAAAATTTGTACGGACTTTATTTTACTTTAAATCCGGAGAAAATACAAACTAAATAAAAGCCTAAATTTCTTTACTTAAAATCCGGACAAAATATATAACTAAATCTTTAATTTCTTTACACTTTTACGCAATTACAGCCTTCAACACTACAAATCCAAACATATGCCTCATTTTGTAATCTATGTACCAACTCTTATTGTACAATCTAAATCAAGTCGTTCACTGTAAACCTTTGTCTCTAGATTTCACACATTTATTCAGCACGTCTACGACGGGCAACTTAAAGGTCTAAAAGCTAAACTAATATTTAAATTATGAGCAAAGTCACTTACATTTAATTATAAGCAAACCAATTTAAATTTCACCACGACAAAAAGTACCAAGATATAGTTAAAGAGCAAAGCAATTAAAGTCTAAGAAAACTATTTTAATTAGTTAAAGAGCAAAGCAATCTATATTAAAGTTTAAGAAAAAAAGGCATTTAAAAGTTTTAGATCAATTAAATGTAGACTACCTTTCAGCAAAGCAACACTTTACATTAAATAATCAAAGCAATTTCATGAAACTTTGAGCACAGTTACTTTAAATAAAGATTAAACAAACTAAGTATTTAATTGTACCTTCAAGATAAACTTTGAAATTTAGAGACAACCTAGATATTTCTGAATATGAACATTCACAGGCTATTACAAAATCCCATTAAGGAGAGGTTTTTAGTAGATTCCCTAGACTTCCATCAAGCTTAAAATTACTCCCCCTAGACCCCCTTTCAAGATAAATTTGTAAATTTTTCGGTAGAGACATTTCCCGGCCCAAGGCCGGTTCCCCTTAAATTACAGGCTCGCTATCGCTCGCCAGGAAAAAATAGACACCTGAATGGTCTTAAAATTGACAGAAATGGGGCGAGGGTTCTTAAAATCGCCAAACTAATGGGGCAGACTTCTTAAAATCTCAAAAGCAATGGGGCTAAACAGGAGGGAGAAAGGGGTCCAGAACAAATTCACCCAGGTGGAAATCTCCCCTTAACACTTAGGTGATTGCAACTTACAATAATTTAGTTTCTGAACAAGGTTACCCGTGAACTATTGAAAAAGATTGTACGCTTCCTAAAGGTGTTAAACTTAGACATTCAAAAATATTAACACAAATCCTGACTTGCCAATTGCCATATTCCATTATTTTTAAAAGTGGCGAAAAGTTTATTCCTAAACATTAGATCCGATAATTAATGAACCGCTATGCCTCTTATGCAATGTTATAATTTAAAACTTTCAAAATAAACAACCCAAAACAAGTAACAATATAAATACAAAACAAAACTTTAATCAAAATTACTACGTGGAAATTATCACTAACAAAGGAAAATATCATTTTAATGTAGTATTACTGTAAAGTTCGTAACCAGCCTTATGAAGGCTGCAGCCCAGTAGAGGCTGTTGAAAAATAGCTCATTCTCTCTGTAAAGTTTGTAGTTTACTGTATTGGGCAGTAAATAATTTAATAAATCAACTTTTTCGCCACCTTCAAAATCACAGACTATAGCATTCATTGTTCTTAGGAACAAAGTTTCGAACCGCGAAAATTAAATTTTGCGGCGCAATATTGCTATACACTAAGTCCCAACTTAAAATTTAAAACAACGTTACTGACAAAAATAGTAAATTCAAAAATACTACATTGTAATAGACTTTTAAAAGTTAATTTACAGCATAAAATAAATCTTTGAAGGATTATTACAAATTTTAGTTTAAATGTAATTACTTTATATCAAGCTTTCAAATATACTACTTTACTTTAAATTATAAAATATACTTTATATCATACTCTAGAATAAACTACTTTACTTTAAATTATAAACATTCAAATAAGTAATTAAAATTAAGTTTAAGAGCAGATATGCAATTTAAGTCTTATCTAAAAAAACAAGAAACTGAACTTTAATGGACAGTAACCAAACTAATTCAAGAGATTTAAGTGAGTAAACATTAACTGTATACAAAAGGTTGTTAACCCTTTTAACAATATTGAAAATTCTATGACTTATTGTAGACATCATTGACGTCAATAGAAATGTTAAAGTAAAATTTACCAATTATAAAGACAGTTCCATGTTCTACATGGGTGCCTTAGGAATGACATGCAACACAGGAGGAACTATAGGATATCCGCTAACTGAAATAATAGCTACTAAATTAGTCATATTTCCATTTATTTGGATAACTTACTTGGTCTTTTCAAGTTCATCTTTTTACTTTACTAAAAGTTCTCAATAAGGAATGGATTTTTGTTTTGCTTTAAATGTAAAACACTCAACATTTTGATCTGAAGTGACTAAAGCTTATTTTTGGTTGATTTGCAATTATTAAATATTAAATTAAGCATAAGAACTAAGTAGAAAAAGCTCCTTGTAAAGCATGGAGAGTGTAGGGCCGTACAATGGTGCAAAACTGCATCATAACAGTCTAATTCCACGACCCCGAGGGGTCATGTTGACCTCAGGCATAGCAAGCTTGAGAAGCAAGCGACAGCAGCGATCCGCCTAGAAACTTTAGTACTTGAGTCCTAGAGACAGTCCCCACCCGTTAGACCGTCTTACTGCCGTGGTACCACCTGCTATGCCCTCACCCCAATGGGCAATGACTTTATCCGCGAGGAGCACCCTCAATGTACATGGCTTGATCTAGATAGCATATACTTTTTGTCATTTTATGACATTTATTCCTTATGAATGAAAAAGTCTCATATCAGATAAATATAAGTGTTTTCTGTCTATACTGGAAAATTTAGTTATAAAACGGTAACTGGAATTAATTTAGATTTATGTTATTTACTGTACAAAACATTTAGAAATTAGTTGCAACAAAATTAAGTGAAATTTTAAGTAAACCCTAGATTATCTTTAGCAATATTTAAGACCGACTAATAAAACACTCCTGTGCTGCCAACTTTAAACCCTCTGCACGAAGGTGCACTCTTAAAAAGGCATCTCCCTAGGATGTTTTTTTAAATTCATATTGGCAGTCAAGTTAAAAATATAAGAGTTGTTACTTCTATTACAATATGAGGCACACTAATTTAGGACATATACTGTAGGGCCATGTTCTCAACTACATAATGTTGGTTACCAGGATGATAATTACTTCTATTATTTAAAAACTAATCCAAAATATAGACTTAGGTTTCATCCTAATTAATTTATTTTAAAAGTTAATATTTTAGGCAGTAATCCAGAAATACAGTTTGGCGCTTATTTAATCTCTACAGTACAGTACAGTACGGTACTTTAAATAATAAATAAAGTTTTAATTAATTACTTTATAAACTGTAATCCACAACAATTACACATTTTGCCTTTCTAATAAAATGTCCATAAATTCATTTACTAGGCTATATGCAGCTTGAAATAATGGCTCCATAATATCCTAACATACCTGGCTTTAATAATAGGAGTGATGGTGGTAGAGGTGGTGGTGATAGTTGTGGGGTGGTGGTGTAGAAGCAGGTGCTCTTCTTTTATCTGCAGAATTTAATATATTTAATATCTCTACCTCTATAATCCTTAGTTTTATACTTTAACAATATTTAATATTTAATTAATTTTATACTTTAACAATATCGAGTCAGATTATTTCTTAATTTAATAAACAAAATTGCAATGTAAAACTCTAAAAATAAACTAATATGGAGCAATAGTATTTTAATTTAATACAAATACAATTTCAATGCAAGTTTAGTATTTTAATATTCCTTCCTTTTACTCTAAATTTAAGGTACCGGTACGGTGTATATTTCTCAATTTAAATAAAGTAATAAAATAATTTAGGAAAATTTGCAGGTGATGATTTATTTGGTGGTGGTGTGATCAGAGGTTTATAATCGGCTTAATGAATGACATGTTTACCTCTAAATTATTTTTTACTTTAATAATCGTGACTAGTAGCATTTAGCCCAATTTAATTTTGAAATTGGTAAATATCAAACGGATGCCCTAACAAAATCAGAGCGAGTCGGCTGCCAGTATCCCGCAACAGCTCCAACCATTGTAGAAGTCTTTGACCCCTTTTCACATCTGCGGACAAAACAAAATATTAATACTGGACTGCTGTACACTCTGACACCATAGATGGTACTGGTGGGGTTAACTTGGGACATTCTAAATAGATCTGGCTCCATTTAACCACTAGAAGCCTATTACTGGACTGCTGTACACCGACACCATAGATCAGTGTTATTTACTAATTTTTTCAAGAGAGCCAAAAGTTCAGGACATATTCAGAGTGAGAGCCACATAAGCCATAAGGCGCATAAGCCATAAGGCAAATAAGCCACAAGGATAAGTAGAACAAAAATATATATAGGAACTAAATTACATATTTTTTGTGTTTCCATAGCCACAAATTTATAGAACAAGACTAGTAACAATTATTATATTGAAATTCTTAAAAGAAAAGTAAAAAGAAATTCTCTCTCTCTCTCCTCTCTTGTGAGCCGCCAATCAGGTCATTGCGAGCCGCCACTGGCTCGCGAGCCGCGCAATGAAGACCACTGCCATAGATGGTACTGGTGGGGTTAACTTGGGACATTCTAAATAGATCTGGCTCCATTTAACCACTAGAAGCCTACCGGTATTTCACATCACATTGAGAAAATATGCTTTACCTACATACTACCGGCTCTGTAGTGTAGTGGAGAAAGTCTGCCTCCCACCCCAGGTGACCCAAGTTCAATCCCACCCTCAGGCATGAAGGTTTTTCGCATACACTGGGATGATATTGTTTAATCCATGGACTGCTAATAGATGGACAAAATAACAGTTAAAGTTCGATTAGAGTTGGTACAATCGGGGGTATTAAGTGTTGTCATACATTTCAGTGGTTATCGCTCAAAAAGTGTTATTGGTATCTTTATAGTTACTAGGAAAAGTGCTTATCCCTCAAATTATTAGTCAGCGTCCCAAACTTTGTGAAATATCTGACAACACTTATTAACCTCAACCGTACAGCCCAAGTAAATAATTCGCCAGTAACCAGGAAAAAAAAAAAAAAAGAGTTCTTCTAAAGGATCGAGACTAAACATTTCAAAGACATTAGTCTAGTATGGAGGATATTAGAAATTATGATTTAAAACTTGAAAACAAACAAGGGCAACAATAAAGACAACTTCTCAACTTTTCCAGACTACAAATTATTACTGCATGTACAATTGAGTACCGCTTACGAACAAGGTTATTGGCGAAATTATTTCCATGTACAGTCTGCCAAATAAGTGATGTCGTGGAACAGTATATTTCTATCAATAATTGGCATCGGCACTATCTAAGCATTAATTCATAGTTTTGAGTGAAATATGCAGCACACAGGAGCAAAACTTATTGACAGCGGCGACACAACCTATTTGGCCAACTGTACACAAGGTTACCGGTACCTTAGGTTAGAGTAGATTAGCATAGATTACTAATAGAATCGAGACCGTGAAAGATATGAACTACTGGGATCGCCTTAAACATCTCAAACTATACTTGCTCCAAAGGCGTAGAGAACGATACCAGATAATCTAAGTCTGGAAAATTCTTTAAGGCCACTTACCCAATATAGGAATCACGCTCAGCCAAGAAAGGACAAGGGGGAGATCGTGCTATGTAGAAGGCCTGAATACCAGCAGCAGAAGCACCATGACACTGCGGGCAAACTCCTTCAGCAGATCAGTGCCTAAGCTCTTCAACGGTCTCCCCACCTACCGGTACCTAAAGAACATGTCATCCTGTACGGTAGAGGTTTTCAAGAAACATCTAGATACCTTCCTACAGAACTTCAGAAGATAGAAGACACCTCCCACGCCATCCCACCATACGTGGCCACACTACAAGTTGGTTCACCGAGTACCACTTCATTGGAGGCAGCAGGGCCAGGGAGGAGGCAGCAGCAGTTCCTGTAGCTGAGGTAGTCGACCGAAATCTCCACAAGGTAACACAAGGTAAGGTATTAGTATCGTGGGTTAAATTACATTTACTATAATCTTAATTTATATTTGCAGAACAAATTACGGTAAGATTAGGAGTAGTGGGCGTACCACTACCGACATACAGCATAAATCATCTATAAAACATTAACCTAACCTAGTACTACATAAATACTAGGTTTGGTTAGGTTAATGTTTTATAGACGAGTCATGAGTTATTATCACAAGCACTTTTTCCCACAACATTTATCCTCAACACTGGTCTGGCAGCTTATGAAGTCAACTTTTGATTACTTAAATTAATCTACCATCAGTCTAGTTTCCAATAACAGGGCAAAATATTCCAGAAATTATACTAGATTTTTTTTGATGATCGAATGTTATGCTGTAGGCTATGTTGGTAGTGGTACGCCCACTATTCCTAATCTTACCCAAATTACTTACACATTTTCCCCGAGTAAATAACACTTAAGGTTCTTATACAGTCCACCCTTGGGTAATGCGGGTATATCGTACCGGCCCAAGGCCGTGTTAGGCAAATACGGTTACATAAAGCATAGGTTAGGCTAGCCTCCATGGGAAAAATTCCATTCGTTCTGGCCACTTCCCCAAAGTCCCCTTTTTTTTTTACCATTTACCACCCGATTTATCTATTTATTTGTCAGTATTATTACGTTGGCAACATACCTTCATACTAGGGGTCAATAATATATCCAATGAAGACCATTGGTACTATGAAATGCCATTTATTTGACACTAAAACAATGCTGCTCAGCTGTAGTTCAACAATAACTACCACATGCCGTCTGCGTGAGTCAGGCTAAACTTGCCAACAATCTACCGCTTTCATTGAGTTATAGTTTAATGTATTTTTCTTTGGCTTTTACTATTATAAATATTATTTGGTAAAATTAAATTAAATTTCATAGAGTAAATTATAATAACATTTTATTGCATACAGAAATAACTCTGGTTTAGACATATTAGCGCGTTTTTCAAAGGCACAAAGAATATAGATTACCATAGATTACCAGACAGAAGCAGACAGCCTCCCGAGATTGTCTGGTAGTTTTTGGGTCAGCTCGGCCAAGACCAAAGATTAACGGACTCTGGGGGTGTGGCCACCAGCCGGGAGGCAGGACTCTGGTGACAGTTTCAGCCACTCACAGCCTTCGTTACAAGGCATGATTCAAATGTTAGACAACTGACAGGGGTGAGTGTTGTAAATATTATGTCCTTCATATACTTAAAATTATTATTTCGAATGAATTAGAGTCCTTTGCATTCCTATAGAGTTGGGAAGTAATATTATTGTTTAATTAACACATTTGTCTCTGAATTATGCTTTTTTATTATATATATTTAACAATTATAAGTCTGCCATGAGCAACTTGCCAGTTTTTCAAAACATAAAAACTCTATGGTCCACAGTGTCTTTGAAAAACGCGCATAGCCACGCAAGAACACACACACACACACACACACAAACCGACTCAACAATAACACACACGATTTCAGTCACCCGGAAAATCAGCTGGTGAATCTGTGTTTCAAATTAACTTGCATTGAAAGTATATTCGTCGTATAAGGCCATCCATGGTTTTGGAGGGTTACCCGAGGGCCGACTGTATTTTATTTCTCAAAAGTACCAACATAATTTCTCTACTTAAAACTAATACATTACAAAATTTAGTTATTGCAGCAGCACTATAATCTACACAGGAACTATCTAATTTTTATTCTGTCTAGGAACATTTACTTTGAGACAGTGGGTTGCCATGGTCAACAGATAAGTTTTGTCCTAAAAATCTACAATAATTGACAGTTTCAAGCAAATGCCGACCGACTGGGTTGTGGAACATCTGCCACGACAAAACTTTCTCTAGCGAAGTTATAAACGGGTAAATAAACCTGAACGAAGTCAATATCATGTAACTGGTTACTATTCAGGCCAACCTCATTACTACAAAAATTCAAACTAAAATAAACCAACACTGTACTTATCTAAAACCAGGATTGTGTCTATCCAAGCTCGGTTTTAACTTCGGAAGGTTCAGTCTTTTAGGACACCACTAGTAGTAGTAGTAGTAGTAGTAGTAGTAGTCGTCGTCTTCTTCTCTGCAAGGTTCCAACTTCACGAATTCAGCTGTACCTGTGAAGATACTTAGGCTATATTAAAATAACTTACATTTATAAAAAATTGAAAAGGAATACCTTGAGATAGTTCGGCCATATGGAACGTATGTGAAGCGAGAGAATGACTACATATAAGAAGGTGGAAAGACAGGGAGAGGTACACCGAATGAGAGTTGGAAGGGGACTGAGTGAAGTATATGAGCGAAGGCGGTGCTGGATAGAAGGGGCGTAGACCGACTGGGGACAGGTGCATGGGAGCGTTTCGTTCGTGGCCACCCCTTAGGGAATCACTGGATTTACCGTTAAGAGTATAACTTATCTAAAAACAAAGCAAACACCGTATAGAATCATTTACAGTCTTAGGACTACGAGAATCGCGAGGGTAGCCTATATTATTAGTAATTTTCATAAGCAATAAAATAAAATATTTATGATAAACTAATATGGATTGGATTTTTTGGAAAAATGCGTGAATAGTATATAGGCTCTACTGTTTGGAAGTTATTAAAATATTTAGTCCGCATCAATATAGATATTTAATTTGTTTTGCTACTGTAATTTTAAATTTGCATTTCCTCTTATATTGGGATAATCTAGAAAATAAGATTGTTTGGTTAGGCCTATGCATTGATAATTTTTGCTCGCCATGTACGGTCGCGCTAATAAGTCCTGTCCCAGCTGTCATTACGTGTGGCTTGCTCTGTGCTGTATTAATGTCTGTCGGATGTTGAATAGGGTGGGTAAGTGTAGGAACATGTTTGTATATTTCACTCTATATGAGGAAATGAAGCTTAGATATTGCTGATACAAATTATTGATCAAAACATACTTGGTGCCGAGACATCACTTATTATCGCGATTGTACCGGTACCTACTTAGCCTATATACTGTATTATACATAAACTAACATTTTGAATGACTTAATAATACGCATACTTATATACTTTGAATCCACATGCCTAAATTATGACTAAACTGAAAAACTTCAATAAGTCTTTCAGCCATTTAAGGCGATTATTATATATATAACCTAGTGGAATTTGGTTCCGGTTATATAATACTAACATAGGCCTAGGTTTATCTTTCGATATTTATAAGTTACATGTACATTATTATTGTGGGTTAAAACAGCGATAACTTAAGTGTATCGTCTCGCGGTAGTGGAAATAGCGTTTGACAGTGAACAGTAGTAGACATTATCGTCAAAGGGCAATTTTATTTAATTAGCCTAACCCTCTTTATTAAATCGACAGATTATATTTAGATTTTATGAAACTTAGGATATATCTGTGGTACTTCAAACCATTGAGTTTTGTAACCTTTTAAGCGCTAGACTTGCCTCCTAATCTGAATAGTTACCCTTCTCTCTCTCTCCCCCCCCCCCCTGACACGGACACTAGGTTAACCCTCTCCGACATGTGACGCGATTTTGAGCCTATTACGGATACTTTAAAGCCTTTGTTACCACCAGGGGTAGCCTATTTATAAACCTTTAGTTTAGTTACTTCAACCTCTGCAGTTGTCTTTGAGTTAGCTGTGGGCAGAAAACTAATTTTGGAGAGGTAATTATAAGAGTGAGAGAACTTTCTTATTGCTAATCTGGCAATCTCTGCATCATACGAGTCTGAAGGGGTTAAGCACTGACGCCTAGGTATAGCACTGACGCTAGGTATAGTACCAAGGTATAGTACGGACGCTAGGTATAGTACCAAGGTATAGTACGGACGCTAGGTAGAGTACCGACGCTAGGTTTAGCAAGAGATGCAACATTGCGGCTAAGAGACTGCAAAGTAGTAGAAAGTAGTACCCCACGAAAGATTTAGAGTAAAGTTAGTCATGGAATAATTAACTTAACCCTTTCACGCACATATGACGCAGAGGTTGCCAGATTAGCAATAAGACAGAGTTCTCTCACTTATAATTACCTCTCCAAAATTAGTTTTCTGCCCACAGCTAACTCAAAGACAACTGCAGAGGTTGAAGTAACTAAACTAAAGGTTTTTTAAATACCCCTGATGGTAACAAAGGCTTTAAAGTATCCCCAATAGGCTCAAAATCGCGTCATATGTCTGAGAGGGTTAACTCACTAAAACTTAAGCGAGTACCCACCCCTAACATTAACACGACATTTGCAGTACCGCGAAACTGTTTTAACCCACAATAATTTATGTATAGAGCAAGATTAATCATAATAAGTCCAGGGGGTGAGGCAGACTGCCCCACTGCCTAAATTTTAATTGAACCGTAAATATGGGAAATAGGCTAAGTTAATGCCCAAAGTACCCTACTAACCTCGAGCGCTAGGTCAACAAAGCGATCCAAGTTACTCCCAAGAACGCAACTTTACACAGAGTTATCTTTATATTTCGTCTAATTAAAATTAGAGTTTCCCATTTCCTTTTGGGAGATTTCGTATACCGGTACGGTATACCACAAAAAGGTGTAGCTTTGTGTTCGATGCGTGGACACATAATAAAAGTTTAATATGTCCCGTGGTGGTAGGTTACCGGTCAAGTGCGCGACCCTAAAGTAAAATCGCACCTGGCAGGTGTGTAAGCTCGATAGAGGTCTAGGGAGGAAACTAATAAATGATAAAAGTACATGAGAAAATATAAACTAACCATCTCTCCTTAAGGGAAACTTTAGTCAGTCATTTCCCCTGACAGTTTCAATATCCCCTTATACAGTAGATGCAGTCTGTATCAGCAATTAGTGCACAAATTACCTCCGCCCATGGAGATTGACTTAATTTTTTGTCTGGGCCCCCTTCTCCCTCATGCTTAGCCGCATTAGTTTTGAGATGCAAGACTTTCGCCACATTAGTTTGGATATTTTCAGACCTTTCGCCCCATTTCAGTAAATTCTAAGACCTTGCGTGCCATTTAGGCGTGACTTTTATTTTGTTCTTGGCGAGCGATAGCTAGCTTGTAATTTAGGAACCGGCCTTCAGTCTGGAAATGTCTGGGTACGGTATGATCTTTTAAGTCATATTCCAAATTTATTATATGTGGTGTCCCCAGTTCGAATCCCGGGAGGGCCATATGCTTTCATTAGTTTATTCAGGTACATTGCAGTTTGTATTTGACATTAATGTTAAAGAACTGGGTGTTACTTATATCGACTAAGATTGGCCGCATTTTATACTACCTGTCAAGTTTCATGCGAGAGATGCGTAATGAGTGATACACAAAAGGGTAGAAATATCCACCTAATAGGACTTCCCACCTGGTAGGTTAAGGAGAAGCAGTTCGTTTTTGGAGTCTACACCTCCCTCATGTTTATCCCTATTAGTTAGCCTAGGAGACTTAAAGACAATGCCCCATTAGTTAGGCGATTTTCATACCTTTTGCCCCTTTTGTTGCCAATATTAAGAACTTTCGTGCCATTTAAGATTTTTTTTTCCTGGCGAGCGATAGCGAACCTGTATTTGAAGAGAATCAGGCCTTCGGCGGAGACATTTTTCTACCGAAAAATTTAAAAATTTATATCGAAGGGGGGTCTTGTGAGATTTTTTTTGTTAAATCTTTGTAGAGGTTTAGAGCATACTAAACTCAGTCCTTAAACCATTGAGCCGAACCAGTAAATTATGCTGCACACTTCCGTCTGAGCTCCCTTAAGTTACTCTTCAACCCCACTTAGGCCTACTAGGTACTAGTGCCACGTATTAACTGGTAGGGGTTAGTCTAATCCATCATCCTAGGGACACACTATACTCTGTTCCAAATACGTAGTCCAGAAATCGTGAACCTTAACCTTTGCAACTCAAAAAGGGGCTAAGTTTCCACACCTGTTCCCTGGTTGACCCTTCCCAAATGGTAGAAATATAAGCTCTATTACTCTAATCAATCGCTAGTTATATAGGTTGATGTTCACGAGTCTTGGCCAACTTTGAATAGAGTATAGATGGAAGGGAAGGGTTACTCTAGTCTATATCCAACGTACTAGGTCTACAGTAGGTTAGGTTGTTAGCAAAAATTAAAGGGTAAGATCCTGTGTAGCGGGAGGAACTGTTTTTCAGATGCCTATTTACTAAGAAACATTGAACAATATCTTTAACCTAACCAAAACCTAACCTAGTATATTAGTAGACTATATATTAATGTAAAATGTAAACAAATATTGTAACATTAGCAAATTATTGAGATATATGTCCAGGTCCACCCGCTACACAGGATTATACCAATTAAAGTCTTTCTATGTTGGTTCTAGGGACTTACTACTGGTTAGGCAAAAGTTAGTTTTTTATCCCACATACTACGTACTAGAGACACTTAATACCTGGTAGGTAGGGGTTGTTTCGTATGCTATCAAATTTACTAGGTTTATATCCACAGGTTGGCTCAGGTTTTAAAGTCTGGTTTAAGAGTTAAAAAAAACACACAATTCGAAAAAAGTTACCTATAAAGTGAATATTGATATTATATAATAGGCTATTTATTAATACGCAGCTCCCGCATTGGCAGGTGGTATACAGTGCGACTAATCTATTGTAACCGATAAAATATACAGCTTCACCGTTATAATCACAGACTTATATCACATACGCGACTTATAATATATTGTCTCAGAAGTGTTTTGCAATAGCCTAGGATTTTTATCATGCGATTAAGTACGGTAATTTGCTTGTTCTTCCCATGTTCGAGCCATGTATTTTAGTTTGTCCCCTAGGCTAACAAATTGGTAGCATTCAAGGAGACTACAGCAAGACTTCTTACCACTGACCAGGTATAGGCTATCTATAGTGTTTACTAGCCTATACCCCTTTGAAAGGACATTAGCCTTACCTAACCTATCCTAGTATTATGGGTGGGGGCTGCCGCCCCCACACCCCCGCTATTTGACATCTTAGACAGACTTTTGGTGTATTTTTTCTGTGAAATCGGGTTTTTTCAAGTGTCGATAACGAAATTCCTCCATGCGGACTATAATGAGACAAATATGGCGAGTCTATTGGTCCCTATTTTCCCTAATAAATTGTTTCTAATAAGGCGGATGTAGTTTCCTTGAAGATTATCCATATTTTTTCACAAACCAACTTCTAAAACACAATTAAATCAACGGATACATGTGGCACTCCTAGGATACTCCCACCGAAATTCCGCGTATTTGCATTACTCTATCAAAACCTCGTTAGAACAAATTAATTGTGAACATAAAGCAAATAGCGAAAGTTCTTATCTTTATATTATATGCTCATCTACGCCATCCAAGCAAATAGTGAAAGTTCTTATCTTTATATATGCTCAACTACGCCATCCAAGCAAATAGTGAAAGTTCTTATCTTTATATATGCTCAACTACGCCATCCAAGACAAATAGTGAAAGTTCTTATCTATATATGCTCAACTACGCCATCCAAGCAAATAGTGAAAGTTATCTTTATACATGCTCAACTACGCCATCCAAGACAAATAGTGAAAGTTCTTATCTATATAATTATGAGCGCCATCCAAGACAAATATGAAAGCTTTTAACCTCTGAAGTGCGCATGGGGGTAATTGGAAACGTCCCCCTGTGCTGACGTATTTGAGGTGTTTCCGTCACTAAAATATTCATTGTGCCATTAATAGCATTAATATTTATCCATATGCGCCTATTAGGGGTTGATTATAAAGGTATTAACCTGAAACAACAATAAAACGAGTGAAAACAGCGTTTGGATGGTCAAAATCGGAGATATAGCCCGCGAGTTGTATAATGTATGGGTGAGGCAATCTGCTTTCCCGCCAATTTCCCCCAAGGCCACTGAGACACAGTCGATCGATACTCTCTCTCTCTCTCTCTCTTGCACTCGCTTGCTATCAGTGATGACCACACCCTCCAATCGGATTTCTAATATTAGCACGAAAATATACCTCAGAATAAGGGAATAACAGGGAAAATAGGTGATAACTGAAGGAGAGGAGGAAAGTGGGGAAGGAGGGGAGGTAGAGGACTGAGATTTTGCATGGCCCAGGGGCCAAAAAAAAATAAAAAATTAAAAAAAAAAAAATATAAATTTTTTTTTTTTTTTCGATGTCAAAAGTTGATTTTTATTTTCTCTGACTCTTAAGAGTCTTCCCGCAGTGCGCCGGGGGAACTCTTAAGAGTCTCCCCGCAGCTCCCGGGTTAAAGGTCATTAATTTTATGAGTATGAAGGAGAAAAGGTAGGCTGCCTGTAACTAGTGCCTCCAAAAACCAAAAGAGCGACACACAGCCAAATTCAAGGGACGTTAAAATATTTTGCATGCCCACTAAGATTAAGGCCATAAATCATAGGATGAAACATTGATTGGAGTGAGTTACAGTTCAATTGTTATTAGAAAACTAGGCAAGAATGTAGTTACCGGGTGTACCGCCCACCTTGTTTACGCTATGCGGATGCCTTTGGATATAAAAATAAATTAGCCTAACCAAACAACCTAACCTAACCTAGTATTCATGCAGTAATGACAGGGGACAAATAGCAGAAAATATAGCGTCGAAATAGACGGGAACACGGGAACGTAAGTGCGAGCCCAAAACATGACAACCGTACACCCGGAAACTACATCCTTCCCGAAAACTAAAACTGCCAATTCTTTGGTTGGAGCTGGACAGAATAGGAGAGACTTTAAAGGCGGGTACCGTGCCTACCACTCGCCACAAGGGAAGGGGAATGCACCGAGAGCCCTCCGAAACACTTTGTTGCGTATTGTTGGGCCCTGGCATTATATTAACAACTATATCCCAACACCTTTGAAAGTCCAAACCAGAAATAGGCCTATATTTACAAAAGTTAAAATCAAATTAGATTCTAAACTAGTTCATATCATTTTTGGTTTAATATATACAAAAACTACAATTAAAAAGAGCAACACTAAATTTCAAAGCTTAATGTCGAAACAGATTTTAAAGTCCAATCCAAACTAAGTCCGAAGCTATATTGAACTCCAAACTAAAACAATGTTCAAAATTGTTTTTTTACTTTATAAATACGCATAAATACGCAAAATTTATTGGACCAACTAATCTAATTAACGTTACTTTAATCCTCTCCGACATATGACGCGATTTTGAGCCTATTAGGGATACTTTAAAGCCTTTGTTACCATCAGGGGTATTTAGAAACCTTTAGCTTAGTTACTTCAACCTCTGCAGTTGTCTTTCAGTTAGCTGTGGGCAGAAAACTAATTTTGGAGAGGTATTTATAAGAGTGAGAGAACTATTTCTTATTGCTAATCTGGCAACCTCTGCGTTATAAGAGTCTGAAGGGGTTAATGTTCATAACTATTCTTATCAAAGTCCAAAGCAATAAAACTTAAGACTGTGCAGGTACTCACCACGAACCACACCAGGAAAGTAGAATCCAATAAGCGCCTTAATCACAGTAGACTCTAGGGTGGAGGGCAGTAGCGAGTTTTCGAGCACTATGTCACTGGCAGAAGATAGATAAATTTACTATAGTATATTTTTTTCCAGCTGAGGTGAAGTTGCCATGTTTCTATCTTTGTTACTCGGCTATAAGGTAGATTTTGTATCGAAATATGATTTTAATTATGAAAACTTGGCATTAATACGACACAGCCATAGTAGTTTCATATATATCCGTTAAATATCGATAAATCAGCTACTAAGATTCAATTTACCATCAGCTGGAACAAAGAGTATAGTTACTCTTCCTTTCCAGGGCATTAATGCCAAGAGCTTTACACCGATTTCAAAATAACTTAATTTTTTTTTCAGTATCCAACATCATTATTTCCAAGGCCATGTTATATCTTATTATTTTAGAATTCAAATATTGTAAATTAGTCACCACTAAACTTGCGTAGCTGCAATTTCAATATAGCAGGAGTCATAATTATTTCGTTAACACCTGTACCGGCGACGTCTATATATTTTTGTCTAGATAAATGTTCACTATTGTGTGCAGAGCTTAAGAGGGTTTGGGTTGGTACAGCGTTAAGGAGAGATTTCCACTAGAGGATTTTTTTTCTGGACTCCTTTCTCCCTCATGTTTAGCCCCACTGCTTTTCTAATTTTAAGACGTTCGCCCTATTATTTTGATGATTTTAAGAACTTTCAACCCATTTTTGTCAATTTTAAGACCTTTCGTGCAATTTAAGAGGAACCGGCTTTCAGCCGGGAAATTTTTCTACCGAAAAATGTACAAATTTATCTTGAAAGGGGGTCTAGGGTTTGTAATTTTAAGTTTGATGGAGGTCTAAGCAACACACTAGAAACCTCCCCTTAAGCGAGCTAGTTCGAAGCCTGCAAATTGCTTAAAGCCTTTTTTAACTGAATAATATCGTCTAATAGCCAGAATAATTTTAAAACAGCACCGGTACAGAAGGGGTTAAATAACTGTAGCATAATTTAATTCCACGTATATCGAAGTTTTTGATGATTATGTATTAGCGAAATACCTATGTCCAAATCTTAATTATATATCTATATCTGAAGCACAAGAACACACTATCTATCTATCTATCTATCTATATGCTCAGGCCCAATCCCCATTTTGGGGGTAGCCGACTCAAGACAGAGCAACACACAACCAAAAATTACTTACTAAAATCACTGTTGGTGCTAAAAGTCCGGTTTACCCTTAATTATTCAATAAATAGAAACTAAAATTCTACTAATAGAAAAATTATATATTAGGCTACCGATTCAATTAGTTTGGTGTATGCCGTTAATGAAAGGATTGCGAAAGTCTGAGGTTAACGTAGACACGAGATGACTACGTAGATTAGATGCTTATGCCACGAACGCTCAGTGAAGACTAACTTAATTGCTGCCCAGCCAGATTCGTCATTGGTTCGTATTTAAGTCGAACTAGAGAGAGAGAACCATCCTTTTTTCGCGCGGTTCGAACACTTGTGGTCGATCCGTTGAAATTATTTTGGCGGGCTTATTAAAGATTCATTTGTTTGTGTACGGTTCAATTTTGTTCGGATACTTATAAGCTTGTAAAGCTTCATTACAGTCATAGAGTACAGATTGGATAGAGAGGAAAGAAAGACTAAAAATAGCGAGCCGCGCGTTCGAGAGATGGCAGCACGATCGCAAAGAAAACGGGAGGGTCCTCATTAATAAGTGTTGTCAGATATTTCACAAAGTTTCGGACACTGACTAATACTCTGAGGGATAAGCACTTTTTCCAGTAACTATAAAGATACCAATAACACTTGTTGATCGAAAACCACTGGAATCTATGACAACACTTAATATCCCCGATCGTACTCATAACGCTATACCCGTGTGACGTCACACTTTCTATGATTACAGTATTTTTTTTTTTCTATGTGATTGAGAGAGGCAAAAGGAAGAACTGCCTATAAGCGAGTGCCTCCCCCATAGTTGAAAGAGTGACAGGGCCAAATTAAGGGAAGTTCGAACCAAAATGCCTGGACACACGTGGCTGCTCGAATCTTTAACCCTTTCAGTACCGATGAAGTCTTTATAATTGTAGTCTAGCTTTATTTAGTCGATTTTATGCAGCTTCGTAAGGAACTATGATAGCTGAAGGGGTTAGTTTAGTTAGTTCCAAGCTATATAATTACTATAAGTCTATCCTAACCTGAACACAATCGTCTAATAGTAGCCAGAATAAAATTAAAAGGACGTGGTATTAAGAGAGGTGACCTACTTTTTGTTATTTCTGTCCTTTTCTCTCTTTCTCTGGCTTGTATCCATTCGGCCCCATTCAGCCAACTATTTTAAGACGTTTATCCCCATCTAGGTGTCGATTTCTTCCTGGCGAGCGATAGCGAGCCAGCATTATATGAAGAAATCCGGCTTCGCCGGAGAACTTTTTCTACCGAAAAATGTACAAATTTAGCCTGCTGTCAAACAAAAATAAAAAATATGCTGGCTCGCTACCGCTCACCAGTAAAAAATTGACACCTGGATGGGGATGAACGTCTTAAAACAGTAGGCTGAATGGGGCCAATTGGATACAAGCCAGAGAAAGATAGAAAAGGACAGAAATAAGAAAAACAGGTCACCCCCCCTTAAAAGTGTTAATACCTTCAGTGAGACGACGATTTATATATTTATATCAGTATTGGAGGATATGATAGAGTACTTCATCTATTACGGCTACCATATCCAAGGGGGTTAAGGGGGGTCACCTGCTTTTTGTTATTTCTCTCCTTTTCTCTCTTTCTCTGGCTTGTATCCATTCGGCCCCATTCAGCCAACTGTTTTAAGACGTTTATCCCCATCTAGGTGTCGATTTCTTCCTGGCGAGCGATAGCGAGCCAGCATTATATGAAGAAATCCGGCTTCGCCGGAGACATTTTTTTCTATCGAAAAATGTACAAATTTAGCCTGCTGTCAAACAAAAATAAAAAATATGCTGGATCGCTACCGCTCACCAGTAAAAAATTGGCACCTGGATGGGGATAAACGTCTTAAAACAGTAGGCTGAATGGGGCAAATTGGATACAAGCTAGAGAAAGAGAGAAAAGGACAGAACAAAAACAGGTCACCCCCCTTAAATCTATATCAATAGACTACTTATTACGAGTTTCGGGCTATAAGAAAATTAACTCTTTCAAGATCCAATACGCATTTCTTTTCTGTTTTCCGGCTATTGTTAGACGATTTCCTTCAGATTAGTAAGGGTATAGGGAAGTCAGAGGGTTAATTAACATAGTCTTTACCCATATAATTCCCACAGATCCTTCTTAAACTGCATAAAATCGTCTAATGATAGCCAGCTTAAACTATCAAATTGTGTCACTATCTTGAAAGTTAAAACCGTAGACATCACTATTTAGCATAATTACAAGCTAAAAAAAATTCTACCGAAAAATATAAAAATTTATCTTGATGAAGGGGGGGGGGGGGGGGGGGGTGTGTCCAGGGGGTGTTTTTCTATGTTTGAGGGAGATCTAGCGAGGAAATTATAAAAATATATGAATACATGAATTAATAGACAAAAAAAAAAAAAAAAAAATTAGCTAACTTAAGGGGAGGATTTTAGTTTGGTCCCTAGATATCCTTCAAGCTTAAGATTACACCCCCTGTTGTCATAGGGTATACAGGAGTTTTGTATGGTATACTATATATATTTTTTTCTTCTATGATATGATTGTAATAGTGATGTACAGTACAGTACTTTATGACAATACACTGTTTAAATAAAAATCAAAGGTTTCGAAAAGGTTTTAGTGTTCATAAGTTTCGGTTCATCTGATTCATTTGTGTGAAGTAGGCTACAAGCAACTACACATTAGAGTTTTTCCGATTTTGTTTAAGGTTTCGAAAATGTTTGTGTTCAAAGTTTCGGTTCATCTGATTCATTTGTGTGAAGCAGGAGGTTACTTCAGGAAGACTTTTGGAGCAGCTGGTCAGTATCTCCTATCTGGTCAGTATCTACCGCTAAGAGTGAGTTCTCAAGTTAAGTCCGCTTATGGTGGCGATTTATAGAATTGTTTTGCCATTTTAGATTACATTTTGTGTATCCATTAGTGTGGTGATTCAGAACTTCTACTTCGTTTGACGCTTATAAGATTAATTTTAACATGGCGATTATACCTCCCCCTCATTAATTCCGCGGTTTTCAACTTTGTTTGCTCCAATAGTATTTGAGATTCATTATTTATCTACCGGTAGCTTAGCAAATTTTAAGTTAAACAAAATTGCAATTTCCATGCTTAAGTTTGGCGTTGTCTTTATTAACTAGTACTTTGGCACTTTTAAGATTTGCTTTGTACTGTATAATTAATTTGACTACCTGCCTCTTCCACCCCCATCATCTTCGCAGTCTATAAGCAGACACTGTAATTTACATTTGTAGCTGACGATAGATTGAATCCCTTGGCAATTAACCCTTTCACGCACATATGACTCTGAGGTTGCCAGATTAGCAATAAGAAAGTTCTCGCACTTATAATTACCTCTCTAAAATTAGTTTTCTGCCCACAGCTAACTCAAAGACAACTGCAGAGGTTAAAGTAACTAAAGGTTGCTAAATACCCCTGATGGTAAGAGGCTTTAAAGTATCTCCAATCGGCTCAAAATTGAGTCCTATGTCTGAGAGGGTTAAAAGGTTGCAACTATCTCAATTATTCCTTTGAGCTACCACATATCCTTCCCAAGTTTCATAAAATCGTCTCAATGTAGCTAAAATAAATTTAAAAAGACGTCGCCGGTACGGAAGGGGTTAATTTTAACTTGTCGATTATACCCCCCCCCCCCTCATTAGTTCCGCGGTTTTCAACTTTGTTCGCTCTAATAATATTTAAGATTTATTATTTATCTAGCTTAGCAAATTTTAAGAAGTTTTTAGTTAGTTCGCTAGACTTTGATAAAGCTTAACATTACAGCCCCTGGACTCCTTTGAAGATAAATTTTTACATTTTTCGGTAGAAAATTGTCCCGGCCGAAGGCCGGTTCCTCTTAAATTACAGGCTCGCTATCGCTCGCCCGGAAAAATACTCTTAAATGGCACGAAGTCTTAAAATTTACGGAAATGGGGCGAAAGTTCTTAAAATCGCCAAACTAATGGGGCGAACGTCTTATAATATCAAAAGCAATGGGGCTAACCATGAGGGAGAAAGGGGTCAAGAAAAAAATCCCTCTTGGAAATCTCTCAAGTTAAAAGAAAATCGCAATTTCCATGCTTGAGGTTGGCGTTATCTTTATTAACTAGTACTTTGGCACTTTTAAGATTTGCTTTGTACTGTATAATTAATTTGACTACCTGCCTCTAACACTCCCTTTATCTTCGCAAATGAGTTTCAATGCGGATAAATGTAAAGTACTACATATCGGATACCAAAATGAGAAAGCAAACTATTTGATGAATGGCACTCCGCTTAAGAATGTAAACCGAGAAACCGATCTGGGAGTAACAATATAGAGTAACCTAAAACCGAGCCAACAATGTTCATAAGTTAAGAAGGCAAACAAAATAATTGGCTTTATAGGCAGGTCATTTGAGCATAAATCCAAAGAAGTTATCCTAACCCTTTACAATTCCATAGTCCGCCCTCTTCTGGAATACTGCGTTCAATCCTGGTGACCTTATTACCAAAAAGATATAGACAAGCTAGAACGAGTTCAACGTAGAGTTACCAAAATGATACCTAGCCTAAAGAACAAACCATAAGAGGAGCGTCTTAGAGAATTAAATCTATTTCCTTTAACCCAGCGCAGATTAAGAGGCGACTTAATTAAAGTGTTCAGAATCATCAAAGGCATAGACAATATGAACTGTAGTAAGTACTTTACTATCGACCAATCTAATTACACGCGGGGAAACGGGTGCAAAAATTATTGGTAAATCTTAACTCTCGAAGCTAAAAATTTCTTCTTCAATCGAGTTGTCAACTTATGGAATGGGCTTCCCCGAGATGTCCTAGACTGCATCACCGTTGATTCATTTAAACTTCGCCTAGACAAATATCTCATCAAACCCGCGACCGACTGAGTTTGAAAATTAATAACTTTATTTTATCCTCCCCTCTGTTACTAACGCATCTGTCTCTTACTAACTTCCTAATCCTGCCACGGACATTAGTTCCAGGGCAGTAGTTTCCTTTCCAATATTCCCTTACCCACTCTAAACCATTGTTTGGACACTTTATCCTCAGTGTTTTGGAGGACAAGCAGCCTAGAAGAGTCGCCAGGCCTGTTGCTTTATTTCCTTTGTACTCCTTTGTACTCCTTTGTACAGTCTATAAGCATACACTGTAATTTAAATTTGTAGCTGACGATATATTGAATCCCTTGGCAGTTAATGTTTCTACACTTAATGGAAAGACTAAAGACGGAGCCCGAATTGGGAAGACACAACAGACTGAACTACAGACTTTAATTTGACCACAACCAAGGTTTAATATATTTTCCATTTACAGAATTGGACCACTGCTGGTTGGAGTTTCCAGACGGTAACTGCAGCTAGGGATACTTTTGGAGCGTACTGTACATCCGCTTAAGGGGGAATGGGCCGGTTTCCTAGTCTCCTTTCTCCTAATGTTTAGCCCCATTGATTTTGACTTTCAGCCAGTTAGTTTGGCGATTTTAAAACTAAGCCCCCATTTCTTTTTCACTTTCATACCTTTCGTACCATTTAGAGTATTGTTTTTTTGGAGAGATAGCGAGCCTGTAATTTAAAGTAAGCGGGACATTGTAAAAATTTATCTTTGAAGGGGGGGTCTAGGGTTTTTTTTTAACCACTTGATTGAAGTCTATGGAAGACCCTATATATATAACATATGCAAAAAATGATACGCCAAAGATCCCTGCACCTTTATGGAGTCTGTCTCAGGGAATTGTACTAGCAAATTTGGTTATAATAAAACTTTGATTTACTTGTGAGTTTCTCTAACACTCTATTAATATAAGGCTAATAATGGATACCACAATGATACACTAATAATTATAAGTAATAAAAGTTTCTCTATTACTAAAGGGAAAAATAGGTTCTGGAAAAGTTCATACAAACTAAAATTAAGGAATCCAAAATAAGCTAATTACTGTAATACGAAAATGAAATGGTAAACCACAAGTCTAAACTATAAAAGATGGTTAATTCTCTAAAACTACCAACCATTTATGAAATTAAACGGACATATTTTTACACCAAATCTTAGAACGGAAGAATACTACTGCGCATAAGTAATTGAATGCTAATGAAAGCTTTCATATATATTTAGAATGCATTGGAAACTTATACCCTTCACTACTAAAAGATAAAACAAACTTAACCAATCGATCGATAGCATATTGGGACATGATTAACTATTAATTTGATAATGAAAGTCTTTACTCAAATCAGGTATCCATTTTAAGTTTGGAGGATAAACTTGAAGCATTGCTCGACAACAAACTGGTCTTCTCGGTACTAAGAAATGTATTTGAGAAAGTTTGTGTCCATAATACAGTATATCTTGTGCAATCTTTAATAATATTGTTTAACTTTTTATCCAGATATTAAGATAGTTTAATAAATTTCTACCTTCCTCAAACCCTTACTTGCTTTCATAAATTTACTAAAGTAGGCCTACATTAGGGTTGTAATGGAGGATTCATGTTAAGTGTTCCTTAATTGCATACAAAGCATTACTATAATATTAGTGAAAATCTACGGTACTTAATTGGTTTAGGTAAGGGATCAAAATGAAAATAAAGTTTCAAAAGGAAGAACTGTAAACTAATTGACAATGATAAAGTCTAAAAGGAAGGCCGATGAGGAATATGAATTAGTCTTAAGTTTTTAACTAACCAGAACTAGCAATACAGAGCTATGAAATAAGTAACGCCCCGTTCTTAACACTAATTATCTAATGCAAACTCCAATGTACTATAATAAACTAATGAAAGCATATGGTCCTACTAGGTTTCGAACTCGGGACACCACACCCAGAACCTAAACCATTACACCACCAGAGAGCAAAAGACTGATTGTTGTATGAGGGACCTGAATGGGGGACTGGTGGTAAGATAATTTTAGTAATTAACCCCTACTGTAAAAGCAATTTGGCTTTTAATGTTATGCTAGCTATATTTAGAACATGTTTTACAGTTTAAGAAGGATCTGTGGTAGTAACAAAGGTTAGGGAGATAGCCTGTTGATTGCTGGAGGCCCTATTTAAATTGAATGTAATGGTCTAATAGTAGCCGAAATGAAGTAAACTAGACGCCCCGGTACTGCATGGGTTAAGCTCCAAAAAGTAGGGAGAAGGCAAATATCTCTACCATGGTAATGGAGGGGGTAGATGCAATATATAATGAAAATTGGCAAAGCTGCTGGAGTAAGATAACGTCAGATAAAAAGCTGATAGATTAGCTGTAGACTTACTGCATGAATTGTTATTTTACGCTAGTCAGCCCTTAGCCCCTTCTGTACCAGCGACGTTTTTTTAATTGTGGCTACTACTATTCGATTGTATTAATTTAAGGAAGGATCTCCGGCAATTAACAGCCTTTGAACTATCTCACTTAACCCTTTTTACTACCATAGATCCTTCTAAAACTGCACAAAATAATCTAAATATAGATATAACAAAACTGAAAAGAAGTAGCCGGTATAGAAGCGGTTAACTTTGATAACCACAAGTAAATCTACAGAGAAAGTGGGATAAGTTTTAACAGATGTAGTAGAGTTGCCAAAGACCTTATTCCTTCTGTCTCGCTGGAAAACCATAATTATGGTCTTCTCTTTCCTCTAATAAGCTCCGCTCTGTTAAGGCCTCCGTTTCTGCCTGGGCTGACCCCTCTCACCGTGTTCGCCGTTGGGAGACTGCGTTGGCCCGGCTTCGGATAGGCCATACCAGGCTTACCCACTCCTTCCTCATGTCCCGCTCGCCTCCACCACTTTGCTCACGGTGTGGTGTTCAGCTTTCTATTTCTCACATTTTCATTGACTGTCCTCTCTTTTCTTCAGCCCGTAGTCGTTATTTTCCCTTTCTATTTTCCCTTGGTCGTCGTCCTTGTCTTGCCGCTATCCTCTCGGAGTCCCCTTTCTTTTCCGTTGACCACGTAATGGCTTTCCTTTCCTCTCTCAGGCTCCTTAACGATATTTAGATTCCTTCCCTTCTAACACTATCCGTTTACTGCTTTAGTGCCATATGGCCTTTGTTGCCTGGTGCTAGGATTTCATTAATGTTATGTTATCCCCGCCGTTAGGGAGCCACCTTCTCGCGGTGGCGGGGCTTGAAGCGTGGCCGGTGGTCTCTGTTCCTCGGGGGGGCCACGGACCTTCTTAGGATTGGGGCCCCGCCGACCTCGTGGGCTAAGACCTCCCTCCTCGTTGGTTTCCAGAAGCCTGCGAGGTACCACTTTTCTGTCTTTTTTTTCCCCCTCTACCTTTTTCCTTTTCTTTACTTCACCTTCTTCTATCGTTGCCGGCTGGACTATTCTTTATGCTTTGGTGGAGGGTGGATGTGGACGGCGTTCCCTTCCACCCGTAGAACTGTAGTACCTGACGTGCCCGCATGAGGGGAATCTTTTATCGTCAAATCTCACCCTCTGTGCTGGACCCGAAACTGACGAGTTGACCGCCCATTAGGCACAGGGGGTCGGGGTGTATATCCGGGTTTGACTCCTAGGGCATGTACCTTGTCCTCTAATTTGTGGCTCCGTGGTGGGTGTGGAGCTTCTCCGGGTTGAACCATGTTACCTTCGTATTATGGAGCCTTCTTCTGGATCCTCGATCACCGGCGCTGGCAATGATATTGCTGATGTGTTAGTCTCTCCTTCCTTGCCCGTCCTCTCCTCGGTTGGTGGTAGATCTTTGCCTACCACTATACCGGGTCCTTTACCGACCCATGCACTGTCTCTGACCATCCATTCGACCTCTGCTCCTCATACAGTTCCGAGCCTAGTCGTGTCGAGTTCTCTCGGCACGTCTTACCTCCTACGTTCGCTTCCTCCCTAGCCGCTCACTCAGTTCCTGCCCCTTTGTCCTCTTCCGTGTCCCACTCCGTTCGACCTGATCAGCCCTCTTCCATTCGTCCGTTCGCTCTCTCCTCTGCTTCCTCTTCCACTCTTCTTCCCTCGTCCTCCTCCACTTCCTCGGTTTCTTCCCTTCCTCTCGTAGTCACTTTCGAACCGTATCTCCCACCCGTTCTACACTCTTCTTTTCCTTCTCCTCCCGTTACTTCCGCTCCTCGCCCTCATTCTTCTGTTCTCCCTTTACCCTCGCTCTTTGCCCCTGCTGACTTTATTAAGTTCTTCTCAGTCCCCGCCTCCGCTCCTCTTGCCGGTGAGGACCTCCTGTTCCACCTACGTCTCCTTCAGCAGGTGGGCAGGGATGTCACCTTCCACTCCCGTCATGATGACTCCCGTCTCGTTACGGTCCAGAACGAACGTCAGGCTGCTGCTATGTCGACAATTGTCGAATTCTCCGGAACTTCCATCCCAGCCCTTAAAGACCAAAGACTGAACTCTTGTACGGGTACCGTCCTGATCCCTCCTTCCATCCGTCTCGGTGGTCGGCAGTTCGCGGACTGTGCCGACTTTATTAAGACTATTGTTGTTGCTCAAGACCATGTTGTGGTTAGTCTTGTCTGCTACACCATCCCACCTCGCACCAATCTCCGCCATCCCGCCAAAATCACGTTCGATGGTCGGTCTCTCCCTTCTCACGTTATTGTCGGCGGTACTCGCCTGCCCGTCGCTGAGTCCCTACCACGTCCTCAGCAGTGTTGCGGTTGCTGGCGCTTTGGGCATCCTGTTAAGTACTGTCGCTCTTCCGCTCCCGACTGCCCTAGGTGCCCACGCTATGCACAATCTGGCCATCTCGTCGGTGACTGCCGGTCTCCAATACGATGCTGCCTAAACTGTCAGGGCTCCCATTCTGCTGATTACCGAGATTGTCCCGTTTTCAAATTCGAGTCTGAAGTTACGATCCTTAAGACAATGCACGGCCTTACTCATTCTACGGCTCGTCAGGCAGCTCGCCGCCTGGGCTTCTCCCCTCATCTGTTTTTAACTGTTCTATCTCACCCTCCCGTCTCCTCCACTTCTTCCCCCCCCCCCCCCGTTGCGCCTCCATCATCCTCGTCCTCCTCTCCCTCTACTTCTCCGGTTCCGTCGTCTGTCCCTTCTTCTCATCCTTCTTCCTCTCCTTCAGTTTCTTCTGTCTCCCCCGTCCCCTTGGCAGTCTCATCGTGTTCTCTCCCTTTATCTAACTCTTTCTCTGTTCTTAACTCTTCTACTCCTACTTCCGCCCCCCTTTCTTCCACTACTCTTCCTCGCTCCGCTTCTTCCGGTTTGTCTCAACGCCCCATCCACCAGCGTTCTCGTCCGAAGCCTCCTCATCGTTCTCTTCCTCCGTCCTCGTCTCGTAGTTCCAAGATTCCCTCCCGGCTTCCAGCCTCCTCTACCAAACTAGTTTAGAAACATTTGCCCCGTTCCTCCCTTTCTTCCTCTCCCGCCTCCTCTTCTAAACGCAGGGACCGCCTCCACAGTGTGCGGAGCCCGAGTCCCAGTGGGAAGAAGAAAAAGCTCCCTCCTTCCTTCCCCTCTTTCTTCGTCCTGTGTCCAACCCCCCGATTCCTTAGACTTATCCTTTGAATCTTTGCCCAAGATTGAGGAGTATATTCTTTCTTCTCATCCGCCCCCCCCCCCCCCCCCCCCCGGGCCTCTCCCTCTCGTTCCTCATCCTCCTGTCCTTCCCCCTCCCTCCTCTCCCCTTCCTCCCTCTCCCTCTAGCCCTCCTATCTCTTCTTCTCCTTCCCTATTAAGCCTCCCTATGCCGCCTGGTTATCAATCTTCTCCTTTCCCTCCTTGTTCTTCCTCGTCCCCCATTCCTTCCATTATTACTCACCGTTAACCTCATCAGTCTTTTCTTCGTTGTACATAAGTCTGTGTGTTCTTATTTTTCTTGTTCTTTGTCCCTCTTTCTTTCCTCTTGTATGTATGCGTCTTTCCCGCTGTTTGCTGTATTTTGTGTGTCTGTGTTGTCTATAGTGTTTATGTTTTCTTCCTACTTGTGTGTTACTTTTGTTGATGTTTTCTCTTTTTTGTCCTTACTTTGTTTTCTTCGATTTTTCCGTTACTTTCTTCTCTTTTTTTTTTTTTTTCTTCCCTTGTTCCTCTTTAGTTCGGCGTGTTTTTGTTCCGCCTCTCTGATCTGTGTTTGTATATATCGTTTTTATTCTCTCTTTTACAGCTTATTTTCTCGTACTTTCTTTTTAGTGTTGTTTAGTATGTCCATTTTGCAATGGAACCTTCGCAGTTTTTCTCTTCAGAGAGACGATTTGCGTTTTTTACTCTCTTCCCATTCCCCTAAGGTTGTCTGTCTCCAGGAAACTCGTCTTCTTTCTCCTCCGATTCCTGTTCCTGGCTACCGTTTTATCAGTTCTCCTCATTCTCTTTCCGACACTTGTCTTCTCCTTCACCACTCTGTTCCTTATGAAGGGTTTTCCTGCCCTACTTCCCGCCCTTGCACCTTTGTTAGGGTTTTTCTTGGTCGATGGATTACGGTTGTTTCTCTTTATTTCTCTCCTTCTGTTCCCGTCAATTTTGGCTCTTTTACCATGTTTTTAGCTCGGCTGCCTCCTCCGTTTTTATTGCTTGGCGATTATAATTGTAGGCACACCCTCTGGGGTGATTCTGTCATTACCTCACGTGGTCGTGCAGTAGAGTCTTTCATTACTAATAATAACCTCTTTCTCCTTAACCCCTTCAGACTCATATGACGCAGAGGTTGCCAGATTAGCAATAAGAAATAGAGTTCTCTCACTCTTATAATTACCTCTCCAAAATTAGTTTTCTGCCCACAACTAACTCAAAGACAACTGCAGAGGTTGAAGTAACTAAACTAAAGATTTCTAAATACCCCTGATGGTAACAAAGGTTTTAAAGTATCCCTAATAGGCTCAAAATTGCGTCATATGTCGGAGAGGGTTAATACTGGTTCCCTGACTCATTTTGATGCTAGAACACGTTCTTTTTCTTGTCTTGATCTTTTTTTGTGTTCCCCTTCCCTGTCTCTTCTTTTTCATTGGTCTGTTTTGGAGGATTCTCTCTATAGTGACCATTTCCCTGTTCTGCTCTCTCCTACCTCCTATTCTCCTGTCCCTGGTCCTCCTCGTTGGTGCTTCCAGCGTGCGGAGTGGTCTACTTTTGCTTCACTATCTATCCCTTCCTTACCTCCGTCTGATTTTTCATCTGTACATGATTTTCTAGCCTTTTTTCTGGTCACAGTTTTAAGTGCTGCCTTAGTCTCTATTCCTCGGACTTCCCGTCCTTTTACGTCTAAGTGTGTTCCTTGGTGGTCCCCGAACTGCTCCAAGGCTCTCCGCGTCAAACGGGCTTCTTGGAAGAGCTTTCGTCGTCAGCATTTTACTCCCGCTCATGATCGTTCTTTTCTACTTTTTCGTAAGGTGTCTGCCTTCCTCCGTCGCACAGCCAGGTCTGCTAAACGTCAGAGTTGGGTGTCCTATGTTTCCTCCATTACGTCCTTTACTCCTGTTCAGTCCGTCTGGAAGCGCATTCGCAAGATTTCGGACAAGCGTTTACCTCCTCATTCTCCTGTGCTTCATGTTGATGGGGAGTCTGTTGCTGACTCGGAGGTAGTCGCCGATCGTTTGGGTCTTTACTTTAGCTCGGTCAGTAGTGGCTCTCATCTCCCCCTCCCGGAATTTCATTCACTTTAAGCCGTCGCAGAGACTTCTCCAGTTGTTTTCACTCTGTCTTCAGCAGAGTCGTACAACGCCCCGTTTTCTTCCCGTGAGTTGCTCTCCGCTCTTCGTGCCTGTAAGGCTACTTCTGAGGGTCTTGATGGCGTCCATAATTTAATGCTTAAGCATCTTTCCACTGAGGCTTTGGTATTTTTATTGGCTATTTTTAATAAGGTTTGGTCGTCTGGTGTTTTCCCTCCTGCATGGAGTTCTGCTCTTACTATTCCTTTTCTTAAGCCTGGTAAGTCGGGTTTCTCGCCCCAAGACAATCGCCCTATTGTCTTGACGAGTTATTTATGCAAGCTGTTTGAACGGATGGTTAATGTCCGCCTGATGTGGCTTCTAGAGTCACGTCAGCTTTTTTCTTCGACCCAGTTTGGTTTTCGGCGTGCTCAGTCCGCTATCGACCCTTTACTTAGTTTGGAGACCTACGTCCGGTCTGGTTTTGCTCGCCATGAGTCAGTTCTTGCTGTTTTCTTCGATCTCGAGAAGGCGTACGACTCCGCGTGGAAACATCATATTTTATGCCAACTCCGTTCTTTTCATGTCCGTGGTAATATGGGCGTCTTTATTCGTAATTTCCTTTCTTCTCGTTCTTTTCGTGTCCGGGCGAATTCATTGTTTTCTCGGTTATTCCCTCAGATAGAAGGTGTTCCTCAGGGTTCCGTTTTAAGTACTATCCTCTTTCTCATAGCCATTAATGGCATTATCTCTTCCCTTCCGGCTACGGTCAGGTCCTCCTTATATGTCGACGACTTTGCGATCTATGCGGCTGATTCGGATATTGTTGCGTTACGCTCCCTTATCCAATCAGCGATAGTGGCTGCCTCGTCATGGGCCACTGCTCACGGGTTTCGTTTTTCTACGTCTAAATCTTGTGCTATGTCTTTCACTCGTCGCCACGTTATCCCGCGTCCTTCTCTTGAACTGTATGGTTCCGTTTTACCTTATCGCTCTTCGACTACCTTCTTAGGTCTTGTCTTTGATTCCCGTCTTAACTGGGCAGCTCATGTTTCCTCTGTTAAGGTTACTGCTTTGCACCGTCTTCGTCTCCTCCAGACCCTGTCCCACCTCACTTGGGGTGCGGACCGTGCTCTCCTTCTTCGCCTTCACATTGCCCTTGTTCTTTCTAAACTCGATTATGGTTGTCAGGTCTACTCATCAGCCTCCGACATAGTCCTCCATAAACTTGACTCTGTTCACCATTTCGGTTTACGTCTTGCCTTGGGTGCTTTTTGCTCTTCCCCTGTTGAAAGCCTCTATGCTGAATCCGGCATCCCTTCTTTGTACCGACGTCGGGCCCTTCTCTCTCTCCGGTACTACGCCCGGTCGCTTCAGTTTCCTTCCTTGCAGACCTCTCTTCTTCCTACTGTTCCTGTTCCGTCTCATTCTCGCCTTCGGCCCCCTTTCCTTTCTCGTATGGATTCCTTACTTTCTCATTCTTCGTTTTCCCCCTTCCACGTTCTTCCGCTCCGGCTCAGTAAGTGTCCTCCTTGGCTCCTTCCTCGTCTTTCCTTGTGTCCCTCTATTCTTCCTTGTTCTAAGTCCTCTACCCCGCCCCCAGTTCTTTGTTTTCGTTTCCTTGTCCACCTTACACAGCATTCTTCTTCTACCCCGGTTTACACTGATGGCTCCCGTTCGTCTTCTGGCGTCGGGTTTGCCATCCTTTTTCTTTCTCGTTCTTACCAGTATTCTCTCCCTTCTCCAGCTGGTGTTCTGACTGCCGAACTTTACGCTATCTTCTTTGCCGTCCGTCTCATGTGCTTCTTTCCTTCTTCCTCCTTTACTCTTTTTTCTGACTCTTACAGTGCCCTTCTTCTCTTGCAGTCTTTCCCTGCTGTCCATCCGTTGGTTCTTGCCATCCACGATTGGCTTGTCAGTCTTTCTGCTCGGAAAAAGGTTGTCCAATTTTGTTGGGTGCCTAGCCATGTTGGTGTCCGTGGAAATGAGCAGGTTGATGTTCTCGCTCGCGACGCTGCGGCGGTCCGATCAACTTCTCGCTCTATTCCCGCCTCTGACTATTATCCAGCTATCTCTGCCTTCCTCCTGTCTCGCTGGCAAACCATGTGGTCTTCTCTTTCCTCTAATAAGCTCCGCACTGTTAAGGCCTCCGTTTCTGCCTGGGCTGACCCCTCTCTCCGTGTTCGCTGTTGGGAGACTGCGTTGGCCCGGCTTCGGCTAGGCCATACCAGACTTACCCACTCCTTCCTCATGTCCCGCTCGCCTCCACCTCTTTGCTCCCGGTGTGGTGTTCAGGTTTCTATTTCTCACATTTTCCTTGACTGTCCTCGCTTTTCTTCGGCCCGTCGACGTTCTTTTCCCTTTCTATTTTCCCTTGGTCGTCGTCCTTGCCTTGCCGATCTCCTCTCAGAGTCCCCTTTCTTTTCCGTTGACCACATAATGGCTTTCCTTTCCTCTCTCAGCCTCCTTAACGATATTTAACTTCCTTTCCTTCTAACACTATCCGTTTCCTGCTTTAGTGCCATATGGCCTTAGTTGCCTGGTGCTAGAAATGTATTAATGTTATGTTATGCCACTGATAAGACTCCAGCTGCCCACCTTGTTGGCTCTGTTGTCAACGTAGACTGCTACAGCGGTGCCCTCTACCCACTACAATCTCCATCACTTAAGGGAAAAAGGCACAATTACATATAGTTTCGAACCTCCAAAAACTCATTAGTCCTCGAAATGAAGCATTACCTTTCCAACTTGCTTCACAGCTTCATATTAACGATACCTTAACCCAATTAAATTAGGTTCATATAAATTTAACTTTGTTCATCACACTTCAAAACTTCAAATTAAACTTTCCTTCCGAACATTTCCCCCTCCTCGATATTCTAATATCGATACTTACTGTCTATTAACATTTAATTATTTCCTTGTAAATTTGTTTCCAAAAAACACAGTCTTAAGATTATTCATACTCTTTCATTAGACCCAACTTTATCTAAAAGCTCTCCTAGATATTCTAATATTGACATTTACATGAACATTTAATTATTTTCTTGTACATCTAATCTAGAGGACAAAGTCTTGAGATTGGTCTGACTAATTCCCTAGACCCTACTTTAACTTTTACCACTCTTACATGACCATCTCTGCCAGGAAAAACTTCTGTAATTCTTCCAAGCGGCCAGTGACCTCGTGTAGTACCTGGAGACACAAGTAATACTATATCACCGACCTTTACATCGCTTTGTTTCCTATACCATTTTTTCCTTGCGTTGAGTCCTGGTAGCCATTCTTTCATCCACCGAAGCCAAAAGTGCCGTACCAATTCTTGAACACGTCTCCATCGCTTGCGAGGGTTGAAGTCCATTTCATCGGTTGATTCTGGAGCAAACCTGCCACCAATCTGTCCAATTAAGAAGTGATTAGGAGTGAGAGGAGTGTTATCTTTGGGAGATGCAGACTGGTAGGTTAGTGGTCTTGAATTTATGAGATTTTCTGCACCCGTGAAGGCAGTCATCAGCTCCTAGTCCGTCACATCTGCATTTCCTAAAATTGCATATATTGACTTCTTGGCTGCTTTTATCATTATCTCATGTACACCACCGAAGTGAGGAGCTATAGGAGGATTGAACTCCCATTGTACATTAGTGTTGATCAGGTGACTGTTTTTTCTCTGAATTTTATGTTTATCTAATCCGGTAACTAATTGTTTAAGTTCCTTCACAGCTCCAACAAAGTTTGTTCTATTATCAGACACTATTTTCTGTGGAAGTACTCGTCGGTTTACAAATCTATAAAATGTATTTAAGAAGGAATCTGTATCCAATTCGTAAGCTACTTCAGATGTACAGCTCTTGTTGCCAGACAAGTAAACAGACATAAATACCTTTTCTCCCTGGGCTTCCTTCATCCTTGCATTGTGAAGAATGGGCCACCAAAGTCCACACCCAAGGTTTTTGGAAACAAATATTTTCGATTCTGGGCGAATGGCTGGGCGAAAATGAAATCTACGACCATGTCTAGAAGCAGTTAGGCGAGGAAAAACGAATGGCACAGTTAGAATTCTCTAGGACTTATAGTTTGGGCTACAGAGGACTTTTAAAGTCCAAACAATAGTCCCCTGGGCCCTCCAGGAATTTGGCCCAGGCAATGTTTGCCAATATAATACTGCACTGTACTACAAATAATGCATTACGTATACAGTTTACTCCTTAACACAATATTTTGATTACTAAAACCAAAATTATCCAAAAGTTTATTTTTATTAAACAATTCTAGCTATTATACATAAAATTATATAATTTATACGGATTTCATATTACCCATATATACATAGGCACAACAGACTGTACAGTTGACTAAGCATACTAGGTTGAAAGGTTTGAAAATGTGATGGAGTTCTACAGTACCTGCCCAAGACTGCATCACCAGTCTTACTGCCGCCATGCTGGAGGGAGGAGCGGCAGAGAACACAAGTGGCGCTAGATACAACTCTACGTGTGCTGCAACAAAACCCCCACAGTACAGCATATAGTTCAGTCATCACCCATAACACCCCAGGCTCGCTAACATCACCCCATATATCTCCCACAATACCCCCACAGTACAGTACATGTTTGGCCAGAACACCCCAGGCTCGCTAACATCACCCCATATATCTCCCACAATACCCCACAGTACAGTACATGTTTGGCCAGAACACCCCAGGCTCGCTAACATCACCCCATATATCTCCCACAATACCCCACAGTACAGTACATGTTTGGCCAGAACACCCCAGGCTCGCTAACATCACCCCATATATCTCCCACAATACCCCACAGTACAGTACATGTTTGGCCATAACACCCCAGGCTCGCTAACATCACCCCATATATCTCCCACAATACCCCACAGTACAGTACATGTTTGGCCATAACACCCCAGGCTCGCTAACATCACCCCATATATCTCCCACAATACCCCACAGTACAGTACATGTTTGGCCAGAACACCCCAGGCTCGCTAACATCACCCCATATATCTCCCACAATACCCCACAGTACAGTACATGTTTGGCCAGAACACCCCAGGCTCGCTAACATCACCCCATATATCTCCCACAATACCCCACAGTACAGTACATGTTTGGCCAGAACACCCCAGGCTCGCTAACATCACCCCATATATCTCCCACAATACCCCACAGTACAGTACATGTTTGGCCAGAACACCCCAGGCTCGCTAACATCACCCCATATATCTCCCACAATACCCCACAGTACAGTACATGTTTGGCCAGAACACCCCAGGCTCGCTAACATCACCCCATATATCTCCCACAATACCCCACAGTACAGTACATGTTTGGCCAGAACACCCCAGGCTCGCTAACGTTACCCCACATATCTACCATAATACGCTCACAGAACAGTATAGTTCAGTCATCATCCATGTTTAGCAAGAACATCCCAGGCTCGCTAACGTCACCCCACATACCTCCCATAACACCCACACATCCCAGGCTCGCTAACGTCACCCCACATACCTCCCATATCACCCACACATCCCAGGCTAGCTAACGTCACCCCACATACCTCCCATATCACCCACACATCCCAGGCTAGCTAACGTCACCCCACATACCTCCCACAACACCCACACATCCCAGGCTCGCTAACGTCACCCCACATACCTCCCATAACACCCACACATCCCAGGCTCGCTAACGTCACCCCACATACCTCCCATAACACCCACACATCCCAGGCTCGCTAACGTCACCCCACATACCTCCCACAACACCCACACATCCCAGGCTCGCTAACGTCACCCCACATACCTCCCATAACACCCACACATCCCAGGCTCGCTAACGTCACCCCACATACCTCCCACAACACCCACACATCCCAGGCTCGCTAACGTCACCCCACATACCTCCCATAACACCCACACATCCCAGGCTCGCTAACGTCACCCCACGTATCTCCCACAACACCCCCACAGTAGAATATAGTTCAGTCATCACCCAGACTCACCCAGTACATTTGACACAATACCCCAGGCTTTGATTCAACACCCTAGCACCATCCCACAACCTTCCAAACTTAAAGGGGGTGACCTGCTTTTTTTTCCTTTTCTTTCTTTCTCTGGCTTGTATCTGTTCGGCCCCATTCAGCCTACTTTTTTATGACGTTTATCCCCATACAAGTGTCGATTTCTATCGCGAGCCAGCATTGTATGGAGAAATCCGGCTTCGCCGGAGAAATTTTTCTATCGAAAAATGTACAAATTTAGCCTGCTGTCAAAAAACATTTTAAATAATATGTTGGCTCGCTACTGCTCGCCAGGAAAAAATTGACACCTGGATGGGGATGTCTTAAAACAGTAGGCTGAATGGGGTCGAATGGATACAACCCAGAGAGAGAGAGAGAAAAAAAAAACGAGATGGGCCCCGTTAACAAATATCATCACCATACACTGCTCTCATCAGCCAATCAGCTTAGTCACAACAGCTACTCATCTCAATGACTACCTTGAAACACCAGATAATATTCCCACAATCAACCTTGTAAATCCAGCCATATTTCCTACAATCATCGACTCTTGTAACTCCAACCAGATTTGGTACACTCCACCAGTCTTATTCATAAATCCCTACTTTCATCCATAATCCCAATATACTCTGTTGTTGTTCCCCAGGCTGCCTGGCCGAACAGCCCCAAGGTCCCGAGCAAGGCCAAGGCCATAGAGCGCCCCCACAAAACCCTCCCTGCTTACCACTAACAAAGCCCGGGTGACCGAAGCCACTCTAAGGCAGGGAGCTGAGGAGGGCGCGGAAACGTCCGGGAAACCAAAGCCCCACCCAAGGCCCTGTGCCCCTCAGCAATTATGAAGGGAAAGTTGAGGGGCAAGGGAAAAATGTGACGCTTTGGCTCCCAATCTGCCAACTTTTAGGTTGGCAGTAGGGAGGTCGATCCACGGAAAAGACGCCGTCACTTGAGATCTAGAAGATATATAAGTAAGAGGAACAGTACAATATACTCTGTAATACATAATACTATATCTATCTATATATTCATAGATATACTGTATATACTCATAATACTATATCTATGAGTATATAGATAGATACATAATACAGTATTGTAAATTCCAAGCTCTCATAACACTTCATAGCTATGCAACATTTCATAAACCTCAACATTAATCCACAACAACAGTACTTTCCGGCTATCAGCCCACAAGTCTTCCAGTCACCCATACATGCACTCCCAAATAATGTTGCAATTGCTCAGTTTTCCATGCATACCAATCTACAACAACTTTTTTTTATATACTCTACCGCTACTAAAGCCGCTATCATACGAGAGCTTTTATAGTCAAAATTTGTCTGGCAACATTTGTTATATTTTGCACTGGTATCGGTAACTAGACTAATGATAGATGAATTTAGGTGACAGAAATATTATATATGTTGACCTCCTAAGCTGCCAGACCAGTGTTAAGGATAAATGTTGAGGGAAAAAGTGTTGGTGTGATACCGGCTTAAGATCACCCTGACACCCATAACATGCATATTATATTTCACAAACAAAGAGTGTAATGTGATTGTAAGAGGAAATAACTTACATCTTATATTATTTAAGGGGGGTGACCTGCTTTTTGTTATTTCTGTCCTTTTCTCTCTTTCTCTGGCTTGTATCCATTCGGCCCCATTCAGCCAACTATTTTAAGACGTTTATCCCCATCTAGGTGTCGATTTCTTCCTGGCGAGCGATAGTCAGCCAACATTATATGAAGAAATCCGGCTTCGCCGGAGAAATTTTTCTATCGAAAAATGTTCAAATTTAGCCTCCTGTCAAACAAAACTAAAAAATATGCTGGCTCACTACCCCTCACCAGTAAAAAATTGACACCTGGATGGGGATAAACATCTTAAAACAGTAGGCTGAATGGGGCCAAATGGATACAAGCCAGAGAAAGATAGAAAAAGACAGAACCAAAACAGGTGACCCCCCCCCCCCCCTTAATGCTATGCCTACCCTTTGATGGTAATCATGTCAATACTAGTTATACTAATCTCAAATAATAATGGGAGCCTTAGCTATTATGTCTCGTAAGATCATTATATTTACGAAGAATTTGGTCATGTAATCTTACGAGAAAGTTCCTAAACTGTAAACAGGCAATATTTGATATTAATAAATATTAATCAATTCAAATTTCCAAAATAACGTCACCAAAGCTAGATGAATTTGAATAAAGGTCCAATTAATGCAATAGTATGATAATAGTTGAATACAATTTACAGTAATACCTTCGATCAAAGAGGAAGGAAAGTGTAAAGAATACATAATGATGGCTGAGGTTCCTATATACCAAAATACATAATGATGGCTGAGGTTCCTATATACCAAAATACATAATGATGGCTGAGGTTCCTATATACCAAAATACATAATGATGGCTGAGGTTCCTATATACCAAAATACATAATGATGGCTGAGGTTCCTATATACCAAAATACATAATGATGGCTGAGGTTCCTATATACCAAAATACATAATGATGGCTGAGGTTCCTATATACCAAAATACATAATGATGGCTGAGGTTCCTATATACCAAAATACATAATGATGGCTGAGGTTCCTATATACCAAAATACATAATGATGGCTGAGGTTCCTATATACCAAAATACATAATGATGGCTGAGGTTACCATATACCAAAATCCACCAGAAGAAAATAATATATAAGTATTGACCTTAATATAGCAAAATAAGATGAAAAAAAAAGGGAAAAGTTGGGATTGGGCTTGAGTATATAGATAGATAGATATTGGGCTGGAGTATCTAGATAGATAGATATTGGGCTGGAGTATATAGATAGATAGATATTGGGCTGGAGTATATAGATAGATAGATATTGGGCTGGAGTATATAGATAGATATATATTGGGCTGGAGTATATAGATAGATAGATATTGGGCTTGAGTATATAGATAGATAGATATTGGGCTTGAGTATATAGATAGATAGATATTGGGCTTGAGTATATAGATAGATATATATTGGGCTTGAGTATATACTGTAGATAGATAGATATTGGGCTTGAGTATATAGATAGATAGATATTGGGCTTGAGTATATAGATAGATAGATATTGGGCTTGAGTATATAGATAGATAGATATTGGGCTGGAGTATATAGATAGATAGATATTGGGCTGGAGTATATAGATAGATAGATATTGGGCTTGAGTATATAGGTAGATAGATATTGGGCTGGAGTATATAGATAGATAGATATTGGGCTTGAGTATATAGATAGATAGATATTGGGCTGGAGTATATAGATAGATAGATATTGGGCTGGAGTATATAGATAGATAGATATTGGGCTTGAGTATATAGATAGATATTGGGCTGGAGTATATAGATAGATAGATATTGGGCTGGAGTATATAGATAGATAGATATTGGGCTTGAGTATATAGATAGATATATATTGGGCTGGAGTATATAGATAGATAGATATTGGGCTTGAGTATATAGATAGATAGATATTGGGCTTGAGTATATAGATAGATAGATATTGGGCTTGAGCATATAGATAGATAGATATTGGGCCTGAGCATATAGATAGATAGATATTGGGCCTGAGCATATAGATAGATAGATATTGGGCCTGAGCATATAGATAGATAGATAGATATTGGGCCTGAGCATATAGATAGATAGATATTGGGCCTGAGCATATAGATAGATAGATATTGGGCTGGAGTATATAGATAGATAGATATTGGGCTTGAGTATATAGATAGATAGATATTGGGCTGGAGTATATAGTTAGATATTGGGCTGGAGTATATAGATAGATAGATATTGGGCTGGAGTATATAGATAGATAGATATTGGGCTGGAGTATATAGATAGATAGATATTGGGCTGGAGTATATAGATAGATAGATATTGGGCTGGAGTATATAGATAGATAGATAGATATTGGGCTGGAGTATATAGATATAGATAATTCCTCTAAGCAGTTCAACACTCTTAGTCAGCTTCATAATACAGTGGAGTACTTACGCTTTTACACAACAATCACATTTTGCATTTTGCTTTACCCCTTTAATACAATAAGGCGTATTTTCCGTTTATTTGGCCTATCGTTGGATAATTATATCACGTTTAGGAAGGTTCTGAAGTAGTCAAAAGGTTAATCGAGATAGTTTTCACTTCTTCGATTCCTACAGGCCCTTCCTAAGTTGAATTAAATCTTTTACAGTTAGCCAGAATAAAATGAGATTGCCACCATGGTTTCAAAGGGGCTAAGTGTGGGAGTGTGGGGGGCCTCCTGAGAACTCCACACTAATGCCTGTGGGGAGTTTGGCTATCCAATGTTACCTCACCAAAACACCAATCCCAGTTAAACCCAGGAGTTATTAACCCCTTCTGTACCGGTGACGTCTTTTTATGATTTTCCCTACTATATTTAGACTATTATCAGCAGCTTAAGAAGGATCTGTGGTAATATAAAGGGTTAAGGGGAGGTTTTTAGTTGATGCCCAAGACTTCCATCAAGCTTAAAATTACTCCCCCTAGACCCCCTTTCAATATAAATGTGTACATTATTCGGTAGAAAAATTTCCCGGCCGTAGGCCGGTTCCCCTTAACCTAAGAAGTGCGCATGGGGGTAATTAGAAACGTCCGCCTGTGCTGACGTATTTGAGCTGTTTCCATCACTAAAATATTCATTTTACCATAAATAGCATTAATACTTATCCATACGCGCCTATTATGGGTTGATTATAAAGGTATTAACCTGAAACAACAATAAAACGAGTGAAAACAGCGTTTGGATGGTCAAAATCGGAGATATAGCCCGCGAGTTGTATAATGTATGGGTGAGGCAATCTGCTTTCCCGCCAATTTCCCCCAAGGCCACTGAGACACAGTCGATCGATACTCTCTCTCTCTCTCTTGCACTCGCTTGCTAACAGAGATGACAATGCCCTGCTTGCAACTCGCTAATGTTAGCACGAAAATATACCTCAGAATAAGGGAATAACAGGGAAAATAGGTGATAACTGAAGGAGGGGAGGACAGTGGGGAAGGAGGGGAGGAGTGATATTTTGCATGGCCCAGGGGCCAAAAAACAAAAAAAACAAAACAAATCTTTTTCGATGTTTAAAGTTGATTTTTTTTCTTCTAACTCTTAAGAGTCTTCCCGCAGTCCGCCGGGGGAACTCTTAAGAGTCTTCCCGCAGTTCCCGGGTTAAATTACAGGCTCGCTATCGCTCGCCAAGAAAGAATCGACACCTAAATGGCACGAATGGTCTTAAAATTGACTTAAATGGGGCGAGGGTTCTTAATATCGTCAAACTAATGGGGCGAACGTCTTAAAATCTCAAAAGCAACGGTGCTAAATATGAGGGAGGAATGGGTCCAGAAAAAAATCCTCCAGGTGGATATCTCCCCTTAAGGTAGAAACCTGTTAATATTGCTGAAGGCCCTTTTTAAACTGAATAAACGTTTAATAGTAGCAAGAATAAAGTTAAAAGGACGTCTCGGTACAGAAGGGGTTAACCCTGTCAATCAGAGGATGCCTTTTCCTGTTGTATTTCAGTTACCCCTGGACAATTTTCCTGTTGTATTTCAGTTACCCCTGGACAATTTTCCTGTTGTATTTCAGTTACCCCTGGACAATTTTCCTGTTGTATTTCAGTTACCCCTGGACAATTTTCCTGTTGTATTTCAGTTACCCCTGGACAATTTTCCTGTTGTATTTCAGTTACCCCTGGACAATTTTCCTGTTGTATTTCAGTTACCCCTGGACAATTTTCCTGTTGTATTTCAGTTACCCCTGGACAATTTTCCTGCACTTGGGAAGGATCTCTTGGGTTAACCCAATCTAATTCTTATTTTTTCACCAACCAACTTTACTTCTAAACTCAATGAAATCAACAAATACATGTGGCACTCCAAGGACTCGAACCTAGGATAACTCAATCAACAAATACATGTGGCACTCCAAGGACTCGAACCTAGGATACTCACACTGAAAATGTACAAATGTAGCTTGAAAGGAGATAAGGGGAGCATAATTTAGCTTGTAGGGGGTCTGGGGAGGAATTTTTTACGTTTTTTATTATTATTATTTTTATTTTTATTTTTTTTTGTTAGCTTGAAAAAAGTCTAGGGGAAAACTTTAAAAAGAAGTTTGAAAATTACCAAAAATGTAAACCTCTCAATAACAATTTTCATAACACCACCATAACCTCCCCTAAATGTTGGGTCAGGTGGTGTTAAAAAGGTTCATCAAGATGTATTTAGCCCTTTTCATTTGTAGAGATCAGTCCTAAGTTGAATAAAATTGCCTGTTGGTAGCTAGAATAAAGCTGGTGTCACATGAGCACTTTTCCGTAAATTTTCCATGAGCAAGTTTTTTCTTGTATCATTTCGGGACATTTTCGCACGGGTATCTGCAAGTAGACTGAAGTTGGATTATGTTAGGCGTCTGAATTATGATAAATTGTAATGTTTGAAGCTTCCAGACCATAATTGCTAGTCAAAATTGAACGAAAATGCGCTCGTGTGACATTGGCTTAAGATATAAAAACGTGTGACCTGATTGAATGGGTTATTAATGAGTGCTTGGTGATAATTTAACTGGACGAGAACACAATCACTGACAAATCATCAACAGCTACGGTCAACAGCTGGTATCCTACAACTTGTTATCAATAAAGAGTTATTAATGTATTATTAAGGGAGCCCACCTCGCTTATTTTCTCTTTCTATCCCTCTCTTTGGCTTGTATCCATTCGGTCCCATTCAGCTTACTGTTTTAAGATTGATAGAAAAATTTCTCCGGCAAAGCCGGATTTCTCCATAAAATGCTGGCTCTCTATCGCTCGCCAGGAAGAAATCGATACCTGGATGGGGATAAACGTCTTAAAACAGTTGGCTGAATGGGGCCGAATGGATACAAGCCAGGGAAAGAGAGAAAAGGAGAGAAAGATAAAAAAAAAACGGTGACTCCCCTTAATACATAACCATTCATCACAATTATAAAAATCAGAAAAATCACACAACTGAAAGTACTGAATGTCCTTCAACTAATATATATGCAATATTGCAATTCATATACAGTATACATATATAATATATAGTATAAACATATTAAAGTGTAGTATTAAAAAATAGAAGACAATCTGAATCAAAATGTAACACAACCTGTAAGTCTATGCATTTTGAGTTTTACAATACCTCTGCCGTTGATTCTGCGTTCCTCTTTATCATTGAGGTTCCATGTATTGGTTAATTACCCTTACTGTGCACTAAAGGTCAAAATTACACAGAACAATAATTACATTTTCATGATTAGAGAACCTCAGGTGCCAGATATATATTTACATTTAACACATTGAAGGCCATCATTTGTATATGTATAGAAGTTAATAAAACTTTTAGTTACATTTCATATACCATATGATAGTAAATTATATAATGTCTGTCTAACGCAACAGGCTTTATTGTAACTGACTCAAACTCTATTAACATATATTTGTATCCAATATACATTACTGCATTTGTTTCTTTATAAAAAACATCATAATCTGGAGTAGAGGAACCATTTCAATGGCAAAAATATAATTGATTAAAATAAATTAAAATGTAAAACTTGCAAACTAAACAAACCCAAAATTGGGACAAGGACAATATAAAGTCAAATTAAATTATCAAAATCGCTATGTGGAAACAACGCTTACTAAAATGAAAATTATTAAATAAAAGAACACAATCCACCACATAGGGTGTACATCACTACATGAGCAAGTTAATCTGTTTCCCAAGCAAACCAATCGCACATATAACAACGCACTATCGTCACGTTAAAGGAAGTAGTCAAGTTTGGGAAGTCCGGGACGTTCTGGCAAATTTTACTAAACTCTGCATGAATAAAGAAACTACATGTTAAATGTCAAAATATTATTTAAAATCAAATTTGCAACATGACAAGACATTAACAATAGTAAAAAATACAAATATTGATAAGATATCTATACTATTACAAAATAATATATAAAATACAGTACAGCACTCACTAACGATAGTGCTATCGGGTAGGTACCTGTAAGCATAGCATGCCTCATGATCTTAGAGCAGACGTAAAGCATTTGCTACACAGTATGGGATAGCACACATATCAATACTGTACATATTATTTCAATAAATGAATGTGCTTCATATGAATTACTTCTGTATCGGAGTGAGTTAATTGTTAATTAATAAAACTTAATTATATTACCATGACCTGCATGAAATAATATTCACAGGGACCATATCCCAAATAACTCACTATTTCCTGATCAAGGTTATTCTGATCAATGACTTAAAGTGAAGGTTTTCTCAATATATAAGACAAAGAGATGTGTCTCAATAGTATTGTTAGATATTATATATACTAATAGCAGATAATATAGACAGTCATATTTAATTTGAGTCAAACTTGCAAGATACCCTACAATGGCAATTTGATATGGACAGCATGGATGGCCAACTGCATACCTCTTTCATACCAAGACTAATGGAGGTAAGGGCTATTCTGCCAAAGTGACAACTTACGGTTAGTACCATATACTGTATCAATATACAGTACAGTATTACACATAATATACAGTACAGTATTACACATAATATATTTAATTTCTTCTGGGATACATTTTCTTAACAATTATATTGCACATTAGACAGTTAGAAAATATATTACTCGGGATCATGATTTGGATGAATAAGTTATTCTTTGTAATATAAATATATACCATACTGCAATCTGATATAGCATATAGGAAAGGTGACAGTTTAGGAGAGTGACCAAAGCTGTCATGATAGCCGTCACTTTATATATTTCAAATAAGATGATGCTCATAATCTTGCCCGGGAATTCTCAGTGTTAATGAAGATAATGTTTTCACTTTTGCTTGAATGGTGTTAAAAATTAATTAATCAGTTATTTAGGGTCAATAAGAAAACTGAAGTTAAGGAAATATATATGGATTACCTAGTCATATATAGTAAAAAGCTACTAGATGTTCTTTGTTAGTTTCAAAGCTTCAGAATAAGTTAAAAACTAACTGAAAATCAAACGCCTCAAATTTAATCAAAACTAAATCGTGGTTCTTGGAGAAATCTTAAAATTCGATAATCACAGATACTTTCACATAAAATACAGTTTAAAGATACAATTAGCCTACCCTCATTCACAACTCTTTAATAACTTGTGCTCAACGTTGCTATATTAATGATACCTGGTTAATACACTATGCTATTACAGGCACTTCAGTCATTATATGTTGTCCCCTATTACAGTATTTATTAATTAGGTAGCAGAATTAACTTAAAGTTGCTATACTTCAATATGAAGTTGTAAATTAAAAATAATCTCAAGATAATTGCTTCACTTAAAATATTGTTTTTCAGTAATGTAAATAAACTATAAGTGAGGAATCCCTGTACATCTGCTCACATTAGTATCCACCAGTGCCATAAAAGTGAGATTAAAGTATATGTAAGCAATTTACCATGACCTGAGGATATGTCATATATTAATATCCCTAAGCATAACTCTCTCTAACATAACTTTCAATAGTCTTGTGTAAACAGTACCGAGATAAGCTATCAAATATCAACGTTGCTTTACGGCTGCATGTATCTCATCTATCTTGTCACAAGTGGTGTATATTACATTTATGTTTCGGTCACACTATCAGTTTTAGTAGAGCATTTGCATGGGAGACTGGTATCTGCTATGAGTCGTCAGATAATATGTAAGAATTTGTGCTTCTTATTCTTAGTTTTATTTTAATATGAAGGATTATCGGATACTAGTATAAAATGTTTATCATGAAAGACTTGGAAAACATCGGAAAACAGACTTGGTACAGTAGACTTTTTACTCCGATACATCCCTCGCTAAAGGTCTTGTGTGACTGTCTGTACTGTTTGTTGCCTACACTCGGAGTTACATGTACAGTTACATAAAACAAATCTTCTACAAAATGTCAACTTTACCTGTCTTTCTATATTTGCTACAACCTCCTCTTAGTTAGCACTCCTGAAGTAATCTTGCATATTCCTCTTACAGTAAGAAGTTTGAGTTCATATTGCAAAAAAATGCAATAGTCAAAGTTGAGGAAATGTGAAAAGCCTACTGAATGAGACTGTACATAGCATAGTGTAATAACCCCTTGATTTACATGGGGAAAAGCAAGAGTGGTGGAAGATACCTAGCAAATGAAATTATTCCTGCGTGGTAAAGAAAGGTACGGTACTTCTCAACAGACATGGGGGGAGACTAGCCAATTCGAACACGGTGGCCCAACTAGAAGTTCAGAATTGATAAAAATATTACCCACAAGAAACAAGTGAAATTAGATTAATAAATTTAGTAACAAAGCATTTGACTCTAAATTAATTCATCAAACTACAGTACAGTACAAACTTTGGTGGTTATTTTAGTCATTCATCACTAATTGGGCCAGGGTGTACAAATAGGCTAGTGTACCCTGGTTTGGATGCTGCGGGTGCTAAGATTATACTACAAAAGAGCATCAATCTAGTCTGTACAGATGTTCCACGTTAACCCCTCCAGTACCAGCACACCTTTGTTTATGGTATTCTGGTTAACATTAGACTATATATACTGGCGGGTGCCCAACCCCGAAAGGGGTTGAAATAGGGGAGCTATCCCCCCGCCAAAGGCGGCTTTCTAGGGCCTTTCCTAGCTGTTGCTGAGAGGATTGGGTTCTAGTCATGTGGTGATGGGCTGGTCTTTCAGAGTGAGAACTGAGCGATCTCTGCCATACCCATAGCTTACTCTGACTGTTCCTTTAGCTTGTGTGTTTTCTGGATCTCAAGTGACGGCGTCTCTTCCGTGGATTGACCTCCCAATCTACCAAGATTGGAAGCCAAAGCGTCACATTTTTCCCTTGCCCCTCAACTTTCTCTTCATAATTGCTGAGGGGCACAGGGCCCTGGGTGGGTCTTTGGTTTCCCGGGCGTTTCCGCACCCTCCTCAGCTCCCCGCCATGGAGTGGCTTTGGTCACCCAGGCTTTATTGTGGTCGGCGGGGAGGGTTCTGTGGGGGCGCTCGGTTATGGCCTTGGAATTGCTCGGGGCCTTGGGGCTGTTCGGCCAGGCAGCTTGGGGAACAACAACAACATTGGACTATATCCTTTAGCTTAGTAAGGACCTCTAGGCATCATAGGGGGACAAGCTATACCGATTAACCCTTCCACTCCCACAGGCCCTTCCTAATCAGAATAAAATAGTCTAATGATAGCCAAAATATTCTGAGGAAGGAGTATAAGAATCTTCTGATGCGGTAAAATTTACTGTGAATGAATATAATAAAATATAAATATATAAATATATATAATTTAATACAGTCGTTTGAATGCTGTTGAATCTACTGATGTGAAAATTTAAGCTTATATTTTATATTTTCTTTGTCCCAGTTTTTGTTTGCTTTGTTTGCAAGTTTTATATTTTAATTAGAAAACACTAGCTTTGTTATTACTATTATTACAATTAATATTATTACTAAAGGTATTCTGGTATACTGAAAGGGTTAAATAGTGTTGCAGAGTTGACACCTAGACCTGAGGTGTGAACCAATATTAGTAACACAAAATATATACAGTGTGTATATAGAAAAATAAGTTTAATATGCAATACTGCTTAAATACTCATATATCTTATTATACATCTGATAATAATTACTTGCACCTCAGTATACATGTAAATACTTAAAAATAATACACATGTATAAGAGATACAGCTCTATAAATTATATGTGCTTAGGCAGAAATGAATAACCACATCTATGATCAACATTTAGTGAAGACAAGGCTGAGGGTACTTCACACTATATAAATAAATTTCTAAAACGGTTTTACGTAGTGTTCACCTGCAACCCACCAGCCCTCAGGTCCAGTCAAAAGGGAACATCTGCCAAACTATAATGTTCCTCCTTCTCCTCTTCTTCTTGCTCTCCGGTATGGTAAGAACGAGCCTCCCTGGTGGTGTGGGGAAGTGTGAGGCTCTCTAGGCTCTCTTGGTAAAGCCAGAAAAGTGTGGCACTCTGTATTTTCTCTTGGTTAAGCCACAAAAATGAGGCTCCCAATAATATCATCACTCAGTAAAGCCGTACGAGTGAGGCTTACTATGTCATCGTCATTTGGTAAAGCTAGACAAGTGTGGCCTCCTATATTATCATCTCTTGGTAAAGCCAGGAATTGAGGCTCTATAGGCTATATCATCATCACTTGGTAAAGCCGTAAGAGTGAGGCTCAGTATAATTATCATCACTTGTAAAGCCAGAAAATGAGGCTCCCTATATAATGATCACTTTGTAAAGCCATAGAGTGAGGCTCTGTCAGTCATCATTTGGTAAAGCCAGGACTATGCAACACATACACTATGGGCACAATTCTGAGACCATGGCTTGAGCATCCCTTACATAACTTTAAAAAAAGTAAAATGGTGAGGTAGAGCCATATGTATATACTGCATATATATATATATTTATATATATATATATAAGAAAAGGGGCTGAAATGAGAAAATGGACACAGATACCTTTGAAAGGGAAAATGTAGCTTGGTATCTATGGCCACAAACTTTTGTTTATATTTTTTTGTATTTTATATTTTTTTAGTTTTATCTGCTTGTGATGGCGTAGTGTGGCATGGTGTGTGTGTGTGTTAGCGAGAGAAGACAGAGGGGTGGGGTGGGGTGGGGTCGGGTCTCGAGCCATGACTCAGGAGGTCTGCCGTGATGGACTGACAAAAAGCAGCAAATGGAGTTACAGCATGATGCATCCTATATGTTCTCAGTACTTGGCATTTATCACATGGGTATCTAGTTCAAAAGTATATTAAAAACCATAGATAACATTGTTCAACATCTACAGTAGGGTAGTTTAAAATAAGCCATCTAAAAGATTGAAACCTGAAGTGTTACACTGCAAAATATAATAAAACTACAGTACTCACGAGCCCTGCATGATATTAGGATACCAGGAGAGAAAGATAGATTTAATAAAGCTCAAAGTCAAATTCAATAACTACAGAAACGGAGCAAATAAAACCTTTTCTAAGACGTCATACACTTTGTCACAAACAATGATCTCACTGAGGAGGTTCCGGCTTCCAGGGTTCACTGTCTCCGTCTCTTTCTCTCTCTCTCTCTCTCTCGCTCCATCACACGGCAGCTCCTGGCGGTTTCAGAGCCACCATAAATACGAAGCAATAAATATATTTGGCTTCTGTGCTTGCATGTGTGCTTTGGAGGACAAAGACATTAAACCCTGTCAGGGACCTACTTCATGAAACGACTTACAATGCTTTACAGTTTCAGTCACGACAGAAGCACCAATTATGTGCCCATTATCAATGCCTCAGTCTGATATGTACCATACATAAGCCTCAGTCCTCACATAAGAATTCTCCATGACTTATACTCACTTTAATTTCTACCACACATTCACATTTTTAGAGCCCATATTTCATAAAGAACAATTTGGCACTGTTCACTGTTGTGACCTATATCTCAATTAACATTAAGATTATATTAATCACATTAGGCAAGGATGGGTCAGCTGAGGCTGGGCAAATGGCACAGTAATTTAAAAGCTCAGACAAACCCATGCGAACATCCCTGAACCTGCAGGGCGCGCAATGGACACATGGCAGAACGTACACTTGGCTCGCAAAGGAGTTGCACAAACAGAACACGGGCGGGTGCCCAACCCCGAAAGGGGTTGAAATAGGGGAGCTATCCCCCCGCCAAAGGCGGCTTTCTAGGGCCTTTCCTAGCTGATGCTGAGAGGATTGGGTTCTAGTCATGTGGTGATGGGATGGTCTATCAGAGTGAGAACTGAGCGATCTCTGCCATACCCATAGCTTACTCTGACTGTTCCTTTTACTTATATATTTTCTAGATCTCAAGTGACGGCGTCTCTTCCGTGGATTGACCTTCCAATCTACCAAGATTGGAAGCCAAAGCATCACATTTTTCCTTTGCCCCTCAATTTTCTCTTCATAATTGCTGAGGGGCACAGGGCCCTGGGTGGGTCTTTGGTTTCCCGGGCGTTTCCGCACCCTCCTCCGCTCCCCGCCATGGAGTGGCTTCGGTTACCCAGGCTTTATTGTGGTCGGCAGGGAGGGTTCTGTGGGGGCGCTTGGTTATGGCCTTGGCCTTGCTCGGGGCCTTGGGGCTGTTCGGCCAGGCAGCTTGGGGAACAACAACAACAACAAACAGAACACTCACAATGTTTGCACAACACATTCTGTCCCTGGTGCAGGGCAGGTGGCCAGTGCTCACCTGGCTAATAAAGAAATCTCGAAACATGAGGTACAAAGGAAAAGTCGAAGATGAGGCCACTAGCGCGGAGGAGGGCAGGGATACTCAAGGCTCCCACCTCCTGAGGAATTGGTCACTTGAGGTGTAGCCACCTCATCACTTTGCGCTTCAGTTTGGTACAGTATGATGCGACCAACGGTCACATTGTAGGGTCCTCACCCTGAGCGTCTTCAGGCGCTCCTCGTTTACCATTTCCTTCATCATCAAGCGTAAACTGTATTTGGATGCGATCTGCGGCTGCACACAGTTCTTCCTCTGGTGCATCTTGGGAATTATCACTTTATTGATTCTCTTCTTCCTTTAGATCATTAGAGGAGGATGAGGGAGATATGGGGATCATACGCTGGTACCAGTCCCGGTTCTCTTCCAAAGTGTCTAAGATGTCTTGAGCATCTGGATGAACCAAATCGGCCAAAGTCTCCCATAGTGGATGGACGATGTAGTCAATGAACCCAACCTGTTAACAAAAAATATTGTTTACTGATAGATATAGTATTTATGATGCTAAATTATATAAAGTGATGATGATGATGATAAAGATTTTATACTAGCCTACTGAGCCAGAGGGCACTTATAAGGCTAGGAGACCAAGTATGGGAAGCGGAGATGCATGGGTAGGTCAGTTATAACTCATGGAAAACATGTATGGCTTGAAGATAGGAACGGAGCGGTGCAAAGGTAAAGGTAGGGGAGTCACAAAGCAATTCGGGAAAGGAACGGTTCTGGAGATAACGCAAACGTTCATACCGAAAGTTACGGCATTCGCATAATATATGGGGAATTGTAAGAACTGTACGACATTGCTGGCAATAGGGAGGTGGAGATCTAGGTAACCATGTGTTAGCCTAGTATGTCCAAGACAAAGCCTGGTAAGCACAACCTGGTCAATACGATCAGAAGAGGGAGGAGTCGTCCAGGGAAATACGTCGTCTTTGAAAGAACGGAGATGTATAGTGGTAGGGAGACTCCTCCACTCCACACACCACTTATCACGGACTTTAGACTTAAGGACCGGAAAGACGTCAGGTAGGTGCATGAGAGAAACGCTAGAAGTGCCCCGCCTAGCTCTCTTGGCCAGAGTATCCGCTCTTTCGTTCCCACTAAGACCGACGTGGGCAGGGACCCAGCAGAACGTGATGGTACGGCCCAGGAGCAGGACATGAAGCAAGCTGGCAATGTGCCTAACAAGGGGGTCACGTGGTGCATAGCAGTGTAGTGCCTGCAAGGCACTTAAGGAGTCACTGCATATGACAATGTGAGGAACGTTGCACGGGAGATCACCTATCAAGCCCAATGCACCCTGTATAGCTAATAATTCAGCGGTGAACACCGAGGAAAACGGATGGAGCATGCTCTGATGTGATCCATATTCAGACACTGCTGCACAACCCACTAAGCCATCTTCCTTGGAACCATCGGTATAAATGAAAACAGCCAGACGGTGACAGAGCAGGTGGTTCAGGGCCAGAGTGCGCAAAATAAACGAGTCAGTGGACTTGCCGGACAAAGTCAGGTGAAAGCAAAAGGCGGGACGTCAAATGCACCACGGCGCACTCAGGCACAGAAGCCCGAGGGAATGGGATGCTGTGAGTGGAAAATAGGTTCATGGCTACAAGGGGAAATGATGGTGACATATTGTCCAGTGGGCCGTCCGCGAAATATCGATCAGTAGGTGGCGATGCCGATAAGCGAACGGCAGAGGTCATCGTAACCAAAATGCGATGATGATGGAGAGGCAGCTCACCAGCTTCCGCCAGTAGACTACTAATCCGGGAAGATCGAAAAGCCCCAGAGCTCAATCGGATCCCTAAGTGGTGGACAGAGTTGAGCCGCTGCAAAATAGCGGGGGAAGCATTACCATATATTGGACAGCCATAGTCCAGTACCGATAGGACTATGGCTTTATAAAGCATAAGTAAGGTGGGTCTATCTGCCCCCCAATGGACCCGAGCAACAGCCTTAACGACGTTCATGCGCTGGAGACAGCGGGCTTTCACTCCATGGATGTGATCAATCCAATTGAGGTGGGTGTCAAAGGTCATACCAAGAAACTTTACAGTGTCATAAAAGGGGATGCGGAAACCCCCCAATCTCAGATCGGTGGTATGGCCGCGCAAATGACGTTTGTCATGGCAAAATATCATGGCCTTGGTCTTCTCTAAGGAGAGCTGGAAACCCGTCTTGGATGCCCACTTGTGAATGGCACCCAAAGTGGTGTTAAGGCGACGTAATATGTGTGGTAAAGTGGGGAGGTGTAGTAGATGGCAAAGTCGTCAACAAAAAGACTATGAGATACGCCCGCCGCAAGGCAATCAGTAATTTCATTGATTGCAATGATAAAGTGTCCCACTAAGAACACAGCCTTGGGGTATTCCGGATTGAAGTGGCATGCAGCACGACAGCTGTCCCCCAGTCTTAACCTGGAAAGTCCGATCCGTCAAAAATGCTTGTAAGAACAATGGGAGAGGTCCCCTCATGCCAGAGTCATACAAAAGTTTGAGAATCCTGTGTCTCCAAGTCATGTCATACGCCTTCGCTATATCAAAAAAATATGGCGACAGTAGGATGGCGGTTTACAAAACCTGCCCGAACCTGGTGTTCGAGATGGGTCAGGGAATGTAGAGGAGATCTACTGGGGCGCGATCCATTTTGGTATGGTGACAGAAGGCCATTCGTTTCAGCATAGTGCATTAATCTGGGATTTATCATCTTCTCCATTAACTTGCACAGACAGGACGTGAGGACAATGGGTCTGTAATTAACAGGAGATGTTGGGTCCTTTCCAGGTTTGGGGACCGGGACCGTGTAAGCGTGGCGCCAAATCTGAGGGACGTAATTTACACTCCAAAACCGATTGTATAAATGGAGGAGAAATTGTAGAGCATCCTCATGGAGATGTCTGACAAGCGCATACGGAATACCATCGGGGCCAGGAGTAGTATCTGTATATGATTGTAAGGCATGCAAGAGTTCAGACATAGTGAAAGGCTCATTGTATGGAAAGGCCCGACCCCCATCAAACAGAAGGGACTGCGATTCGGCGTTGCGTTTGTGGCGAAGGAACTAGTATGTGTGGGACTCATTGGAACTAACCTTAGCGAAATGGGAGGCAAGGCAATTGGCAATGTCACAATGATCCAATATAGGTTCCCCCGTAACAGCACTTGTTAGGGATGACAATGACGGGCGAGCATGCAGACCGTTTATTTTCCGGAATTTCTCCCTTATTTGTGTAGTAGAAGTGCTGATCGCTCGCTTAGTCAGTGCAGAGACTCTGTTGTGAAAAGACTTCAACGACGAGAGGTGCAGAGCGTCACGGACGAGAGTAGGAATCAGTGTCGGGTTATCAGAATGCGGGATGAGCAATCGGGTCTCCACAAGGCGTGCGCGAAGCTGATGGAGGGTTCTTTCAAGGCGGTGTTTAATGGTAACCAAGGCACTCAAAGCAGGCGACCACCACGGAACCTGACGCACCCGGGTTCGAGAAGACATTTTAGGGATGGATGTGGAGGCCACTGAGTGGAGAAAATCCATGAAATAAGTGAAGTTCATGTCTGGGGGCTCATCACTACGAAAGTCACCGATGCTGCTGGACAAAGACTGAAAGGCATCCCAGTCGGTTTTGGAGATGCTATACTGCGGTAGTGGAATGGAGGGAGTCGGTGCAGTGCGCTGGAGAAGAACAGGGAAGTGGTCACTGGAAAAACGTTCGTTAAGGACAGCCCATTCGAAATGGGGAGCCACAGAATCGCTAGCCAGAGACAAATCTACAGCAGAGTAAGTGTCATGTGTGGAGGAACGGTAAGTATGGGCCATCTGGTTGAGGCAGCATAGCTCAGTCGTCAAGATCAACTGCTCAATGTGGGTACCTAAAATGTCAGACCGGGGTCCACCCCATAAAGGGGAGTGGGCATTGAAGTCCCCTAATAATAGGTATGGTTGGGTGAATTGACGAACGAGGGATGTTAAGTCATGTGGGGAATAGTGGCAGGATGGTTGGTTATATAAGGAGCAGATCGTTAAATGTGGCAAGATGGGTAGAGAGATAGAGATGGCAATTGATTGGAAAGGGGCTGGGTCTAGATGGAAGACCGAGTATGCATGGTCAGTACGGACCAGGATAGCTGTGCGCAAATGTCCCTCAATGGAAGGGGAACAAGAGGCAAGTTGGTATCCTTTAGGGGGAGTGATATATGGTCCTATGTGCTGCAAGCAAATACACACCGGCATGTGCAGCCGTAGAAAACGCTGCAACTCACCAGTGTGCAAACGTGTCTTATATCCATTCAAGTTACAGTGTATAATATTATGCGTCATGAAGAGGTGTAACGGAAGATTGGCTAGTGCGGGTTGGAGCGGGAGGGGTCAGGGTAGAAGAGTGAGAATTAGTCTGTTGGGGAAGCGCCTGCTCCTGGAGATCCGGGAGCGAACATCCAGGTTCACCAGAAGGAGGGTCCGGTAAAGTGGCAACAATTTGTTCAAGCTGATCTTTCAATGTAGTAATAAAATCGGGCGTCTCGAGGAAATGCAGCAAGTGCCCCACGCAGACGCAATTTGAGTCGTGTTGGGAAAGAGGTGATGGAGGACCGCGCCGTTTGGAGATAAACGAACGCACTCTGGCAGTAATATCATGTTCCGTCGAGGCCAACGAATCCTTGATGTAAGGGAGAAAACAAGACGTGCACCGACAAAGCGCACCGTGAGAGGGGACGTCATCCTGTTCAACCCGAGGCAGGCAGGCCGGGAGGGGGGGGGGGGGACGATATCTTCAACGTCCGGTAGCTCTAGCAGGTCTGTAGGCATCGCAGTGGGCGGATGAGGATCCGTAGGTAACTGATCCTGTGCCGGTAGGGAAAGGCTTTCCTTTGACGTCGGAGGGGATAGGTTATGACATTGGCCAGTCGACTTAGCAAGTTTAGATGATGTTGATGCGGGAGGGCAGGGATGTAGCAGTATCGCGCGCTCTCTTACGGCCGGAAGGTACATCGTGAAGTTGGACACGTGAATCGGATAAGCGGTAGGTAACTAGATCCGTGTCTTCTAGGTTGTGTTGGTGTCTGAAACGCTCCATCAACGCAGCCGGTGAAAGGGTCGAGCCATGAACGTGGTCAACACACAGACAACCTGGGTCATGCGAAGAGGGTAGGGAATCAGGAGGGGCGATCCGTAGGAGGTAAACCTTTAAGGCCTTAGTCCAAGTGCCAGACGGCGATGAGAGATGCTCATGAAAGAAACGCTTACCGCAGGAATTACACCCACAGGTATCGGTATGGTCAGGCAAAGACCATGGCAGCACAGGGGACGTGGAGCCGTCAAACGCCGCAACCTGCATTTCAAGATCATCAGGCGCACCCTGGCTTCGCTGGTTCCCCAGAGTGGAGCACGTCTGAGAAGGAGTCTTAATTTTACGGGTACTGGATAGACGAGAGGTACCAGAAATTGAGGGGGCAGCTCTCGTTTGACGGGGAGTCAACTTGATAAGGGAGGACAATGCCCTCGGTGCGGGAAGTGAGGAAACGGCCTTCAGTGATGTAGCTCGAGGTCGGGTGATAAGCCCAGCGCGGGGTGTGCGCTGAGGCCGAGGACGCTGAGACTGGACAGTAGACCGAGCGGAAGAAGGACCACGCTTAGAATGCGGGGTGGGCGATGGCTCAGGCCCACTACGGGCAGCACTATGGGGAAGATCTGTGGTCGAGACGTCCGCACCTAGAGCCGCAAATGCATTGCAAGTTACGACGGGAGGACGGGGGGAAGGTCGCGTGGCGTTGGAGGGTCTGGTGGAATGACCAACATGTGAGGATGGATTCGAAGTTGAGGACCCGGGAAGCTGTGCCCGGTTCTCGGAGGTCAATGAAGCAGGGCGGGACACAGTAGCATACCTCCGCTCAGGCGTCGTTCCAGACTCACGCACTAGTCGCGCAGCAACTCGGAAAGGAACGCCCTTCGCCTCCTGCAGATGGAGCACTTCTCTGGCGAAGACATAATGAGAGCAACGCTTATCCGAGGCAACGTGTCGGTCTCCACAATTTGTACATGATGGGACATCAGCGGAGCACGGGGAAGGGTGAGCGCCATCCCCAGTTTCTACCCCACAGTGCAGACAGTGTCCGACAGAGCGACAGTATTTAACGGGATGGCCGAATTTCCAACAGTTGACGCACTGGCGAGGACTACGAACAAAAGGTCGCACGCGCAGCGATTCGGCACCCAATTTAATGGAGTGAGGCAGTTCATGGCTATCAAAGTATAACTTAGCAATGCGAAGAGGAGGTCGATCGGGATCAGAGCCTCTCCTCGGGGATATCATGCAAGTTTCAACTTTACGTACTGCAGGGAGATCTAACTGCAATGCTAGACATAGACGCGGGCCAGCTTCCCTGAAGTCATCCTCCTTGATGAGGACACTATGGGGAACAACAACCGTGCCCACACATTGGTTTAGCGATACTTCGGGGTGACCCAGTAAAGAGTCACAGGGAGTGTCTAGGAGGGTTATCATGGTGGACGACTGTTTCTCAGAATGAACTTCAACTATTCGAGAGGTCTCCGAGTGATGGAACAGATCAACAGGACCCACCTCTTGCCGAAGGTAGACCTGAAGATCAATATCATCGTGTGGGCGGTTTTCAACCTTAAAGTACGTCGGCCATCGTGGTAGTTGAAACAGTGCACCGAGCACATCAGGTACAGCATGAAATTGCCGCCTGGTGCGAGTGCGGGAGGAAGACTGTGGCAGAAACGGTTGGAGCGTCATAATTGAGGTAGTAGCGACAGGGAGCACCGTGACTGGGTCCGAGGGAGGCTTACCCGGAGAACCAGACAGGGCGGTATTGGTCGTGGCCGGCAAGGTCGCTGGAGGAGCCGGGGCTGACACAGGAGTGGCAGCCACCGAGCCCAGAGGAGAGTCAGTTGGATTGGTCGTGGGAAGAGCAGGGTTCGTCAACGCAATGTCCGAAGCAGGGGGAAGATCCGATACACTGTCCAAAGCCACACAGGGGTCAGGATCCGTATTGTCCGGTGAGTCAGTATCCATAAGACGAAGAAGGTAAATTCATCTGATCCATCCAAATCCCGTACCCACCAGGGAGCCACAATTAGAGGACGGGGTTACCGCCCTAGGGATCCGATCAGGTATACACCCCTCCCAAAGTACCTTGAGGGTCGTCGGTCCGTCGAACGAAGACCCAGTACAAGAGTCCGGGTTTGACATAAAAGGATCCCCTTGTTCGAACACGTCAGGGATGCCAGTTCTTAAGGGTGAAGAGGCGTGCCGTCCCACATCACCCTGTAACAAAACCAAAGAGCAAGTTGGGCCAAGAACCAAGGGTCATTCGCGGTACCCCCAGAAGAGGGGGTAGAGAGATGAAGAAGGGAAAAACGAAAAGCAAACAGGGAGAGAAAATAAAAGTGCACGGAAAAATTAGTTGGAGGTGACAGGGGGAGCAGTCAAATGACCTTGGCCGACCCACCTGCCAGCCCGGAAGCCCCCATACGACGACAACGGACCATGCGTGATGGAGGTAATTATATAAAATAATCAGAATTTTATGAGGATGATTTATCAGTGATACTGTATAATTGCTTCCAAAATTATGTGCAGTGAATTACGAAAAATCGTTACTGTCTGTAAAATTCAAACTTAGATAAGTGCACTAGTATTCTTGTCTCTGAATTATTACAGTTGGCTCTAATTTAACCAAACAAAACACTATGGTACACATTTCATAAAAACAAGGAAGATTCTCAAATTATATCAAGGAGTTCTTTTGACTGCTTTAAGTCATTCAGAAAAATCTATTGGAGTTCGATCTATTCTACAAAAGTCTCTTACTGCATGTTACCAATAAAATATTCTTAATTTATAATTATTATTATTAATTATAAATTATTTGTCTTTATATTATATGTATTCATTGTCGATAGTATCAATTGCTTACTTTTGCGATTTCCTTAGTTTATTTGTGCTATAAATGTAGGTTATTTGTAGGGTAGTTATTGATAGGGGTCACTTGAGGCATGCTATGCTTACAGGTACCTACCCGATAGCACTATCGTTAGTGAGTGCTGTACTGTATTTTATAAATTATTTTGTAATAGTATAGATATCTTATCAATATTTGTATTTTGTACTATTGTTAATGTCTTGTCATGTTGCAAATTTGATTTTAAATAATATTTTGACATTTAACATGTAGTTTCTTTATTCATGCAGAGTTTAGTAAAATTTGCCAGAACGTCCCGGACTTCCCAAACTTGACTACTTCCTTTAACGTGACGATAGTGCGTTGTTATATGTGGGATTAGTTTGCTTGGGAAACAGATTAACTTGCTCATGTAGTAATGTACACCCTATGTGGTGGATTGTGTTCTTTTATTTAATAATTTTCATTTTAGTAAGCGTTGTTTCCACATAGCGATTTTGATAATTTAATTTGACTTTATATTGTCCTTGTCCCAATTTTGGTTTGTTTAGTTTGCAAGTTTTACATTTTAATTAATAAGACTGGTATTGCTCATGATAGGGCTATCTTGTATATTGCATATTGTGCAGTACTGTACATTGATATGTTGAGTCAGTGAATATTATGGGCTAGACACACACTCATAAGTTTGCAGCTATTCTGTGAAACAAGTGATAGCAAAGCAGCTCCCACACTTTCGCCTTGTCAGTCAGGCAGCCAGTTTTGTAAAAAAAAATATTCAATCATAATCCTTTCCTCTAAACCCACACAGCATACTGTCCAAAAATTGCCCTCTGGAGGTTCCCAATGAATTAAACGGAACAACTAGCATAAATGTGACTTAATGGGTGCCGAGTGTCTGTTGCACAAGGGAGAGAAGTCCATGTCCCACACAGATCCTTCCTGGGAGAAGACAGTGGAAACATATATTGAGGAAAAACTGGGGCATTGTGGCACAGGTAAAGGAAGCAGGTCTTGACAAAGTAGCCTGGAGGCATTTCTGTTATGGCCATCCTTTGGGAGATGATGATGATGATGGTGATGATTATCCTTCCTGCACTTAACCTAACCTAACAGTGTACAGTACATGTGATTCTTTAATGTGGAGCTAGTGATGGGGTTAATCTTATATATATCAAATTCTAATCTAAAATACCTGTGACTTCTCAATGGTTGCTGAGAGATTGTCACACATGAGAGAGATGTTCATGCCCTTCCCACAGATATTTCTAGAACAGAATCTAACATAGCTATACTTGACCTGACCTAACCTAATTCAGCGTAGTCTATCCTGTCTGTTACTTTTCAATAGTATCTATCGGCCAGCCCTATAAGAGTATCTTATAGTGACTCAGTGGTCTGGTTAAACTAATGTAAAACAAAAATAGTATCTATCATAATGCCATTATAGAGAAGATGCAAAAATAAAGCTATCCTATCCTAACATAACATACTTGTGACTTCTCAATGGTGGCTTGGTGTCTGTCGCACATGGGAGAGATGTCTATGCCCTGATCCCGCTCTCGGTCGCCCTGCTGGAAGAACTCCTCCATGATAGACGACACCCAGCTCCGGTACAGATCTAGGGGCTTGGTTGGATTGCTCAGGTCCGCACAGTGAACCATGTTTTGTAGCACCTGGAACAAAGGGAAATAATTAGGAACTTGGTAGAACGTCAGCCATGAACACTGTAATAATTTCCAAAGTTCTTGTGTTAAGATAGGAATAATAAAACTAAACAAAATGAATTAGCTAAACAAAGGAGCTTGTGTTAAATTAATACTGTACAATTATTCTATCTTGTAAATAATTATATCCACTTAAATACAGTACTTGGTTTACACTGTGCAAAGAATGCAAGAGTTGTTGTTGTTGTTCCCCAAGCTGCCTGGCCGAACAGCCCCAAGGCCCCGAGCAAGGCCAAGGCCATAACCGTGCGCCCCCACAGAACCCTCCCAGCCAACCCCAATGACCAAAGCCACTCCATGGCGGGGAGCTGAAGAGGGTGCGGAAACGCCCGGGAAACCAAAGCCCCACCCAGGGCCCTGTGCCCCTCAGCAATTATGAAGAGAAAGTTGAGGGGCAAAGGAAAAATGTGACGCTTTGGCTTCCAATCTGCAAGAATAATTGTTGTTACTATTTTGTCACACAGTTACTTAGTTTTACCATTTAAGAGAAAATACAGACTAGAAGGGTCATCATTATATTACTGGTATCAAGTGATTTTCTTGGTAAAAAATCCACTTTTCTCTGGGCATGGAGATGATCTGAATCAACACTCATCTCAAACACTGTCTCATCAACTTTGCTATCGAGTCATTGGTTAATATTTGTGTAGCTTACAGTACTCTTTTCACCATTTAAAGTAATTGGGACAAGTTAGATGTAATCAACAACAAAATCAGTATCTACAGTTGTTGTTGTTGTTCCCCAAGCTGCCTGGCCGAACAGCCCCAAGGCCCCGAGCAATTCCAAGGCCATAACCGAGCGCCCCCACAGAACCCTCCCTGCCGACCACAATAAAGCCTGGGTGACCGAAGCCACTCCATGGCGGGGAGCTGAGGAGGGTGCGGAAACGCCCGGGACACCAAAGCCCCACCCAGGGCCCTGTGCCCCTCAGCAATTATGAAGAGAAAGTTGAGGGGCAAGGGAAAAATGTGACGCTTTGGCTTCCAATCTTGGTAGATTGGGAGATCAATCCACGTTAGAGACGCCGTCACTTGAGATCTAGAAAATATATAAGTTAAAGGAACAGTCAGAGTAAGCTATGGGTATGGCAGAGATCGCTCAGCTCTCACTCTGATAGACCAGCCCATCACCACATGACTAGAACCCAATCCTCTCAGCATCAGCTAGGAAAGGCACTAGAAAGCCACCTTTGGCAGGTGGATAGCTCCCCTATTTCAACCCCTTTCGGGGTTGGGCACCCGCCCAGTATCGACAGTAAATGGATATACTGTACTTAAATTTCTTTGCAAGTTTATTACACTTCAAAAATGGTTCCGTCTTCAATGGGATTAATGGCAAAGGAGATTTTAGCAAACTAATTTTAATTTCCCTAGTTACATTTATCTACTTTATATCAGAGAGCTACTTTACATCAGTTAATCATTAGTTATAATTTGAAAAATATATCACATGATTTGCCAATACCAAAATAGTACTATAGAAGGTTAGTTTGGGCACATGGAGAGTATGAATGATCAAATAGGGTGGAGAGATGCAAGTCTGCGAATGTGGTGGGAGCTACATGGAGGGGTAGACCTACAAAAACTATCTGATCTTTAAATATTTGACAAATGAGGCAGACTAGAACAGGGATGCCTGGTAAGCCCCCCTTAGGACATAAAACTAGAACCGTTACCTGTGTGGATCACTCAGCCTTTAAAGAGTATACAACTATACATGTATGTATGTATAGTTGTTGTTGTTGTTGTTGTTGTTGTTTTTCCCCAAGCTGCCTGGCCGAACAGCCCCAAGGCCCCGAGCAAGGCCAAGGCCATAACCGAGCGCCCCCACAGAACCCTCCCCGCCGACCACAATAAAGCCTGGGTGACCGAAGCCACTCCATGGCGGAGAGCTGAGGAGGGTGCGGAAACGCCCGGGACACCAAAGCCCCACCCAGGGCCCTGTGCCCCTCAGCAATTATGAAGAGAAAGTTGAGGGGCAAGGGAAAAATGTGACGCTTTGGCTTCCAATCTTGGTAGATTGGGAGATCAATCCACGTTAGAGACGCCGTCACTTGAGATCTAGAAAATATATAAGTTAAAGGAACAGTCAGAGTAAGCTATGGGTATGGCAGAGATCGCTCAGCTCTCACTCTGATAGACCAGCCCATCACCACATGACTAGAACCCAATCCTCTCAGCATCAGCTAGGAAAGGCACTAGAAAGCCGCCTTTGGAAGGTGGATAGCTCCCCTATTTCAATCCCTTTCGGGGTTGGGCACCCGCCCAGTATCGACAGTAAATGGATATACTGTACTTAAATTTCTTTGCAAGTTTATTACACTTCAAAAATGGTTCCGTCTTCAATGGGATTAATGGCAAAGGAGATTTTAGCAAACTAATTTTAATTTCCCTAGTTACATTTATCTACTTTATATCAGAGAGCTACTTTACATCAGTTAATCATTAGTTATAATTTGAAAAATATATCACATGATTTGCCAATACCAAAATAGTACTATAGAAGGTTAGTTTGGGCACATGGAGAGTATGAATGATCAAATAGGGTGGAGAGATGCAAGTCTGCGAATGTGGTGGGAGATACATGGAGGGGTAGACCTACAAAAACTATCTGATCTTTAAATATTTGACAAATGAGGCAGACTAGAACAGGGATGCCTGGTAAGCCCCCCTTAGGACATAAAACTAGAACCGTTACCTGTGTGGATCACTCAGCCTTTAAAGAGTATACAACTATACATGTATGTATGTATAATAGTTGTTGTTGTTGTTGTTGTTTTTCCCCAAGCTGCCTGGCCGAACAGCCCCAAGGCCCCGAGCAAGGCCAAGGCCATAACCGAGCGCCCCCACAGAACCCTCCCCGCCGACCACAATAAAGCCTGGGTGACCGAAGCCACTCCATGGCGGAGAGCTGAGGAGGGTGCGGAAACGCCCGGGAAACCAAAGCCCCACCCAGGGCCCTGTGCCCCTCAGCAATTATGAAGAGAAAGTTGAGGGACAAAGGAAAGATGTGACGCTTTGGCTTCCAATCTTCGTAGATTAGGTCAATCCACGCAAGAGACGCCGTCACTTGAGATCTAGAAAATATATAAGTAAAAGGAACAGTCAGAGTAAGCTATGGGTATGGCAGAGATCGCTCAGTTCTCACTCTGATAGACCAGCCCATCACCACATGACTAGAACCCAATCCTCTCAGCATCAGCTAGGAAAGGCCCTAGAAAGCCGCCTTTGGCGGGGGGATAGCTCCCCTATTTCAACCCTTTTCGGGGTTGGGCACCCGCCTTATTGTTGTTGTTCCCTAAGCTGCCTGGCCGAACAGCCCCGAGTCCCTGAGGAAGGCCATGGCCATGATCGGGCTTTCCCACAGAGCTCTCATTGAGTATAGATTGTGTTGTTGGCGTAAGTGGTTGTGTGAAATGCAGTCTTCTATGATGTGTTTAATGGTATGGGGTGCTGTGTTACATCCCGGGCAGGTGTCGACAACAGAGTCATCCAGTCTCTTCTGATAGCTCAGGAGAGCTGGATGGTGTCCGCATCTCAGCCTGGCCAGGTGGACTCTGTCCTCGCGAGGAAGGGAGGATTCGGAAGGATGGATTTCGGGAGGTCGTGCTTGCAGCTGCGTGTTGTCTGTGAGTGAGTGGATGGATCGGCGAGAGATATGAGTATGGAATGTGCTTCTGGAAGTTGGTTTGGGTGGGCAGGGAGGGAGAGAGGACAGTAATTGTGTGTGATACCGTGTGCTGGGTGTTGTTTTGATATTTCTTGGTGTCTGTGGGTGTGTTGCCATGTAGTTTAGTGGGTGGTCCTGGTTCGTGGAGGCTGCTGCCAAGAATTGAGTGCCTCTCATGTCCAGATGGTCTTTGACTTTGAGAATTTTGGTTTCTTGATGTAGGTGCAGTAGCTGTGCAGCCTGTAATGATCTTCAGGGCTTTGTTTTGAATAGTCTGTAAGGTCTTATGATGTGTTTCAGCTAGGTTAGAAGCCCAGGCTGGGCTTGCGTATTCCATCACTGATCTTATGTATTGTTTATATACTGTGGTGGTGGTTTCTTTGTTGTGTCCAAATTTGGTGTGAGCAAGTGACCTGAGGGCGTTAAGTCTGGGTGTCAGTTTCTTTTTAATGTTTGTGGTGTGCTGTTTGAATGTCATATAAGTATAATATGTTACTCCTAGGATTTTGTGTGTGTGTGTATGTGTTAGGGGTGTGTTGTTTATGGTGAGTTGAGGGATGTATTCGTGTTCTCCTGTCCAGCTTGTGAGCAGGGTTGTGGTGGATTTGGCTGGGGCTAGATTAAGTCTGTTTGTAGTGCACCAGCCATGTAGTGTGTTGAGATAGGGTTGAAGGAGATCTGTTGCTCTTTTTGGGTCATGGTGTGTGCATGTGAGTGTTATGTCATCTGCATAGGAGGCTAAGTTTATTTGGGGCATATTGGGTGTAGTTATATCGTGCATGTACAGATTGAAGAGTGCGGGCGATAGGACGGATCCTTGTGGGACTCCGTTTGGAAAGTTTCTCATTCTAGATGACTGACCGGCAAAAGATACGTGTGCACATCTGCCTGCTAGGAAGTTGGCCAGCCACCTTTTTGTGTTGTTGTGCATGTTTGTGTTGTAGATTTTGTTTGTTAGGTTGTGGCGGGGGATGGCATCGAAGGCTTTACTAATGTCGAGTGTGGCTAATAGTGATCTGTGTGGTGGTCTAGCTGAGTTGATACCGTCAAAAGCTCTTTGTGTAAGGTCTGTGAGAAGAGTGTTTGTGGAGTGCAGTGGCCTAAAGCCATGTTGTGTTGGAGCTAGGGGTAGGTCGGGTGTAATTAATTGTAATACTAGGCGTTCCATGACTTTGGAGGGGGGTGCAAAGGAGTGTGATGGGGCGGTGCGAGGAGGGTAGCGTGGGGTCTTTGTTGGGTTTGGGGAATGTGGTGATGATGCCATGCTTCCAAATGTCTGGTATTGTGTTGTGTGAATAACTGTAGTTTGACATGTTAGTGAGTGCTTGTATGCCTTGTGGTCCCAGGTGTCTGAGGTGTATGTTGCTTATGTTGTCTAGGCCACAAGCAGGTGAGTGTTTGAAATTGTTGATGATATGCTTTGTCTGGTGATTGGTGAAGGGTGTATAGTCAGGGTCTGTGGGGAATTGTCTCTTACGTCGGATGACACGTCGGTCGTCTCTGTGAGGTTTTAGGTGGCTGACTGTGAGAAGTGATTGATGAGAGTGTTTGCTTGTTGTTTACATGAAGGAGTAGAGTCTATTGTTGTGATTGCAGCATGTGATTGTGTTGTGTTGCTGTTGGAAAGTGTGATGCTGTTTAGTGTTTTGTAGAGTTTTTTTGGGTTTGTTTTGTGATCAAGTGTTTGTAGGAAGTAATTCCAATTTAGTTTTTGTTGTTCTTGTATTTTGTTGTTAGTCTGGGTGTTGAGTGCTTGGATTTGTTGTGTGATGTCTTGTGTGTGGGGTGCTGTGGAGTGTTTCAGTATGTCGCGTTGTCTGATGAGGTTTTGAATTTCTGGTGCGAAGTTGGGGTTGTGTCTTTTTCTGTTACCTCTTGGAATGTGTTTCTTGTCAGCGTTTTGGATAGTTTTATTGAGTATGTGTACAGCATTGTTGATGTTAGTGATGGGTGTACTGTTTAGAGTTGTGAAGTGTTGTTCTGTCTCATTTGTGAATGCTTCCCAGTTAGCTCTTTTATAATTGGTGTATGTGTGTTTGTGGCTAGCTGGGGTGAGTCTGGTTTTGGTGGTGATAATGATCGGGAGGTGGTCAGAGCCTAAGGTTCTGACCACCCTCCAGGATGTTGTGGGGGCGAGTTCTGGGGAGCAAAAGGTGATGTCTGGAGATGATGGGTTATAGAGGGCTTGGTGAGGAATATGGGTATGTTGATGGATGTCGTTAAGGATGATGAGGTTATCAGGTTGGTTTTGTAGTACCAGCCCTCTGTCTGTGTCAGGGTTGTCGACAAACCAGGCCAACGTCTTGGCGTTGAAGTCACCACCCAGGATGATGTGTGGGGTGTTTGTGATGTGTTGTAAGTGTGGTCTGTATTCATTTGGTACTGTAGGGGATGTATGTGTTTATGATGGTTATGTTGGAGTTGTTGCCAGTGCGTATTTTAATAGATTGTACTTCTGTTGTGTTATCATTTGGGGGGAGGAGGGATTTGGTTTGTACACTGGTAACTATGTATGATATTTCTTTGTGTACCAGGGTGATGAGTCCACCGCCGCCGCCGACGGCCCGGTCTTGTCTGATGGTGGTGAAATCATGAAATGTAGATGTTTTTTGTGTTGTGCGGAGTTTTGTTTCTTGTAAGATGGCAATGTGTATGTTATGTTGTTTGATGAAGTGTGAGAGTTCGTGTTTCTTTGTGTTGATGCCATCTATGTTCAATTGGAGAATGTTAATGTTATGTGCACAATGTATGTTGGGTGCTGCTGCACGAGGATGGGGTGGGGGTGAGGGAGGCGGTGGGGGTGGGGATTGGGGTGCAGGAGATGGGGGTTGAAATGGATTAGGATGGGGTGTGGTGTGTTGAGTTGAGGATGAGGATGTGGATGGTATGGGAAGGTTAGGTGGGTTAGGGAGGAGAGGTGGACGAGTTTTAGGGGGGGGAGTGGATGATATGGGAAGGTTAGGTGGGTTGGGGAGGAGAGGTGGACGGGTTTTAGGTGAGGGATTTGACTGGGAGAGGGAGGGGCATGAGGAACAGGTCCAGGTGTTCGTGTAGTGTTTCTTGGAGGCAAGTGTTGTGCAGGTGAAGTGGGTCCAGTTCCTGCATGAATTGCAGAGAACTGAACCCTTAGTGTGGCGACTCGAAGTGATGGGTTTTGAGCAAGTTGGACATATGTATGTGTAGGTGGGTCCTGGGTTGCTCTCAATGTCTCCGGCTAGAAGAAGTCTTCGAGAAATGACAGCTGGAGAGTCATTTCTCGGTGTAGGAAAAACTGTGTGATGTGTGTGTGTGGTGTGAGAGGTGTTGAAATTCCCGGCGCGACCGAAGCCGCTCCAAGGACCCGTGCCCCCAGGGAGGGGGCAGGGGATGGTTGTGACGCTTTGGCTCCCGAAACTGCTCCCCGCGGCCGGCATCCGGTTGTCCTCCACTGGTCTTTGATCTTGTCTCCGGCCGTGGAGGGTCGGCAGCCATCCGCGGTTGGCAGCTCCGGGAGGTGGTCCCACGACGTAGACGCCTCCACATCATGTATAGTTGCCCACATCAGTTCTGTTCCTCTCTGTGATCTTATGCATAGTAATATATTGCGCATGATTGAATTATGAGTGTACAGGAGTTTCCTATGCAGTGGTTAATTCATCTGATCAGCCAACTGATAATTAAAAGAAACCACACTCGCAATTCTTTCATACTAATTTTACTTTCATATATAAGATCACAACGAGGAACAGAGCTCACGTGGGCAACTGTACTGTACATCAGTGCAGCTATGCATCAAGTGACAAGCAAAAACTCTTTATAATGTAAATGGAAGCTGTTCGACAATAATACATAGGTCAACACTGTATAGCCAAGGTTGGTAGGGATCATTAGTTTGATTGGCCGCCCAAAATGTCATAATATGGGTTGAGGGAAAGACGGACATCTTACAGAATAAAAAACATTAATCCTGCCTCATGGTAACTAGGCCAGTGTGGCCAAGAGCAATGGAGAAACAGTACTGTCTGTAGATAAAATCTTAATTACAGATTAACACATTGAAGTATTTGAGGTATGAAGGCAAGAATTGAGCTTAGTAGATTATAATAGGAATAGTACATCTTTGATTTTCCTAGTGTAAGTAAATCTAAGAAGCAGTACTACAAGGAATGCATGCTAAAAAGTCACCTGTATCCTGTCGGTGTAGTTGTCGAGGAGGAGAACCCCTGATCCGGCTACCTTCTTTGTCTCCACCATAGTCTTGAGGTCAGCCAGGAGGCTCATGTGTTTGCTCATGTCTGTGGCCAGCACCATGTCGATCACCATTTTCCTCAGCGTTTGCCTAGGCTTCTTTCCCAGGTTGGCGAAGATGTCACAGTCCTCGTTCTGTAGGAGTTTGAAGGCAACAGCCAAATGGTGGTTTTCTAGCACGGACTCATCGTTATACATAAGGGCCAGCTCCGAGGATGAGTTAATCAGGTACTGATTGGTGAGGCCTGGGTGGTCCACGTCGTGAATGACTGCGGCGAAGATGGCAGCCAGGATCTCCAAATTCGTAAAGACCGACTGTTGGGGATAAAATATAAGTTAGTGTTTGGTGACCAATACAGTCAATACAACTAGTTGTTGTTGTTGTTGTTGTTCCCTAAGCTGCCTGGCCGAACAGCCCCGAGTCCCTGAGAAAGGCCATGGCCACGATCGGGCTTTCCCACAGAGCTCTCATTGAGTGTAGATTGTGTTGTTGGCGTAAGTGGTTGTGTGAAATGCAGTCTTCTATGATGTGTTTAATGGTATGGGGTGCTGTGTTACATCCCGGGCAGGCGTCGACAACGGAGGTCCTGATGTGGTGGCGTCTACCCCGTGGGGCCACCTCCCGAGGCTGCCAACCGCGGATGGCTGCCGACCCTGCACGGCCGAAGACAAAATCAACGACCAGTGGAGGAAAACCGGATGCCGGCCGCGGGGAGCAGTTTCGGGAGCCAAACCGTCACAACCATCCCCTGCCCCCTCCCTGGGGGCACGGGTCCTTGGAGCGGCTTCGGTCGCGCCGGGAATTTCAATACAACTAGTTAAAAGATATTATGTAATTTCAATTAACCCGTACAGCCCCAGCGACGCGCCTGACGCGTCGGCGATGTATGTAACGCACAGCCCCAGAGACGCGCCTTGCGCGTCACCCTAATTGCGCCGACCGTAACCTCAGGTGTAGCCACTCAAGAGGGCTCAGATTTGTATGGGAACTGTGTACGTATCCCACAAAACCGTGCCGATGGTTGAAAACTCTCAAAGTCCACGTGCGTGCGCGCGAGCGCGCAATAACCTGGTTTTTTGGGGTAATTGCCTTCAATTTTTTACTCTTGTAAAATACGTTTTCGGGGGCTCTGTAGGACCATTCTTTAAGCTTTTTGAGCGGTTTTTCGTGGTTTTTCCTTCATTCCTAACCCATTCGCTATTGTTTCTGGAATAAAACCATTTTTTGAAAACCGGCCGGGTTCTGGTGAACAAACATTACAAAACTAGCCGGGGCTGGACGGGTTAATAGAGACATAATGCTATATCTGTCAACATACATTATACCAAGAACATTTAGTTTACAAAGTTTCTTGAAAATATTGATAAAAATCATTACTACATTATACAACATCTCTCATTGACAAGCTTAATTGTATATGGACATGAATATAAAGAAAACTGATTTTGGAGAGAAACTAATATGGCATGGAATATATTGGGGAATGTCAAAATATTGATGGTGGAGACAGCCGGCAAAATAAGTCTAGTCATCATCATCATCTCCGATGCCTTGTTTCCCCCTGGGAAACCCCCGCTAGAGGATGGCCATGACAGAAACGTCTCCAAGCTACTTTGTCAAGACATGCCTCCCTTGCCCGTGCCACAATGCCCCTTCCACTTTCTTCAATATATTTTTCCACTTTCTTTTCCCATACCATAGGTGGTCTTCCACTACTAGCGGTTCCACTCACCTGACTCCCATATAGCTTTCTTGGCATTCTGTCTTCATCCATTCTCTGAACATGACCATACCACCTCAAAGTACTTCTCTTTATCGACTCAACCACACCACAATCAATGCCAAAAGCCTGCTCTACTATTCCAAAGGACTCGTACACTTCCCTATTACTTGGCCCATCTAGCCTATTCATGCCAGCTGCCATTCTGAAAAAGCTCATCTCCACAGCTCTCAGTTTGGAGAGGTCCTCGTCACTTGCTGTCCATGTCTCGCTTCCATATGAGAGTGTTGGGAGCAGCACACTGTTTCTCAGTTACTTTTTGACTTCCTGACTATCCATTCTTCCTTTGAGAATACTATCAAGTTCTCCAATCACCTTTCTCCCTTGCATTTTTCTCTCTTTTATCTCACTCTCCATTTTACCATATTTGCATAGTACAGCTCCCAAATACTTGAAACTTTCAACCTCTTCCAGTACTTAATTTTTAATTTTTATTTTACAACTTTTCTCATGTTCTTTCTTGATTCGATATTTTTCCTTAAAATCTATGGTTTCATGCATTCTTTTCTCAAACACCATTACCTTACATTTCCCTACATTGACCTTTAACTTTCTCTTTTCACATACCCTGTCCAAGTCAGTGACCACTCTCTGAAGTTCTTACGCATTTTCCGCCAACAGGACTGCATCGTCCGCATATAGGCATGTTAAAATCTTTCATGTTCTTCCCTCTGATTCCAGTCTAGCTCCCACACCCATTGATCCAGCCCTACATTCTCTGATCACTCCATCCATGTATATATTGAACAACCAAGCTGACATGACACATCCCTGTCTTACACCTACATTGACCTCAAAACTTTCACTTAACTTATCCCCTACCTTCACATTTGCCATTGCATTCCTATACAAATATTTGACTGCCATTACCAACTTTCCTCCCACACCATATACTGTTTAAACCCAAGTTTTTTTTTGAAAAATATGTTCGATTCTGGGCGAATGGCAGGGCGAAAATGAAATCTAAGACCATGTCTAGAAGCAGCTCGTCGAGAAAAATCGAATGGCACCAAGTAGAATTCCCTAGGACTTATAGTTTGGGCGACAGAGGACTTTTAAAGTAAAAAAAAAAGGTCTCCTGGGCCCTCCAGGAAGGCCCAGTCAAAATCGAAATCCTAAACTAATGGTCCGATTTTAATTATGTTTGCGCCATTCGATTCAGATTGCCAAAGTGTACTAATGGTATAAATTTAAACAAAATCCGTTCATAAATAACTCGTCTATGGAGTTTTTAAACTTTAACCCTATATTGGCGGCGCGCATCATATGTTGAGTGAAAGAAATTTGGACTATGTGGCGGCTCACACCATAAGTCGTGTGGCAATTTCAGCACGTAATGTTGCTGAGAGAGAGAGACAATTGGTGGCAGGAGAGTAGCGAGCGTATGACTGCTCCAAACCACCGCGGCGGACCAACTGACATGAATCCCACCCTCCTCCACCCTCTCACACTCGCTACATAGTGAAATGTATGGGGAAAGTACCGAATTACATGGTTTTTGCACTCGTGTTGCGCGGTTGTTGCAAGAAAACTAGCGGTCATACAAGGATCGTTGTGGTCATTGGAAAGCTCTGTTTATGCCCTTTCAGGGATAGATACTTGTTTTACGCTCTGGGTCTTATTTAGGCATGAAAATGATCACGTAAACAGCCCTATTTTGGGTAAAAACACCCCGCTGGTGGCTACATATTATTTACCGCCTAGGCCGCTCTTTAGGTGTTAAAATAGGCCTAGTGGGCCTAAAAATAGGTAAATATTTAAAAAATATATATACACCGTTGAATCCGCAACGGCGAGACGAATCCAAATATGTAATAATATTGACAAGTCAAAATTCGACCAAAATCACAGATTTGCCTGGGCCAAGGTTTTTTGAGAAAAATATTTTCGATTCTGGGCGAATGGCTGGGCGAAAATGAAATCTAAGACCATGTCTAGAAGCAGCTCGGCGAGAAAAATCGAATGGCACCAAGTAGAATTCCCTAGGACTTATAGTTTGGGCTACAGAGGACTTTTAAAGTCCAAAAAACGGTCTCCTGGGCCCTCCAGGAAGGCCCAGTCAAAATCGAAATCCTAAACTAATGGTCCGATTTGAATTCTGTTTGCGCCATTCGATTCAGCTTGCCAAAGTGTACTTATGGTATAAATTTAAAAAAAAAAACGTTCATAAATAACTCGTCTATGAAGTTTTTAAACTTTAAAATAGGCCTAGGGGGCCTAAAAATAGGTCAATATTTAAAAAATTATACACCGTTGAATCCGCAACGACGAGACGAATCCAAATATGTAATAATATTGACAAGTCAAAATTCGACCAAAATCACCGATTTGCCTGGGCCAAGGTTTTTTGAGAAAAATATTTTCGATTCTGCGCGAATAGCTGGGTTAAAATGAAATCTAAGACCATGTCTAGAAGCAGCTCGTCGAGAAAAATTGAATGGCACCAAGTAGAATTCCCTAGGACTTATAGTTTGGGTTACGGAGGACATTTAAAGTCCAAAAAACGGTCCCCTGAGCCCTCCAGGAAGGCCCAGTCAAAATCGAAATCCTAAATTAATGGTCCGATTTTAATTATGTTTGCACCATTCAATTCAGCTTGCCAAAGTGTACTAATGGTATAAATTTAAACAAAATCCGATCATAAATAACTTGTCTATGGAGTATTTAAACTTTAAAATAGGCCTAGGGGGCCTACAAATAGGTCAACACTAAAAAATATATACCGTTGAATCCACAACGGCGAGACGAATCCAAATATGTAATAATATTGACAAATCAAAATTCGACCAAAATCACCGATTTGCCTGGTTTTTTGAGAAAAATATTTTCGATTCTGGGCCAATGGCTGGGCGAAATTGAAATCTAAGACCATGTCTAGAAGTAGCTCGGCGAGAAAAATCGAATGGCACCAAGTAGAATTCCCCAGGATTTATAGTTTGGGCTACAGAGGACTTTTAAAGTCCAAAAAACGGTCTCCTGGGCCCTCCAGGAAGGCCCAGTCAAAATCGAAATCCTAAACTAATGGTCCGATTTTAATTCTGTTTGCGCCATTCGATTCAGCTTGCCAAAGTGTACTTATGGTATAAATTAAAAAAAAAAAACGTTCATAAATAACTCGTCTATGAAGTTTTTAAACTTTAAAATAGGCCTAGGAGGCCTAAAAATAGGTCAATATTTAAAAAAATATACACCGTTGAATCCGCAACGGTGAGACGAATCCAAATATGTAATAATATTGACAAGTCAAAATTCGACCAAAATCACCGATTTTCCTGGGCCAAGGTTTTTTGAGAAAAATATTTTCGATTCTGCGCGAATAACTGGGTTAAAATGAAATCTAAGACCATGTCTAGAAGCAGCTCGTCGAGAAAAATTGAATGGCACCAAGTAGAATTCCTTAGGACTTATAGTTTGGGTTACAGAGGACATTTAAAGTCCAAAAAACGGTCCCCTGAGCCCTCCAGGAAGGCAAAGTCAAAATCGAAATCCTAAACTAATAGTCCGATTTTAATTCTGTTTGCGCCATTAGATTCAGCTTGCCAAAGTGTACTAATGGTATAAATTTAAAAAAAAATCGTTCATAAATAACTCGTCTATGGAGTTTTTAAACTTTAAAATAGGCCTAGGCGGCCTACAAATAGGGCAACATTAAAAAATATATACCGTTGAATCCGCAACGGCGAGACGAATCCAAATATGTAATAATATTGACAAATCAAAATTCGACCAAAATCACCGATTTGCCTGGTTTTTTGAGAAAAATATTTTCGATTCTGGGCCAATGGCTGGGCGAAATTGAAATCTAAGACCATGTCTAGAAGCAGCTCGGCGAGAAAAATCGAATGGCACCAAGTAGAATTCCCTAGAACTTATAGTTTGGGCTACAGAGGACTTTTAAAGTCCAAAAAACGGTCTCCAAATCGAAATCCTAAACTAATAGTCCGATTTGAATTATGTTTGCGCCATTCGATTCAGCTTGCCAAAGTGTACTTATGGTATAAATTTAAACAAAATCCGTTCATAAATAACTCGTCTATGGAGTTTTTAAACTTTAAAATAGGCCTATGGGGCCTAAAAATAGGTCAATATTTAAAAAAATATATACCGTTGAATCCGCAACGGCGAGACGAATCGAAATATGTAATAATACTGACAAGTCAAAATTCGAGCAAAATCACAGATTTGCCTGGGCCAAGGTTTTTTGAGAAAAATATTTTCGATTCTGGGCGAATAGCTGGGTGAAAATTAAATCTAAGACCCGAGAAAAATCGAATGGCATCAAGTAGAATTCCCTAGGACTTATAGTTTGGGCTACAGAGGACTTTTAAAGTCCAAAAAACGGTCCCCTGAGCCCTCCAGCAAGGGAAAGTCAAAATCGAAATCCTAAACTAATGGTCCGATTTTAATTATGTTTGCGTCATTCGATTCAGCTTGCCAAAGTGTACTAATGGTATAAATTTAAACAACATTTGTTCATAAATAACTCGTCTATGGAGTTTTTAAACTTTAAAATAGGCCTAGGGGGCCACAAAATAGGTAAAATTTAAAACAAAATTATACCGTTGAATCCGCAACGGCGAGACGAATCCAAATGTGTAATAATATTGACAAGTCAAAATTCGACCAAAATTACCGATTTGCCTTTCCAAGGTTTTTGGAAACAAATATTTTCGATTCTGGGCGAATGACTGGGCGAAAATAAAATCTACGACCATTTATAGAAGCAGCTCGGCGAGAAAAATCGAATGGCACCAAGTAGAATTCCCTAGGACTTATAGTTTGGGCTAAAGATGAGTTTTAAAGTAAAAAAAACGGTCTCCTGGGCCCTCCAGGAGGGCCCAGTCAAAATCGAAATCCTAAACTAATGGTCCGATTTGAATTATGTTTGCGCCATTCGATTCAGCTTGCCAAAGTGTACTAATGGTATAAATTTAAACAAAATTCGTTCATAAATAACTCGTCTACGGAGTTTTTAAACTTTAAAATAGGCCTAGGGGGCCTAAAAATAGGTCAAAATTTAAAAGATATATACCGTTGAATCCGCAACGGCGAGACGAATCCAAATATGTAAAAATATTGACAAGTCAAAATTCGACCAAAATCACCGATTTCCCTGGGTTTTCTGAGAAAATATTTTCGATTCTGGCCGAATGGCTGGGCGAAAATAAAATCTACGACCATTTGTAGAAGCAGCTCGGCGAGAAAAATCGAATGGCACCAAGTAGAATTCCCTAGGACTTATAGTTTGGGCTACAGAGGACCTTTAAAGTCCAAAAAAACGGTCGTCTGAGCCCTCCAGGAAGGCAAAGTTAAAATCGAAATCCTAAACTAATGGTCCGATTTTAATTTTGTTTCCGCCATTCGATTCAGCTTGCCAAAGTGTACTAATGGTATAAATTTAAACAAAATTTGTTCATAAATAACTCGTCTATGGAGTTTTTAAACTTTAAAATAGGCCTAGAGGGCCTAAAAATAGGTCAAAATTAAAAAAACTATATATACCGTTGAATCCGCAACGGCGAGACGAATCCAAATATGTAATAATATTGAAAAGTCAAAATTCGACCAAAATCACCGATTTGCCTGGGGTTTTTGAGAAAAATATTTTCGATTCTGGGCGAATGGCTTAGCGAATATGAAATCTAAGACCATGTCTAGAAGTAGCTCGGCGAGAAAAATCGAATGGCACCAAGTAGAATTCCCTAGGATTTATAGTTTGGGCTACAGAGGACTTTTAAAGTCCAAAAAACGGTCTCCTGGGCCCTCCAGGAAGGCCCAGTGAAAATCGAAATCATAAACTAATGGTCCGATTTTAATTCTGTTTTCGCCAATCGATTCAGCTTGCCAAAGTGTACTAATGGTATAAATTAAACACAATCCGTTCATAAATAATTCGTCTATGGAGTTTTTAAACTTTAAAATAGGCCTAGGGGGCCTAAAAATAGGTAAAACATAAAACAAAATTATACCGTTGAATCCGCAACGGCGAGACGAATCCAACTATGCAATAATATTGACAAGTCAAAATTCGACCAAAGTTACCGATTTGCCTTTCCAAGGTTTTTGGAAACAAATATTTTCGATTCTGGGCGAATGGCTGGGCGAAAATAAAATCTACGATCATTTGTAGAAGCAGCTCGGCAAGAAAAATCGAATGGCACCAAGTAGAATTCCCTAGGACTTATAGTTTGGGCTACAGAGGATTTTTTAAAGTCCAAAAAACGGTCCCCTGAGCCCTCCAGGAAGGCCCAGTCAAAATCGAAATCTTAAACTAATGGTCCGATTTTAATTCTGTTTGCGCCATTCGATTCAGCTTGCCAAAGTGTACTAATGGTATAAATGTAAACAAAATTCGTTCATAAATAACTCGTCTATGGAGATTTTAAATTTTAAAATAGGCCTATTGGGCCTAAAATTGGTCAAAATTTAACAAATTATTATACCGTTGAAACCGCAACGGCGAGACGAATCCAAATATGTAATAATATTGACAAGTCAAAATTCGACCAAAATCAAGGATTTGCCTGGGCCCAAGGTTTTTGGAGGAAAAAAAAATCGATTCTGGGCGAATGGCTAGGCGAAAATGAAATCTACGACGATGTATAGAAGTAGATGGTCGAGAAAAATCGAATGTCACCAAGTAGAATTCCCTAGGACTTATAGTTTGGGCTACAGAGATGTGGGATCCGATCATATTGTCTGATCTTGTACTTAAATAACCTGAGAAGTGTGGCAGCTCTGAATAGAGCCGCCTGGAGTTCCGCCACTAGGACATGTGCAAACAACACTCCAGAGATGTGAAGACGCCAAATAATGAACGTGTTACTCCTTTGGTCGTTTCATCACATAATGGCAAGCCAAAACACAATACTGTATTGGCTAGTATAGACATTACTTTACCTTAACTATAGAGCATAACTTTAATAGTGTATGAGAATGGTGAGATGGATGTGTGGTGCCAAATTGCAAGATAGGATATCTAGTGAAGAGCTGAGAAGTGAAGCAACTCTGAACAGGCTGCCTGGAACTTTGCCATTAGGACGTGAGACTGGAACCGCACTTCATGCAGAGCACTCAGTCTGTTGATTAACCGGTGCGTATGTATGTACATTTAATAATAACAACTCAAAACAAGGGACTCAGAGATTTGTGACTTGGTAGGAAATGTTTCTGTATTATTCCAAAACGGACAATTACAATTTTTAAAATTTCCTTATAAGGGAGATCCCCCCCCCCGCCCACCTTTTTACATATTTGTGTGAACCTTCGACGCTCTAGCACGCGAGTTAACCCATTGGCCAAGCACCGCACCCGTTGTCTGTTGAAGATTTTGTTACGGTACAGTATGCAATTTTGGGCGTCTTTTTTCACTCTTGCACATTACTTTTAGTAATTTGACACAATTGCATGGGTGTGGGGACCCACCTAAGATACTAGGTTACTTGAAGTTAGGTTGTCAAGCAATATGAACAAAATTTGCACTAATTAAGTGTCAAAATCACAAGAATTACCGGTACTGTATTTAAAAACCAGTAAAAAAAAAAAAAAAAAATATACAACAAAAAACAAAAACATGTAATCGTCCACTTCTGGAAATTTAGCAATGTCTTTGTTTTGCCAGTCTAACATACATCATGTCCCATCACTGTTGATGTTCTGAAGTGGAAGGCCTATGTCTATGGTAATGATGATGATGTGAGATTTTATACTAGCCTTCTGAGCGAAAGCCACTTATAAGGCTAGGAGACCAATGATGTGTTGAGAAAATGGGGGGACAGATCAGAAATAGGTCAGGCAGATTTAATTGAACATATGTATAACGTGTAGATAGGTTCGGATTGGAGTAAAGGTAAAGGTAGGAGAATCGCAAAGCAACGCAGGAAGAGTCTTGTTACGAAGATAACGCAGTCGTTCATAACTATACAGTATTTGCGGAATTGCATTCGCACAGCAAATGGGCGACAGTGAGAACAGTTTGACAGTGATGGCCATAAGGTGGTGGAGGCCTAGGTGTAGTCATTAAATAGCCATGTGTCACCTTGGTATGGCCGACTCAAAGGCGGGTAAGAACAACCTGGTCAGCGCGATCAGTAGAGGGAGCTGATAACCATGGGGAGACATGGTCTTTGAAGGAACGGAGAGCCTATGTCTATGGAAGTGATAACATTGACAATACTGTATTTGCTTCCATACATAAAAGCAGACAGTAGGCCTACAAGTTTATGCCAATAATAAATGTTGATAAATTGTAGCTCCATTAATACTAAAAAACAAATCATAATTAGATACGGTACGTACTATGATTCTTGATAGTCAATATTTCCTGATATTAAAATAATAATGGGGCAAAGGATAACCTGTTAAGTCATTGGTTTGTTACGCCTCTCACCTTGTAACGCACGACATCCAAACCCAGGGTAACAGCTACTGTAGTCTGCTCAGGCACCAGCAACATTGACTCTGAACTAGCACCGATGCAAAGGTCAGTCCTGTAGCATCGCAAGAATCCGGGATGAAGTCAGAAGTATTCTAAGTCACTTATTTGATGGAACCGGTGAACAACCTGCAAGACAAGCAATGCATTAATATTATAGTTAATAGGAAATACAAGTAGGCTAAATTTGCGTAGTAAAGATCAACAGTTCGATGATAATCTTGATCATAATAAGTGTGAAATTTAAGAGTACTGGGGACAGTAACTTGACATATGTAAATCATTAACCACGATATTTGAAACATGTGAACCGTTACGGAAGAGAGAAGTAACAAGCACTGCATAGCAATGAAGTGAAGGCCTCAGCTGAATGCTGTCAATCACCTAGCTGCTTTAACTCAGGGACTACGACAGTCTTTCCGGGCACAGTACTTAAACATGTGTAAGAACAACCCTTCAAATACTGTACCAGTACTGGGAATTGTCTGAAAATTGGGTGACACATGGTAGGAGATAATGCCTTGTTGGTGTTACTCTCCTGTACTGCCTCAGTCGTGCGCGCAAGCGATTCTGCTAGCTGCCGACTAATCAGAAACTGTGATAGTAACCGCCAGGCATGTTGTCTCATGTTATTTTATTCCTTGGCTCTTAAGAGGACCCTCGCCTTCGCCCACCAAACCTCTTATAAGGACCCTTGCCGTTCTTGGGTTAAGTCATTGGTTTGTTACGCCTCTCACCTTGTAACATATGACATAATATGTATCCAAACCCAGGGTAACCGCTACTGTAGTCTGCTCAGGCATCAGCAACATCGACTCTAAACTAGCGCCGATGCAAAGGTCAGTCCTGTAACATCGCAAGAATCCGGGACGAAGTCAGAAGTCAATTATTTGATGGAACCGGTACACAACCTGCAAGACGAGGAATGCATATACAGTATACTGTATATATAATATTTTTAGGTAAATACAAGTAGGCTAAATTTGCCCCTGCTGGTAATATACTTGTATATGATGATGACAATAAGTAATGGGGAGTGAAGGGGGCAAAGTCCCCCTCAACCCATTATTGTATCCGATGGTCAGGTGTTGTGTAAATTGTTTTGTTACCGGCCGTGGGATACAATAATGGGTTGAGGGCCTCACCCCCCATGACTTACTGTCATCATTATATATAATACCAGCAGGGGCAAGAAACAGCAGTCAAACTAGACGCGAATGTAACTGCGAGCGTGCGACTATTTAAACAATGCGGACTGTACACCTGCTAACACAACTCTTACCACCTTCCCTAAGGACCGGTCCTGGCGTCAACACCCGCACTAGACACAGTGGCGACTACACGTGTGACACAGCTGCATCTCTGCCCGCCCCGTTCAGGGGGTGGGTGGGTGGGTGGGTGGGTGGGTGCGCGACGTTTTTCTATTGGCATGTTTAGTGGCAGTTTGGGTTTGTGCATGTTTTCATTGCTTTTACCTGCACGCTAGTGTTTTGTCTGGCCATTAATCATATAATGTTATCTAGTTTAATAGGAAGATGATGCGTAAAATAGGTCGCGGCGAAATTACCCTGCCAGGCGGGGCAATTTCGCAGCGAGAGTAACTTTTTTTTTTTTAAATCGGCAGCATGACCAAAACATTATATATACAGTAAACCCTCGCTAACTCGGACTAATTGGGGGGAGACCACTTCCGAGAAGGCCGATTTTCCGAGATGTCCGAAGTCTGACTTATGTCCGACTTAAGAGAGGGAAAATTCCAAATTAGAAGAGGAAAGTCCGCGCCAGAGAAAATTGAGATAATTTTTTTTTTTTTTTTAATGTGAAATTCATCATATTAATGACAAATACGACCTTATGTTTTCAGGGACAGTACAGTACAGTACATAGTAATTAATATTAACACAATAATTAAAAGGCACAGGCTTCAATTCATCCTAAAATAACTTAAAACCGAGTGAGAGAACATTGTAAACCGGACACAAATCCCGTCCAACTCTGAAATTTCCGAGATATACAGGGACATTTCCGAGAGGCCGATGCCATTCCGAGAAGTGCGGGTTTCCAACTAAAAAGAGTCCGAGTTAGTGGGGGTTTCTGTATACATTTTTTGGGGGGCGTAGCAGAAAGGCTGAATATACTGTATATATAAAAAATTAAAACATTCAAAATTCCATTTGTGGCAGTTTCTATTCGTCAAAAACCGTGATTTTCGGCGAAATTACCCCGTCTTACCCTATATACTAAGGCCCAATCCCCACCTTTATTTTGTTTTGCCCCCTGCTGGCAACATACAGTATATGATAATGACAATAAGTCATAGGGGGGTGAGACATAATATTGTATCCCACGGCACTCAAATTAGACGGGAACATGATCGTGAGCGTCCACGTAGTGTAAACAAGGCGGGCGGTATACCCGAATACTACATCCTTACCCTATTTTCCCTAATAATTTGTGTCTAATAGCACTACAGTAGTGTTGTTTGTTATTATCAATAATACTGTAAGACAAAGTTATAGAAAACAGAAAGAATTATATCTCATACGTGACCTTAAATACATATTGTCCTAATTTCCTAAAAATAAGGGGATGGATGTAGATTCCGGTCGTATGGTCGTCATGTTTACATAGGGCGATTTCCGCGGTTAACTTCGCGCCTATTTTGACGGCGATTTTTTTCGGTTATTTGCCCCCTGCTGGCAATATATATAATGATGACAATATGTCATGGGGGGGTGAGGGGGGGGGGGGGGAAAGCCCCCCTCAACATATTATTTTATCCAATGGCATTCAAAATAGACGGGAACATGATTGCAAGCGTCCGACGCCTCCGACATGTTTACATTTGTCGATCGCCGTGGTTAAGTTAGCGTCTTTTTTTACGGCGATTTTTTCGGTTATTTGCCCCTTGCTGGCAATTTATATGATTATGACAATATGTCATGGGGAGGTGAGGGGGGCGGGGCAAAGCCCCCCCCAACATATTATTGTATCCAAAGGCAGTCAAAATAGACGGGAACATGATGGCAAGCGTCCGACGCCGCTCCGCGTAGTGTAAACAAGGCTGGCGGTAGCCTACGCCCGAACTCTACATTCTACCCAAAATAAGTCAAATTAGACGCTAACGTACATATGTAAACAAGGCTTTTCGTACACCCGCAAACACAACCCTTACCAGTGGCTTTCATAATACGTGACCTATACGGCTGCCGTATTTCTCCTTTAAAATTCTTACTAGATTGTCTGATATGAGATTAGGAACCCATAGCCTACAATACTGTACTTAATTTTAGCTCGGTGAAGCATAGTTTACCAGATAGATTTTAATTATTGTCCGCGAAAGTGGGGAAACTGAAAGCAATGTGTTTGGGGCTGACTGGCCCCATATACTGATGATTACAATAAGTCATGGGAGGGTGAGGGGGGGGGGCTTTATGTTGTCAACATCATATATATTGCCAGCAAGGGGCAAATAACAGAACAAAATTGCCGTCAAAATAGACGGGAACTTAACTGCGGTGATCGACCTTTGTAAACACGACGGCGGCGGCGGACGCTTGTGATCATGTTCCCGCCTATTTTGATTGCCATTGGATACAATAATATGTTGAGGGAGGGCTTTGCCCCCCCCCCCCCCCCCCCCATGACATACTGTATTGTCAATCATATATATTGTCAGCAGGGGCAAATAACCGAAAAAAAATCAAAATGTAAACATGACGACCGTACGCCCGGACACTACATCCATGCCGACAAAATAGACGGAAACTTAACCGTTAACCGCGAGCGCACAACCTATGTAAACATGACGACCGTACTCCCAGATACTACATCGACCTTCCTAACAATTTACCCAACAACTGGCCGTGGGATACAATAATGGGTTGAGGGGGGTTTTGCCCCCCTCGTAATTGTTTACTATAACGGCTTCCGCTCTACTCCCTTAAAACCTGTTCCAAATACAGTATATAGATAAGGCTGTAGAAATCAATAGAATAGTAGTGAAATTCAGAATGGAAATGCCAAATTTATGACATTATTTGTGGATAGACGAAAATTCCCGTTTTGTGTTGTTACGATGCGCGATCTCGGAGGTGTTTTTCACTCTTCCCCAGTGCTTTCTAGTAATACGACGTCTTCTACATCATATTTAAGAGCAGCGGGGGTCTGGGGGCGGCATCCCCTAGGTTAGGTTAATGACAATGTTGTTATCGGAGGTCCGGAGAAGGCTGGCGAGTCACATGACTTTGTTTATGTCCACGAGTATCCTCGCTAGGCGGCTGTCATGCACGTCGGAGAAGCCGTTCCTGTAAACGGTAATTATAGGGAATAGGCTCGCACCCTTATTTTTCATGTTTTTTCCACCAGATTTTGAAAAATTAGTGTTTTCATGGTCTTAGTTATGATTCCAATGTTGGCTACACTATGGGTTGAGGGGGGGGCCCCCCCTCCCATGAATTATTAAAATCGTCATCTATGTTGCCAGCAGGGGGTAAATATCGATTATACTGCAAAAAGAAGGCGTTTGTAAACAGCGAGGATGTCCGAAAGAGCTCCGAGATTGATTAGAATGGGCGTTTTTTCTATTAATATCGGGTTTTATAGGCCTAAATGTGATCAAAATGATTCTCCCACAGTGGATTTTACATGAGTACAGTATAAGGATTCCATAGACCTGCATTGTCCCTAATAAATTATGTAAAATAAGGCTGCGAGCTTATTCCCTATAATTATCATATATTATCAGCAGGGGCCAAATTACAGAAAAAAGCAGTCAAAATAGACGGAAACGTAACCGCGAGTGCACGACCTATGTAAACACGACGACCGTACACCCGGATACTACATCCTTCCCCACAACTCTTACCAAAGTTGCTGAAATTTAACCAATTACTGTAACATTCTTTGATAATCTTCAAGGACACTACATCCGCCGGTAAATCTACAGTTATACTACCCCTCCCCCACTACCTCGCCCCTTCAAAACACGCCTCTTAGCGTGTTTTTGGATGGTTCAGCAGACGCGAAAACTGGAAAACAACGTATTTTGATAAAAATTTATCACCAACCAGATACAAGTTTTTCAGGTAATTTGTTGTTTTTTATTTTTTATTTGATATAGCCTAGTGTTGTTTAATACCGAGGACCGTCGCATTTTAGTATTTTTAACATTAGCCTAACCTAACCTAACCTAACTGAAAACTAACCTGTCTCGCGACCGGTCTAAAGCCAGCTCACGTTCCCTGTTTATGGGTGCGCGACGGTCTAAACCCAGCTCACGTTCCCTGTTTATGGGTTCGCGAAGGTTTGTAATACTTCAATGTATCTATTTCAAGTCAAATATACATTTCCGCGCATCATCAAACCATACTAAGTCTACTACTAATATTATTAACCCATTAGTACCAACAGAATAGCGACAAAATAGGGGTAGTATAACTGTAGATTTATCCATCCGCCTTATTAGAAACAATTTATTAGGGAAAATAGGCACCAACAGATTCGCCATATTTTTCTCCATATAGCCTAGTCTGCATGGAGGATTTTCGTTATCGACAAATTGAAAAAATACCCTTTACACAGAAAAATACACCAACAATCTGTCAAAGATGTCAAATAGCGGGGGTGTGGGGGCGGCAACCCCCACCCATAATACTAGGATAGGTTAGGTAAGGTTGTTAGGTTAGGCTAATGTCCTTTCAAAGGGGTATAGGCTAGTAAACACTAGGATAGCTTATACCCGGACAGAGGTAAGAAGAAGAGATAATATTCGAGACCTCTTTCGCCGCCCTATTAGAAATATTTTATTAGGGAAAATAGGGACCAATAGACTCGCCATATTTTTCTCATTATAGGCTAGTCCACATGGAGGAATTTCGTTATCGACACTTGAAAAAACCCGATTGCACCGAAAAATAACACGAAAGTAATGTCCCGAACGTAAACAAAGTATTGCACCCAATGAATCCTTCGACCTAGGTCCTCTTCTTCTTGTTTTGAAAGATGCGGTGAGTGCGATTGACCCAATAACGTTTGAACGTTACTCACAAAAACGATATGGGGAATTTATTTATTTCTACACCGGGTCGAAACCATCGATATATTATTTAGACAAATATGTTAGTTAGGTCATGTACTTCATTGCCATTATACTGTATGTCCACCCCGTCAGTAATTCATTATAAAAAAAAATCCCTAAATCTCGCACGGCTCACCCGATCTCCATTTTCTGTTGCGTTGGTGCGGGACGGCCACCCCTCTCGCTCCACCACCTTCATTCATTGGTTAGGTTAATGACAAAACTTGGCTCGGATTTCATGGATTTAGCGGGGGTGTGGGGGCAGCAGCCCCCACCCATAATACAGTACTAGGTTAGGTTAGGTTAGGTTATTTGGTTAGGTTAATGACAAAACTTGGCTCGAATTTCATGGATTTAGCGGGGGTGTGGGGGCAGTAGCCCCCACCCATAATACTAGGTTAGGTTAGGTTAGGTTATTTGGTTCGGTTAATGACAAAACTTGGCTCGGATTTCATGGATTCTTCCAATATTACCCCTTTATTTACGCCTCTTACCCCGCAATTTCCCTGATCTTCATAGCCCTCTCCACTATCGGGGTCCGTGTCTTAAGATTGATGGATAAGACTTGTTTTGCATTTTCCGATGGGGTTCATAAAAAAACACAACTAAAAAGGTAAATGTTTATCACCAAACAGTGACGAGTTTTTCAGGTTATTTTTAGTTGTTTTTTATTTTTTATTTGATATACAGTGTTGTTTAACCCTTCGTTCCCGGAGGGGCTCTTGAACGCCCATAAAAAAGCATACACGAGCTGCCCGGAAGGGCTCTTTAACGCCCAGTGGTTGAAAGCCTGTCAGCTTGGTGTGTGAGGCTTCGGTCCGACGCATGTAAACAACAGCCGGCTGGACCGACGCCCCGCATCTCCGGCCACAAGAAGGAGTGCGTCGCTTGTTCGTGTGTGCCTGTATGTTGTTGTTAAGTATCGAAAAGTAGTGTAAAGTGGCTGTTTTTGCCATAAAGTTATCTCCACTGAAATCATCATCACAACTCAACCAGTTGACTTAGAGAGCTCTACTTAACGCCATTCTACAGGTAATAAACACATCTACGCTTGGGGATGCGCGGGAATACGGAAGCAGTCAGAATAACAAAGATACGGTAGCCTAGGCATAGACGTTTTTCGGCCAAAACCCCCGGGTTTCGGGGAATATATATATATATTACATAGCCGGGGTTGGAGGATTAATACCAAGGACTGTCGCATTTTACTATTTTCCCATTATCCATCAATCTTAAGACACGGCCCCCGATAGTGGGGAGGGCTCGGGTTTTTTTGTTTTTCAACGTGGATAAAGCCAGTAAGAATGTGGTAAAAATTAGCCTAGCCTAACCTCACCTAACCTAACCTAGTATAATGGGTGGGGGCTGCTGCCCCCACACCCCCACTAAATCCATGAAATCCGAGCCAAGTTTTGTCATTAACCTAACCAAATAACCTAACCTAACCTAGTATTATGGCAAAAGTTGGCTTGGATTTAAGGGATTTAGCGGGGGTGTGGGGGCAGCAGCCCCCACCCATTATACTAGGTCAGGTTAGGTTAGGTGAGGTGAGGTTAGGCTAATTTTAACCACATTCTTACTGGCTTTATCCACGTTGAAAAACAAAAAAACCCGAGCCAACTTTCGAAATGAGGTTAGGCCTACTGTGATTTTGGACTCTGAAAAATTGAAAAACCCGAGCCAAGTTTGGTCAAAACTTGGCTCGGGTTTTTCCATTTTCAGGTTTTGTTACTTTTAAATATTGTATTTTCAGAGTTCTTCCAATATTACCCCTTTATTTACGCCTTTTACCCCGCAATTTCCCTGATCTTCATAGCCCTCCCCACTATCAGGGGTATCACTATTAAGATTGATGGATAATGGGAAAATAGTAAAATGCGAAAGTCCTTGGTATTAAACAACACTGTATATCAAATAAAAAATAAAAAACAACAACAAATAACCTGAAAAACTCGTCACTGGTTGGTGATAAACATTTACCACTAAAAAAAAAAAAAACAAGGAAAAAAACTAAAAAATAGCCTAGGCCTACTTGTAAAAATCGTCCCCGGTGTAAAACTAAATAGCCTATTTACCCGATATTATATTATATTATATTATATTATATTATATTAGGGTTAGGTTAGGTTAGTGTGGTTGAAATACAAAAACGTTAGCACCCTTACCTCACGGTGAGAATATCCTTGTGCGGCGCTGTACAGTATAGGCTAGGCCAAGCAGTTCCCCATCCAACGTTGTCAACGCTCCAGAAACTGTGACCTCAAACCACAATCCGACCTGACCTACAGCTACATTGATGCCCACACGAACCACCGACCTCGGCTGAATCATTTCACCTACCACAGCAACACTACACTCGGTAAATACGACGGGAGCTCCTTGCGACCTCTGCACCAATCCTCACATGCGTGTTTACTCTCGAGTAGAGCCTCCTTCGTTCGCCCAATGTGCCTAAAACTAACTAACCTACCCAACGTAAATCAAATCTACCCAACGTAAATCGAATTACACCACAGTTAGGTTAAGTTAGGTTAATCTAATCTAATATAATATTTGTACATTTTGGAAGCGTGCATGGCCTCCCCACAATTTCCCTTACCTACTGTAAAAGCGAGATTCACCCAATAAATGGCGCCATTTGACGGAGTATCTTCAGATTAATGAATAATGGGCAAGTTAATGCAAATCCTCCACTCCAACCATGAAAAACCACAATAAAACACTATATTCCTTGAAAAAAATATACAGAAACTTGGTAAATAAGGCGGCTCTAGCTGTCTTGAATTTTACCGAAGATTCCTGATGTAGGCTAGTCTCCTTGAATGCTACCCATTCTTTATATTAGGCTAATTGTTCGACCAGTGAGGGTCAAGGGGCGGCAACCCCCAAGGTAGGTTATTAGCCTAGGGTAGCCTGACACACCAACCTGATTTAGTGTGACCATCTCCTTACACATTAGCCTACCCAAGAAACAAAAACAATGGTACAACTGTTGTTTGATATCAAAATAAGTGAAGGTCTGACAGTAAAAGATACCATAACATGTAAACAAGAAATGAAAATGATAAATCTACAGTTATACTACCCCTATTTTGTCGCTATTCTGTTGGTACTAATGGGTTAATATTATTAGTAGTAGACTTAGTATGGTTTGATGATGCGCGGAAATGTATATTTGACTTGTAATAGATACATTGAAGTATTACAAACTTTCGCGAACCCATAAACAGGGAACGTGAGCTGGGTTTAGACCGGTCGCGAGACAGATTAGTTTTCGGTTAGGTTAGGTTAGGCTAATGTTAAAAATACTAAAATGCGACGATCCTCGGTGTTAAACAACACTGTAGCCTATATCAAATAAAAAATAAAAAACAACAAATTACCTGAAAAACTCGTATCTGGTTGGTGATAATTTTTCATCAAAATAAGCATTTTTCCAGTTTCCGCGTCTGCTGAACCATCCAAAACCACGCGAAAAAGCGTGTTTTGAAGGGGGGAGGTGGTGGGGGTAGTATAACTGTAGATTTACCTAATGGGTATAAATGTAGAGTATGTTGCTTTAATACTTGTATATATACATAGAATCACCTTTAAGTTGTTCATATCTCGATAATACCGGTATTTCTACGTATTTTTCCCACTATAGCCGTTGCTATAGCATCCTAAAACACAAGTTAAACTTGAAACAAATTCAGCTAGATTAGCCTGCTAGATTTGCAAACCCCATTTATCAAAAGAACGATTGTCAGAAATATCCAATGTTTTGCTACAGAATTTGAAAACATCACTATAATCATGTACAAGTGGTCCTCATCTATAAATGTGTATTTATCCCAATAATGAGTAAAAACAAATAACCGCTAGACGTGAACAAACACCTCCAAATCTAGATCAAAGTTGCTAGACTGGAAAACCAAATATAAATAATCCGCTAGGTTATTCCTCAAAACCCGCTAGACTGTGTGATAGATAGAAAAACACGCAAAGAGAAATGGAACAATTTATGAATATCACTTGCGAATAGCTCAAATCTCCATAGACCATAAAATAGCATTATAAAACTCAAATACATGTCGCTAGATGTGAATAATTGGCGCTAGATCAACAAATATATCTCGATCTAGCATACAAACCTGAGGGTATATTTGGAATCTTAAAGTTGTACGATTCCAACAGTATATACAGTATACTTTTTTTTTGGGGGGGGGGGGGGATTTTTTTTTTTGGCCCAATAAGCTTCTTTTTGAGTTAGGTTAGGTTACTTTTCCGTGAGGCACTTGACAGGTGATTTTCGTATTTCTATTTTTTGAGTGTAGCCTATATTTGGATTCGTCACTTCGTTGCGATTCCAACGGTATAATATATTGATTGTTGTATTTTGGGCCCAATAGGCCAGTCATAATTTAGGCTCTTGACAGGTGATGTTCGAATTTCGATTTTCTGAGGGCATATTTGGATTCGTCACGTCGTTGCGATTCCAACGGTATATATATTGATTGTTTTATTGTGGCACTTTTTTGGCCCAATAGACCAATCCAAATTTAGGCACTTGACAGGTGATTTTCGAATTTCTATTTTTGAGTGTAACAGTAAATTACCAATGGACGAGGATTTCATGCATGGAATTTGCCCAACTATTTTTCTCAAGTACACTATAACCAACTGAATCCATTGGTAGGCTATCTATGCATAAAAAGAAATGTATGAAACAGCTTAGAAAGACAAAAAACACCTTGAATATAGAGAAAAATAAGTGACTTTGGTATATTTTGGATATGAAAGTAGTCCTTGCCAGATTGCGGACTGTTCTTTTTCCATATTATATTGTACTCGATTACACAACCAAAAACACCCCAAAACACCCATGGACTATTGCCTTTGGTCCAAAAACACCTCATAACACTAAAACATATGATTCATTACAAAAGTTTAATACCATACTTTGTTATTTGTGAATAATCAAAAGATATGTATGTATGTATGTACTGTATGTATACTGTATACTCCAGCACCTTCCCCATTTTTTTTTTTTTTTTTTTTATATGGGAGTGGCCGATCTCCGTCTCGATTTTTGGTAGATATATTAAAGGGGAGAAGGATACCCCCGGTCCCCTTTAGCAGACTTCTACATCTCGCAGGAGAAAGCGGTGGTGGAAATTTCTCCTCTCCACCACAGAGGAGGCTATCTGCACCAGAAAGTGGCGGGCGGTGGGGTCGCCGCATCCCTAAGCCATTTGAAAAAAATAGAGATGCATAGGGAGAAAAAGATAGAAGGGGCTATGGGAAGTAGAGGACACCAACCCTCACTCTGACAAAGAGTCAGCCCACCACGGAATCAAAAAGATATAAGTCGCAAAATTACCCAAATATAGAAAATTATTATTATTTTTTTTTTTTTAATCCAGTGACCCAAATAGTTGGCAAAGTTTGACTATGATGACTATGAGACAGCCACACCAACTGGAATAATTTAACCTGATCAACACTTCGACCGTGGTGATTGTCACCTAAACATCTACAAAAGTATAAAAGTACAAGTAAATACCAGTTAGGGCAGTCAAACAACTCTAAAGCTCTGATGGAATTTATTACATTCCTTAATAGGTTTTTTATAAAATATAAAAGAAATTAAATATGTACATGAAATCACCTATTTTTTTTATTTTTTTTTTACGGAAGATAGACTAGGTAGCAACACAGAGCTGACACCCGAAGAAGACCTACTGGGAATATTTACACATAGATAGATAGATAAACAAATAGATAGATACACTGGAATAATTCTGTATGCCAAATAGAACAACTGGTACACATTCTTCACCCCGACGTCTTTATAACGAAATTCTGGCTACTATTGAATGGTTGTATGCAGTTTAAATAGGGCCTCCAGCAATTAACAGGCTTCCAAATATCTCACTTAACCCATTTAACTACCACAGATCCTTCTTAAGCTTCACAACATCGTCTAAAATATAGCTACAATAAACTTAATAGGACATCGCCGGTAGCCTACAGGTGATAATGCATCAATTTAAACACATTTTTAGTTTCCTCCCTAGATCTCCGTCTAGCTCAGTGGTCTTCATTGCGCGGCTCGCGAGCCAGTGGCAGCTCACAATGACCTGATTGGCGGCTCGCAAGAGAGGAGAGAGAGAGATGTAAAGTCAAGAATTTCAATATAATTCATTTGTACTAAAGAATGTCAATATAATAATTGTTACTAGTCGTGTTCTATAAATATGTGGCCTTGGAAACTCACAAAAATGTAATTTTGTTCTGCTTATCCTTGTGGCTTATTTGCCTTATGGCTTATGCGGCTCTCACTCTGAATGTGCTGAACTTTAGGCTCTCTTGAAAAAAATTAGTGAATAACACTGATCTAGCTTAAAAAAAAACACCTCCCAAGCCCGTCCATCATGATACATTTGTAAATTTTTTGTTAGAAAAATATCCCGCCCAAAGGCTGGTTCATCTTAAATTACAGGCTTGCTAATGCTCGCCAGGACAAAATTGACACCTAAATGATAAGAAAAGTCTTAATATTGACAAAGGATTAGGGCGCAAGGTCTTAGAATCGCCAAACTAATGGGCCGAACGTCTTATAATCTGAAAACTAATGAGGCTAAATATGAGGAAAAAAGGGGACCAGAAAAATGACCCATCTCCCTTAAAGCATCAATTTGAACCCATTTTTAGCATGACCTACAGTCCAGAACCCATTGGTCATTTTAACCCGGTGCTGTCTTGTTAACTCTATTCTGGCTACTATTAGATGATTGTATTCAGTTTAAAAAGGGCCTCCAGCAATTAACAGGCGTTAAACTATCTCCCTTCACCCATTTTACTAACACAGATCCTTCTTAAACTGCACAGAATTGTCCAAATACAGTATAGCAAAAATAAATTGAAAAAGATGTCACCGGTACACAAGGGGTTAATCAGTGTTCAAATATCAATATAAACGCATGTCACATAAATATACAGTCTGTGTATTCTATATTACACATACAAATTCAACAGTGTATAATATAGATAGAATTAAAATTAGAAACTGAAACAATTAGAAACAAACCAGTATTTTTCTTTCTTGGTAATGACGATCCATATCAAAAGGTAGATGGATTGGGCGGGGGATATCACAGGGAAGAGATTTGATTCTGTATGGGTTGGGTGTGAAAGGGATCTGCCGTCTGTGGAAAAATTGGCTCTCTGCAGGCTCCCGTTTTCTTACGCTCTTATGTTCTTATGTATTCTCTAATGTTTTGGGTTATGTGGAGGAGTAATACATATCCCGAAACGTTAAAGAATAAAAATCAAAACGCAGGGAAGAGCTTTGATTCTTTAGTCTCCCAACGTTTTGAGTAATGTACAGTTGATGGGTAATAGATAGCCCTAAATGTTGGAGAATAAATAATCTCTAAAACAACGTTAAGAAAAAATAATCAAAGTTCATAGCCCGAAACGTTAGAGAACAAATAATCAAAGCTCAGTCCGAAACGTTAAAGAACAAATAATCAAAGTTCATAACCCGAAACGTTAGAGAACAAATAATCAAAGTTCATAACCCGAAATGTTAGAGAACAAATAATCAAAGTTCATAACCCGTAACGTTAAAAAATAAATAATCAAAGTTCATAACCCGAAACGTTAGAGAACAAATAATCAAAGTTCATAACCCGAAACGTTAGAGAACAAATAATCAAAGTTCATAACCCGAAACGTTAAAAAATAAAGAATCAAAGTTCATAGTCCGAAACGTTAAAGAATAATAATTCAACGCTCAGAGCCCGTAACGTTAAAGAATAAATAATCAAAGTTCATAACCCGAAACGTTAAAAAATAAATAATCAAAGCTCTCCCCTGTGTTTTACATTATAATTAGCCCCCACTCAATCCATAACATAGCTTGGTAAGTATATTGACCACAGCAGGGTGTCAAACGGAAGCCGAGTTCATTATTGTTAGACTTTATTATTGTACAGTAGAGGTAAGGATAAAATTAGGGGTTGTAGTTCAAATATATGTCTTTGGAAGTGATAACAATGCCAAAACAATGCTAATTAATGTTAACTTTTTTGACCCCTTGGGACCACATGTTGACAATGACAAAGACACGGCTAAACTCCAAAAATATGTGCTTAAGGGGAGATATCCACTTGAGGTATTTTTTTCTGGACCCCTTTATCCCTCATGTTTAGCCCCATTGCTTTTGAGATTTTAAGACAGTCGACCCATTAGTTTGGCGATTTTAAGAACTTTCGCCCCATTTCCGTCAATTTTAAGACCTTTCGTGCAATTTAGGTGTCGATTTTATCCTGGCGAGCGACAGCGAGCCTGTAATTTAAGAGGAACCGGCTTTCAGCCGGGACATTTTTCTACCGAAAAATGTACAAATTTATCTTGAAAGGGGCTCAAGGGGGTGTAATCTTAAAGCTTGATGGATATCTAGAGACCAAACTAAAAACCTCCCCTTAAGCCAGTGTCACACGAGCGCATTTTCCAGCAAATTTTCGATGAGTTTTTTCTCGTACTATTTTGAGGCTTTTTGGCATTGGCATCGGAAACTAGGTCGAAGGTATAGTATGTTGGCTAGTTAAATTCTTGTGGACCTTATATTTGGAAGCTGCCAGACTACAATTGCTCGGAAAAAATTGACGGAAAAATCAATTCCGCCACGTCCCTTTTCACTTTGTTCTGGTCATCGGAGGATACATTCTTGTTCTCAGTTTAGGAAGGACCTGTGGGAGTGGGGGGAGGGGGGTCTTGCACTTTGTTCTGGTCATCGTAGAACACAGGCTATCGGTACACAATTTTATTCAGCTTAGGAAGTACTGGAGGGTGTCGGAGGGTTAGTCAAGGGGAGATTTCCACCTGGAGGATTTTTTTCTGGACCCCTTTCTCCCTCATGTTTAGCCCCATTGTTTTTGAGACTTTAAGACGTTCGCCCCATTAGTTTGGCGATTTTAAGAACCCTCGCCCCATTTCTGTCAATTTTAAGACCATTCGTGACATTTAGGTGTCGATTTTTTCCTGGCGAGCGATAGCGAGCCTGTAATTTAAGAGGAACCGGCCTTTGGCCGGGACATTTTTCTACCGAAAAATTTACAAATTTATATTGAAAGGGGGTCAAGGGGGAGTAATTTTAAGTTTGATGGAAGTCTAGGGAATCAACTAAAAACCTCCCCTTAAAACAGTTTATACCCCCTTTGTTTCCTAGAGGTACTTTCTAAGCTGTTTAAGATAGTCTAACTTTAGCCACAATAAAACAGACGACTTCCTTGCATACGAGGCGTTAACCCCTTCTGTACCGGTGCCGTCCTTTTAACCTCATTCTGGCTACCATCAGACAACTTTATGCAGGTTCAAAAGAGTCTCCAGCAATACACAGGCTTCAAACTATCTCCCTTAACCCTTTTTACGACCACAGATCCTTTTTTAAACTGCCTCTAAATATAGCTAGAACAGAATAGAAGGAAGAAAACGGTCGCCGGTACATAGATTTACATAGATACACTGACCACAACATACCTTATGATCCCAGCGAGGTGGTCAGGACTTAATTCTAATAGAGATAACTAACCCACCGAGAGTAAGGGAAAGGTGGAAGGAAAGGATAGCAAAGAAGAAGGCTGCGTAATAGTCATGATAAACGTGCCAGATATATATTTACAACTAGTGTCGGGGGGGGGGGGGGGAATTTTCGGGGAGATGGGTCGTTTTTCTGATCCCCTTTTTTTAACTCACCGTTTAGCCCCATTAGTTTTCAGATTTGATGATCTTCGGCTCATTAGTTTGTCGAATTTGAGACCTTTCGCCCCATTTCTTTGTAAATAATAAGACTTTTTGTGTCATATAGGTGTCGAATTTTTCCTGGCGAGCGGAAGCGAGCCTGTAATTTAAGAGGAACATTTTTCTATGGAAAAATGTACAAATTTATCTTGAAGGAGGGTCTGGGGGGTATAAAGCTTGATGGAGGTCTAGGGAGAAAACTAACAAAAATTATAAAAACATTATACAAATGAGCAAATAATGAATTACGGGGAGGTTTTTAGTGTGTTCCCTAGACCTCCATCAAGCTTAAAATTACACCCCCTAGACCCCCTTTCAAGATAAATTTAATACATTTTTCGGTAGAAAAATTTCCCGGCCGAAGGCCGGTGCCCCTTAAATTACAGGCTCGCTATCGCTCGCCAGGGAAAAATCGACACCTAAATGGGACGAAAGGTCTTAAAAGTGACATAAATGGGGTGAAAGTTCTTAAAATCGCCAAATTAATGGGGTGAACATCTTAAAATCTCAAAAACAATGGGGATAAACCTGAGGGAGATAGGGGTAAAGAAAAAAATCCCTCAAGTGGAAATCTCCCCTTAAGCCCATCCCCCAATTAAAGAAATAATATGCTACTGCTCTGTCTCTGCGACATATTATCGCCCAGTTTTCACGATCAGTAACATATTTCGCTACAAAATCTTGGGAATAGCCGAGTAATCAGGATGGCGAGATAGAAATTCATCATCAGCTGGGAAAAAAAAAAAAAAAAAAAACGAATTTTTAAGCAGCGATTTAATTATCCACTTGCGAGTTTTAGGCTATGAGGAAGTTGGAGCCGTAAAAGTAGATATTAAACAGATATACAATAATAATGTAGGTTTCTGATGGTGAAAAAGTAGTGAATTTGACACACACACACACACTACCACGTTCGCTACCCCTAACCTACGAAGTCTTTGTGTTCTAACCTACGATATAATTTAAAAACGTGCATGTGTAAAGTGAAGTCTCTAAATAATACGATGGAACAGTGCACAAAAGTGATATGAAAATGCATAATACGCCGAACCATACACAAGACACCACACACACACACACACACACACACATATAGCAACTACATATATATATAATTTAATAAGCTTATATAATATCTCTCTAAATATATATATACCTCACACTATCACACACATATACCCCTTGTGACTCGACCCGATAAAGACGATCACACATTTGACCATATTATTACGGCTATCATCGAGGGGAAAGTGGTCATTTTGGGGGGTCTATTAATTCATATATTTCATTGGAGGTGTTTGGTGTTGTGGTAAAATTAATAAAATATAAATTAATATTTTTCTTTTTAGTTTCCTCCCTAGACCTCCATCAAACTTCAAAAAACATCCATTAGATCCCCCTTCGAGATAAATTTGTATGTCACGGCCGAAGGCCGGTTCCTCCACAATTACAGGCTTGCTATCGCTCGCCAGGAAGAAATTGACAACTAAAGGGCACGAAAGGTCTTAAAATTGACAAAGAAATGGTGCGAAAGGTCTTAAAATCGCCAAACTAATAGGCCAAACGTCATAAAATCTCAAAACTAATGGGGCTAAGCATGAGGAAGAAAGGGGGCCCATCTCCCCTCAACACTCTTAGTTACGGTAATGGTACGTTCAGAATTACACCGTTAACCCCTTCTGTGCCGGCGACGTCTTTCTAACTTGATTCTGGATATAGGTTCATTAGACCATTTTGTGCAGATTAAGAATGATCTGTGGTAGTTACAAGAGATAGTTTGAAGCCTGTTCACTGTTGGAGGTACTTTTTAAACTGATTAAAATTGTCTAATAGTAGCCGCATACAAGTTCAAAGGACGGCACTAGTACAGAAAGGTTTAGAGGGTAAATTGAGATGGTTATTACCCTGCCCATTCCCGGAGGATCTTTGTAACCTGAATAAAAATAGGCCCGTTCACAGATGTAGACAAAGAGTTCAAGTCGTGTGATAAGTGCCTTTTGTTCAACGAGGCCATTCATTCAGCTTAGGAAGGACCTCTAGCAAATAATAAAAGGCTGCAAACTATCTCTCAAGTAACCCTTTTAAACTACCACAGATCCTGCCTAGGTTTCATACATTTTCATTCATCTTAGGAAGGACCTCTAGCAAATAAAAGGCGGCAAAGTATCCCGAGTAACCCTTTTTAACTAGCACAGATCCTTTCTAGGCTTCATAAAATCCGCTAAATATAACTAGAATCCATTAAAAAAGACGTCGCCTCAAAGGGTTAAGTACTGTAATAGCAATGGTCAAAAGCTGTGGGAAATAATTATACCTTCTGTGAGTGGGCCTATTAATTATACCTTCTGTGAGTGGGCCTATTAATTGTATTGTTGTATGAAGCTAGCTGGATAATAGTGAAAATGGTGCTATCGTACCGAAGGGGTTAAGGGAGCCCACCTCGCTCTTTTTATCTTTCTCTCCCTCTCTCTTTGGCTTGTATCCATTCGGCCCCATTCAGCCTACTGTTCTAAGACGTTTACCCCCATCCAGGTGTCAATATTTTCCTGGCGAGCGGTAGCGAGCCAGCATATATATATTTATGATTTGACAGCAAGCTAAATTTGTACATTTTTCGATAGAAAAATTTCTCCGGCAAAGCCGGATTTCTCCATACAATACTGGCTCGCTATCGCTCGCCATAAGAAATCGACACCTGGATGGGGATAAACGTCTTAAAACAGTTGGCTGAATGGGGCCGAATGGATACAAGCCAGGGAAAGAGAGAAAAGGAGAAAAAGATAAAAAAAGCCAGTGACCCCCTTAAATTGTCTATCATACATTCACAAGGGATAATTGAACCCTTGCGAGTTTCAGGCTATGAGGAAGTTGAAGCCGTAAACATCGATACTAAACAGAAATACAATAATAATGTTGGCTTCTGACGGATAGAAAGTATGGTGAATTTGGCTCTATGCATGTATAAATGTACTAAGACTGTATTTAAGCTGATAATTCTGCTTAATATCGATGTCTACGGCTCCAACTTCCTTATAGCCTAAAATTCGCTAGTGGTCAATTTATCAAAAGCAATTAAATATTCTCTTCTGCTTACAATCAAAATTAAATCAAATATCCCTTCTGCTTAAATTACAACTAAAATAAAGCGCTACATTGCATGTATTAAAATATAAATGAAATTAAATATCTCTTCTGCTTAAATTATAAATAAAACAATGTCAGAAATAAATATCTCAATTGATCTTGATTATTTAAAATAAATACTGTGTAGTAAAAATGATTGAGAAAGCTAAATATGTTTTTTACGGACTTGTGACAAATGCCTATGCCGACACTACTGTATACTGTACAACAAACTTTTACATACAATTACAGATCTCCCTTGCTATCCGCCGATGCCACGATTTATTATATTATTATGGGTCTTTAGGGGTTTGGGTTTGGATTTTGGCTGGTCCGAGAACGCATCCCCATTTACGCAATTAACTTTAGGGTTCGGTATACGATTATTCTATTTAAGATCGGGGTTTTCAGGAACGTAACCCAACCGTAACTCGAGGGAGACCTGTACTAATAAACAAGTCCAAAAAAATTACATGATATATCTCGGCTGAAAAAATGCTGCCATATTTCAACCGAGTTTGATTATCATACAAGATTGTCATTATGAACTCCCTCGCACACGATGATGCATTTAATTTCTGTGTTACGGCTATCATCAGACGATTTGCTTCAGATTAGGAAGGGCATATGGAAGTCAGAGGTTTAATTGCAATAGTCTTTACCTTTTTCATGCCCACAGATCCTTCCTAAGTTGTATAAAAATTGTCTAATGATACCCAGAATAAACGGTCGAAACGCGTCATAATCCTCAAAGGGTTAAACTGATTTCTGAAGGCTTTTACAAATACCTTCATTATCATTGTCTTCCCGAGCACTTAAACTCATTATCATTGTCTTCCCGAGCACTTTCACTCATTATCATTGTCTTCCCGAGCACTTTCACTCATTATCATTGTCTTCCCGAGCACTTTCACTCATTGTCTTCCCGAGCACTTTCACTCATTATCATTGTCTTCCCGAGCACTTTCACTCATTGTCTTCCCGAGCACTTTCACTCATTTCCTTCTGTTTTTAGTTCAGTTTTTTAGCGAGTTTTTAATCTTTCCAAACTTGATCATCTTTTACTTCGACTACTTTTCTTTTCTACGGTTATCCTGCTTTTCCATTTTCTGTTTTAACCTTCTTTTCCATTTTCTATTTCACCAGCTCTTTATTTCTCCCCTTTTTGTTGCTAAATTAACCCCTTCAGCAAGTAGACTCCTTTTTACCTTTTAATCTGGCTAAATTAGATGATTTTATGCAGTTTGTGAAGGACTTATGTCATTCAGAGGGTTTACCGAGATCGTATTTACCCATCCCAGTCCTAAAGGTAGAAAATAAGCCAAAGAAAACGGTCTAATGGTAACCAGAATATGATGGAAATTATGTCACGGTGCTGAAGGGGTTAAAGTGCATTATTGTCTTTGGAGTATACTGTAATCCTATCCTATCCTATCCACTCCAAAAAGCCGGTATCAAACGAGGGAACGTATCGGATAACACGAGGTCACATGTCGGATACAGGTCTACCTCACTATCCGATGCCCCGATCTACGTTATTATTATTATAATTGGTTTTTAGGTGTTAGTGTTTGGGTTTTGGCTGGTCCGAGAATGCATCTCCATGTACCCCATAAATAGTTGGGTTCACTATACGAGTTTTCTATTTAAGATCGGATTTTGGTTCACTATATGAGTTTTCTATTTAAGATCGGGTTTTCAGGAACTTAACCCTGTATTGGACATCACGAGGTCACGTATCGGATACAAGCCATCGCGTATCGCCGGCTCCATACACATCTCGAAGGACTAAACAGGAACACACACTAAAATATACACTGAATAATGGGATATATGATAATGACCTACTGCCTAAAAGTACACATTGAAAAAAAAAAAAAATATCAAATACAAATATTCCTCACAATATTATACTTATCACTTGTATATGTACAGTACATTCTGGGCCCCCTTCTCCCTCATGCTTAGCCCCATTAGTTTTGAGACCTTAAGACATTCATCCCATTAGTTTGGCGATTGTAAGACCTTTCGTGCCATTCAGGTGTCTATTTTTTCCTGGCGAGCGATAGCACAGATAAATTTGTGCATTTTTTGGTAGAAAAATACACATAAATTGCAGATAAATTTGTGCATTTCTTAGTAGAAAAATGCATTTAAATAGCAGGCTCACCATCACTCGCCAGAAAAAATCAACACCTAAATGGCACAAAAGGTCTTAAATCTCCTAATTAATGTAGCAAATGTTGTAAAATCTCAAACCTAATGGGGTAAACATGAGGGAGAAAGGGGTCCAGAAACCCAACCTAAACCATGGGCCACATTGTAGACCCTACAGTAACAGAGATCAGCCAACCTCCGCCATCTTGGTGCCACTGCTGATATTATCCTCACTAGACACTTAAGGGGAGACACCGTTTGTTTGGTCTATTAATTCATTTATTCATATATTGTTTTAGTTTCCTCCCTAGCCCTCCATCAAGCTTAGAAAAACACCCCCTAGACACCCCTTTAAGATAAATGTTTCCATTTTTCGGTAGAAAAATATCCCGGCCGAAGGCCGCTTCCTCTTAAAATTGCAGGCTCACTATCGCTCGCCAGGAAATAATCGACACCTAAATGGCACGAAAGGTCTTAAAATTGACAACGAAATGGGGCGAAAGGTGTTGAAATCGCCAAACTAATGGGACAAACGTCTCATAATCTGAAAACTAATGGGGCTAAACATGAGGGAGAAGGGGTTCCAGAAAAACAGTCTGCCTCCCCTTAACCCCTCAGACCCGGCTATGTATTCCATACCGAAACCCGGGGGTTTTGGCCGAAAAACATCTACGCCTAGGCTACCGTATCTTTGTTATTTTGACTGCTTCCGCATTCGCGCGCCTCCCCAAGCGTAGATGTGTTTCGTACCTGTAGAATGGCGTTGAGTAGAGCTCTCCAAGTCAACTGGTTCAGTTGTGGTGACGATATCTGTGGAGATAACTTTGTGGCGACATCAGCCACTTTACACTACTTTTCACCACTTAACAATAACATACAGGCACACACGAACAAGGACGCCTCTCCTTCTTGTGGTCGGAGATGCGCGGCGTCGGTCCAACCGGCTGTTGTTTACATGCGTCGGACGGACGCCTCGCACACCAAGCTTACAGGCTTTCAAGCTGCCGGAGCCTCAGAGCCCTTCCGGGTTCCGCGGGGGTGTTTTTTATGGATGCCTCAGAGCCCAACCGGGTCTGAGGGGTTAAATACCTTCACACCCATGATAAACACTTGGTAACACTGGTACGACATATATAGTTTGGTCTTTAGCACTTGGCAATACTGTTAGAGAATATATAATTTGGTCTTTAGATATACTTTCTACATGATAATAAAATAAAAATATATAAAATATTAAAATAAATAAATCTTTCACCAAAATGGCGTCCAAAGCTAAAGATGTTCGCTCTCTCTTAAGCCGCTGTCACACGAGCGATTTTTCCGTCAATTTTCCATGAGCAAGTTTTTTTTTTTTTATATTTCGGGACTTTTTTGCACTGGTATCGGTAACTAGACTGAAGGTAGAGTATGTTAGGCGGTTGAATGCTGATAAAGTGCAATATTTGAAGCTGCCAGACCATAATTGCCCGTAAAAATTGCTCGAAAAAGGGGACTCCGGCTTTACTATAGGATCTCTAGGCCTCATTATATTTTTACACAATTATTTTATTTTTCTTCTTTTTCTTCCCTAGGTTTTACTATTCCAAATATCTCCTCTGATAATCTTCCTTGCACTTATAATCTTTAGACACAGTTAGTTGCCTTATGTGTACGGGGTACCAAATACAGTATAGCGATTTTGATAAGTTAATTTGACTTTATATTGTCTTTGTCCCAGTTTTGGTTTGTTTAGTTTGCAAGTTTTACATTTGAATTGATAATTGTTCTTACACTTATAATCTTTAGACAGTTACTTGCCTTATAATTTGATCTTGATTAGTCCTTTTGCCTTTATCTTGCATCATCCCAGTTTTGGTTTGTTTATTTTGCAAGTTTTACATTATAATACAGTACTATCAATCATGTCGTCGCTTTCAACACTGTCTTCATGTTTTTGTCCTGCTTATTGTATCATATCGACTAAACATTTTATGCTACATAAGTGCAGCTGTAACACAATTTTTTTGTTTGTGTATGTTTTTCTCACTTTTTCAGTCATATCACCACTTTTTTGTATGTTTTCTCACTTACTTTTCTAGATGTATTCACTTTTAACCTTTTTTTGGCATGCCTTCTCACTTCCCGTACTTTTTTCAGCCGCATCACCAATTTAAGCACGTTTTCTCACATACTTCTTCAGCTTACAGTGTAACCATTATTTTTGCCAGACCTATGAGAGTTCCGTATGGAGCTCAGTGGTCTAGTTAACCCCTTCTGTACCGGTGATGTCTTTTGTTTTTTATATCAGCTATACAGTATTTAAACGATTTTATGTAGCTTAGGAAGGATATTATATGGTAGCTAAAAAGATTAATGGAGATAGTCTATACCTTTTCAAATGGTAGACATTCTTCCTAAACTGAATAAAATCGTCTAATACATTAGTAGCCAAATTAAAGTGAAAAGGACGTCGTCGGTATAGAAGGGGTTAATCTGCTCTACTTAACTAACCATTATTTTAAGCATGTTTTCTCACTTAATTTTTCAGCCATATCACCTTTTTGGGGGGCATGGTTTCTCACTTACTTTTTCTGACGTACCACCAAATATTTGCATGCCTTCTAACTTACATTTTCAGACCTATCACCAATTTAAGCCTATTTACTCACTATAAGGAAGTTGGATTTTTACACTGATAATTAGCAGAGTTACCAGCTAAACTATGATTGTATTGCATATATAAATGCATAAAACTAAATTTAGCAATCCTTCTATCCATTACAAACTCGCATAACGTGTATACAAAATTAGCTAAATATTTATGATTACAGCTCCAACTTCCTTATAGCCTGAAGCTCGCAAGTCGCCAATTGAGCCGCTCTTCTGTCATTTGGAGAGAGTCGACCCAGAAAGAGGTGTGGACATTTGCGGCCCATTTGCTTCAGCCCTTTAATAATTAAAAGCGATAGCTCTTTCAGTATGGGTAATTTTATTCTTCTGTTAATTCTGGCTACCATTAGACGATATTTCTCTGTTTAGGAAGGATTTATGTAAGTCAATGAGTTGTTGTTCCCCAAGCTGCCTGGCCGAACAGCCCCAAGGCCCCGAGAAAGGCCAAGGCCACAACCGAGCGCCCCCACAGAACCCCCCCTGCCGACCACAACAAAGCCTGGGTGACCGAAGCCACTCCATGGCGGCGAGCTGAGGAGGGCGCGGAAACGCCCGGGAAACCAAAGCCCCACCCAGGGCCCTGTGCCCCTCAGCAATTATGAAGAGAAAGTTGAGGGGCAAAGGAAAAATGTGACGCTTTGGCTTCCAATCTTGGCAGACTGGGAGGTCAATCTACGGAATGAGTTAATGGAAGTACTGTATAACACTATCTGATGCCCCGATTTACGATATTATTATTAGGTTAAGGTGTCAAAAATCTGTGTGTGATAACCCGGGTTCGAATCCTGGTGGATCACATATATGCTTCCATTAATTTCATTGGAGGTGTTTGGTGTTGTGGTGAAATTAATAAAAAATTGAATATAGGTTTTTAGGTGTTTGTGTGTGGGATTTGGCTGGTCCGAGAACGCATCCACATTTACCCCAATAATTTTAGGGTTCGCTATACGATTTTTCTATTTAAGATCGGGTTTTCAGGAACGTAACCCAATCATAAATCGAGGGAGACCTGTACAGTAAGTACACCTCTCCAATTACTAGACGTCCTTCCCAAGCTGCAAATAATCATCTAATAATAGCCAGAATACAGTATAAGGAATAATGGCGTCACCCTTACTGAAGTGGTTAAGGGGAGACAGACTGTTTGTTTGGTCAATGAATTCATTTATTCATACAGTATATTTTTTTAGTTTCCTCCCTAGACCTCCATCAAGCTTAGAAAAACACTTTGTAAATTTTCCCGGCTCGGTTCCTCTTAAAATTGAAATTGACAGCGAAATGGCGCAAAAAGTGTTTAAATCGCCAAACTATTGGGCCGAACGTCTTATAATCTCAAAACTAGTGGGGCTAAACATTAGGGAGAAGGGGGTCCAGAAAAACGGTCTGCCTCCCCATAAGGGTCCAGATTATGGCCTACTCTGGATTGACTATATCTCCCCAATTGACCACTTGCGAGTTTCAGGCTATAAGAAAGTTGGAGTCTTAAACATAGATATTAAACAGAAATACAATAATAATGTAGGTTTCTGATGGCTAAAGGGTATGTTGAATTGGGTTTTATGTATTTATGAATGTACTAAGACCGTATTTTAGCTGGTAATCCTGCTAAATATCGATGTCTACAACTCCAATTTCCTTATGGAACGAAACTCGCAAGTCGGCAATTAATTTCAGTTTCTTCTGCATAAACTATATATTATAAGTCATCTATGTTCTTAAAATAATCCTAATGCACTAAAATATATATATATATATATCTACAGTACATGCTCATACACCACACATTCATATAAATAGTTAAACAAGAAAATGGGGCTACTTTCGGAAAATAATAAGAAAGCACAAATATACAAAATAAATAAATATACATAAAAAATAAATAAAATAATAATAAAGCACACATATACAAAATAAATAAGTATACATAAAAAATAAATCACCGTCTCCTAACATCTTCACTAAAAATGTAGATACTTTTGGAAAAAATAAGAAAGTAAATACTGTACTGAACAGTACTGTACATAAAATAAGTAAACCGAAAAGATCAGCACATCACTCTCCTAGAAATCATAGCACAAAAAGCTACATCATTTAATTTCAAGCACTAAACAAACTTCTTCAAATGGGGGTGACCAGTAGCGACATTGGTAGAGCGCTCGGTTTCTAACCGGGAGGACCGAGTTCGATTCTCGGCTGGTGGAGATCGTTTGGGCAATCTCTTCACACCCCTCGCCTCTGTTTCGCCTGACAGTAAAATAGGTTACGTGGCAGGGTGAAAAGGGGTCTTCGGATCCTCCGGCCCTTCAACCCATTAGAAAAAAAACAAAAAAATCATCAAATACAGGTCTACCTCACTATCCGATGCCCCGATTTACGATAATATTATAAGTTTTTAGGAGTTTGTGTTTGTGTTTTAGCTGGTTCCAGAGTGCATCCCCATTTACCCCATTAATTTTAGGGTTCACTATGCGATTTTTCTATTTAAGATCGGGTTGTGTGATTTATTGTTTTTGTCTGTGTTTGTTCGTTGTTTTGTGTTTTCCCTGTTTTTGCTCTGTCTTGAGTCGGCCACCCCCAAGAAAATAAATACAAAACAAATAATTAAATAAGAGTAAAATATAAAATAAAAATTAAAAAATAGAAAAAGTGGGGATTGGGCCTGAGCATATAGATAGATAGATAGAAGATCGGGTTTAAAGGAACGTAACCCAATCGCAAATCGAGAGAGACCTGCAACTTCAAGGGGCCGGATTGCAATATTTTCCCAGTTGGTATGGTCAGATGGACACATTTTTAGCATCAACTACACCCTCTTCATTATAGGTGGATCAGAAATCCTAGCCTCTAATAACTCAAAAAGGACTTCGGTAAGTACGCCGTTATTTCTACCATTTGGAAAGAGACAACCAGTAAATAGGCATGGAAAATTACATCCTTTTTTCTCCAGCCCCTTCTGAGGTACAAGAGCTTAGAGTTAACATTTCTGTCCTTATTATGGTGAACAGACTATACAATACCATTATAAAAACCCACCACTAAGTGACTGCCAAAGGTGTTTACAGGTACAGTACCCGTGACAGGAACCTGGGATGAATGAAGAAGTGACTGGACTTGACCCCTTCCGCACAACGGTGTCATTCTCATCTCTTTCTGTTTGCAACTAATTTTTTTTTAGCTTATAATGTACCTATAGGATTCCAAAAAGTAAATACTATCTCAATAAACCCTCTGAATAACACAGCATGAAAACTGTCAATCTTAGCTAGAATGAAACATATAAAGGCTTCATTGTCTTGAAGGGGTAAATGTTTTGTAGCTTGGAAGTATATATGTATGTATATACTCAGGCACATACCCCATTGCTGGGGGTGGCCGACACGAGACAGAGTCTGAACAGAAACAATATTAAAGTTCCTATGCTCAGGGTCCGGGACCACTTTCACGTTCCCTCGCCCGTTTCTCTGTCTCATCGAGTAGGAGAATTATACAAGGGGAGGAGGATTCCTATCTTGGAAGTGGTAGTATTAAAATGTTGGCGTAATTAAATACTATACAGTCAGCTCCGCACATCATTGTCCCAACTTCAGGTCATGGCAACTGTACAGTACTTCCAAATAACACGTTCACAACAATACAGTGTAATCCAGAAGACAATTAGTATCTCTAGCATTTTGGAGTCTGGGATGGTGATAATGGCCGTCATCTTAAACCTTACCAATATCAAACCCTACACCTTAATGAACCAAAGGAGAGGAGATAAACTGTTATCTCTACGAAACAGGGTGATTTCCAGTTCTCTTTCAACACTCCGTTCCAATATCTTCATACAATATGGGATAGATTATACCCACCCCACACGAATAAGAATACGGCTGTAAATATCACTCTGGTCCAAGTTTCATAATTCAAACTTCATTATCAGATTATTATTATTGTTTCTAGCACTCTGGGATGGTACTGAATATCACTCTAGCCCATTATTCATTATTGGGTCTCGCATGATATCCCACGCCTCTAGTATCACCAAACATCCGTATCGCTGCACTTGAGTTTTAAATGGGTGGTGTCCGAAGTGTGACGACTGTAGTTGTTATTGTGGCCATCGATTATTTTGTGTTCTTTTATTTCAAAATTTTACTTTGCTAAAGCATTATTCCCACATAGCGATTTTGATAAGTTCTTTAGTCTTCATATTGTGTCGTCCCTGTTTTGGTTTGCATGTTTTGCATGTTTTACATTATAATAATTTGTATTTGGTGTAGTTGGGTTGAAATTGAAGAAGCAGTGTACTGTACATACATAAATAGTTGTGGTGGTGATCCACTTAAAGTATAAATGCTAAAATGGCTGTGATTTAGGTAGTAATGGGTTGCTTAGGAGTATGGTGTAGTAGTAGGATCAAATACAGTACGGTAATACCTCTGTCTTTCGGGCCCTGGGTTTCTGGTAACCCAGAGAAGGGAGATTAACTGTCCAAATGCTCAATATCTAGTTCAAACTATCACTTCAGTCTGACAGAGTGAGAGGTGTTTAATTTTTAAACTTTTATAAATATTCCACATCCAGACAGGGGGTCGGATTCATCACCGCATTTACAACTAAGAAAGCTGATAAAGTCTATGGTAACCCAATTTGATCAGCACTAAAACCTTTAATTATACACTTGCTAGGACCTTAATCTTGCCATTATTTTACTGTTGCATTAGTGAATATGGGTTTATAATGGTGGTGGTGCAGGGCTAAATAGGAATGGCTAGTACGATTTGGTAACGTTGAACATCTAGGCCAGGGTCTGGAATTAGCTTAACAGATGAGGGTTTACTGGACCATATTCAGAGGTGTGATGTGTAGATGTGGCTATTAACCCCTTCAGCACAATGACCTCTTTTTGTACCTTATATTCTGGCTAATAATAGAGGATTATATGCAGTTTCAAAAGGACCATGTTGTTGTTGTTGTTGAAGGGGCATTTATTTTATACTAGCCCATGTTACTCCAATGATTTATTGAGATAGTATTAATCCCTCTGGGTTGTAGAGGTAGATTATACGCTTAAGAAAATAATGTAATGGTAACCAGAATAAGACCAAATTTACACTGAAAGGGTTAATACAAAGGTTCAATATGGTTGGCTTTAAGTCAAGTACCAGTATATACTGTAGTCTATGAGGGTTGTACCGGTTGTCATAAAGTCAGAGTTGTGGTGTTTGGAGGTTAGGTGACTTGTGCAGTTGTTGTGGTGTTTGGAGGTTAGGTGACTTTGCAGTTGTTGTGGTGAGAGTTGTGGTGTTTGGAGGTTAGGTGACTTGTGCAGTTGTTGTGGTGAGAGTTGTGGTGTTTGGAGGTTAGGTGACTTGTGCAGTTGTTGTGGTGAGAGTTGTGGTGTTTGGAGGTTAGGTAACTTGTGCAGTTGTTGTGGTGAGAGTTGTGGTATTTGGAGGTTAGGTAACTTGTGCAGTTGTTGTGGTGAGAGTTGTGGTGTTTGGAGGTTAGGTAACTTGTGAAGTTGTTGTGGTGAGAGATGTGGTATTTGGAAGTTAGGTAACTTGTGCAGTTGTTGTGGTGGTGGCTAGCTGTTCATAAGTGTGGTGTGCAAAGGTTGTACGGTGCATACTATGGTGGTGGTGATAATAAACAATTGTAGGGGTAGTGATCAGTTCAAGAGCGCAGTATGATTGTGGTGGTGGTTAATTTAGAGGTGTGGCATGCAGAGACAGTAATTTTTGCGGTGGCTATCAATTCAGAAGTGCAGTGTGGTTGCATCGGTTAATTCCAAAGTGTGGTGCGGTTGTGGCGATGAGCTCAGAGGTGTGGTGTGCGAAGGTTGTAATTATTGTGGTGGTTTATGTGGTCATCGGCCGTGGTGACCGGGCGGAGCTTCTCGGTCTCGGTGGGTCGGTAGGCATTGATGCGGTACTTGTCGTGGTGGTAGCGTCGCCAGTATCGCATCACCGCACCACACACCAACACAGCTGCCAGCACCAAGGGTGTCGCGATCACCCACACCTGCCACCACTCGACACCAGATGACACTGTGGAGACAACAACACTGTAAAAAATATCTGTGAAATTACCACTATACAGTAGTCTATTTTTGTTTCCGTTGATGGTAAATTGAACTCCTTACCAACTGATACCTCAAAACTTAATACTATGTCTCTGTGTCATATAAGTACCACACATTTATAAATAACAATATATTTTGGTACAAAATCTCCTTAATAGCCAAGTAATCATGATGAGGACTTATCAATTTACCCTCATCTGAAAATAAACAGATTACAGTATAGAGAAAGAAATCTAATCAATAATAAAGTTGCTCATTTGTACGACCCGCTCCCATGTCTCTCTAGCTCTACCCCTCCATGCAGCTCCCATCATATTCAGACATGGATACCTTCACCCAGTTTTCATCATACATCTTTAAATGCTCAAACCAATCAAGCCTGCTTGCACGCATCTCTTCGCTGATACTCTCATTGTCTGACCGATTCCTCAGTTCCCTAGTATATATACACATATACTGTATTATGAATGATTCATATTGACAGGTAGATGAAGTCTCTCTGAAGATGGGTAATACATAGCCCGAAATGTTAGAGAATAAAGAATCAAAGCTCTTCCCTGTGTTTTTCCCCCACCCAACCCGTCATAATGTAATATTTTTCAGTTTAACTATCTATCTATATGCTCAGGCCCAATCCCCATTTTGGGGGTAGCCGACTCAAGACAGAGCAAGAACAGGGAAAACACAAAAACAACATAAAACAAAAAATAAACACAGATAAAAAACACAAACTCACACACATCCAGGTCACCCAGGAGAAGACCCAGAGACCAGGGTTACCAAGGTCGCTCCAGCACTCCCCCGGCCCCTGACCACCCGGATAGGTTCCGATCTCGGCAGGCAGACATGCAGCGGAGCCAAAGCCACAAGCCCTCCCACCACACTTCCAGGCACACCCTTCATATTAATCATCTCCCCGGGCCAGGCACCTGATGGACTATTATCTAGTCCAACTTGCGCCTGACCCCTTACTCCAAATGACCATGTGTTCACTCAACTATTCACAAGCATTCTCCATTCACTCCTGTCCACCACCACTTCCCCTGCCTGATCTATAGTCATTCCTCTCTCATCCAAAGCCTTTCTTACACAGTCTCTCCATCTCAATGGGAGTCTTCCTGCCCTTCTATCTCTCCTTGTACCTGACTCACATATTCTCTTTGTAAGCCTTTCATCTCCCATTCGTTCAACATGACCATACCAGCTCAGCACCCTTCTGTCCACTCTGGCTGACAAATGTTCCTGCTGCCCCACTCTCCTACGTATCTCTTCATTCCTCAATCTGTCTCTACGAGTAACTCCACACATACTCCTCAAGCAGATCATCTCCATCACATCCAGCCCTCTTTTCTCCTTTTTCTTCAGAGCCCATGTCTCAGCCCCATACATCACTGTTGGTACAACAATTCCTTGATACAGTGCACTTTTTACTTTCACTCCGAGATTTCTCGTCTTCCACATACTTCCCATTGCTCCGAAAACCTTCCTTCCTTCACACACTCTCTGTTTTACCTCCACTTCCATACCTCCACTCCTGCTTATTGTTCCTCCTAGATATTTAAAACACTCTACTTGTTCCAATATTTCCCCATCCAGCCTCACATCTAGATTCACCCTATGCTCTCCCCTATTACACACCATTACTTTACTTTTATTGACGTTCACCTTCAGTTTCCTCCTTCCACAAACCACACCAAACTCTTTGACTACCCGCTGCAGTTTCTCATCAGAATCCGCCACCAATGCTGTGTCATCAGCGAACAGCAACTGATTCAACTCCCAATCTCTACCATTCTTCAGTTTAACTACAGTACACTAATCTCTCTCACCATTCTCAATTTATTATGTTCCTTTATGCAAGCTTGTGTCAACCACTTTATCTGTTCATGTTTTTTAAGCATAAATCTTTGTATTTCTTATACACAAAGTATACATCTCTTATACACAAAGTATACATCTCTTATACACAAAGTATACATCTCTTATACACAAAGTATACATCTCTTATACACAAAGTATACATCTCTTATACACAAAGTATACATCTCTTATACACAAAGTATACATCTCTTTCTTTATGTGAAGTGAAAGCCCTCTCATTTAGAAGTGGAAGCATTTCTCTTAGCTTCCCCCAGCCACATCTGACTCTGGCAATAGTGGCTGTTTTGGTCCCACCATCGACAGAAATAGTATTTCCCAAGTAACAGAACTCATTCACTAGCTCCAGTGACACATTACCAAATTCTAAACTTTTTGTTAAGTCATTCACCACTAGCTAACTCTTGTATACTACAATCAATCAATGGGGGCATACGTTGTGACAGCGCATAACCGCACTCACTCTCAGACTCCACTCCGGGGTATCCTCCAGGGTGAGACTCATGGCATTTACCTATCAAGTAATTATCCATTTTGGTCTCATCACTCGACAGAGTGATACTCCAATATACTCCAATACAATAAAGCACATCTTTACATAATGTACACAATAACAACAGATGCTGCATTAAATTTAGTTCCTGCCCACCTCTGTCCTACAAACTGCACATGGGGGCATATAAATTATTTGCTTGCCTTACTCCATTACTGTAATCATGACCTTATTCTTATTTACATATACTGTACAGTACAGTACTATTTATCTCCTATTTGCCATGCCCTCCCTCCAGCTATACATGTTAACCTCAATATCCTGTAGCCTACACTATCTGCAATGAGGGCTTGGTCATCTGCTTATAATCTAATTTAATCATTTCACTCCCAACACCAAACACCTCCCGATAAAATTAATGAAAGAATGTGATTCTACCGGTATTCGAGCCTGAGTTACCACAAACAGATCTTAACACTAACCATTACACCATCAAAACAGTTTAAGGGGGGATGGCCTTATTTTTTGGTTGATGTTTTAATTTTTTCATTATTTTATAGTTTCCTCCCTAGACTTCCAGCAAACTTTAAAAAACAAAAAAAAATCCCCCTTCTAGATATGTTTGTACATTTTTCGGTAAGAAAAATTACCCGGCCAAAGGCCGGTTCCTCCTAGAATAAAGGCTCACTATCGCTCGCCAGGAAAAAATTGACACCTACTATAAATGACACAAAAAATCTTAATATTGACATAGAAATGGGGCAAAATGTCTTAAAATTGTCAAACTAATGGGCCCAACATCTTGAAATCTGAAAACTAATGGGGCTAAGCATGAGGGAGAAGGAGGACCATAACAACAACCCATCTCCCCTTAACAGTTCCCAAGAGAGCAATAACTGACCTTGCACGGCACTCTTGGTGGTTCCGTCGTTGTTGGCGCGGTGTTCATGGGTGTCGTGGTGGTGTGTGGTGTCATGGGGGCGTCGGTTGGCATAGTCGTGCCAGGTGCCGGAGTCATCACGCTGCTGTTGAACGGGTGTCGCGCCATCTGTCAACAATACCTGAACGTCAGCCCTTGCGATTCAATTATGATGCATATTCTGTACAAGTCTCCCTCACTATCCGATGCCCTAATTTACGATATTTTGATAGGTGTTTAGGTGTTTGGGTTTGGGTTTCGGCTGGTCCCAGAACGCATCCCCATTTACCTCATTAATTTTAGGGTTCGCTATACAATTTTTCTATTTATGATCGGGTATTCAGGAACGTAACCCAATCGTAAATCGAGGGAGACCTGTACATTATAATGTACAGTAAAACTTGCAAAATAATAGACATGCCATAAATTTGGTAACCCACATCTCTGAAAGCAAAGGGAAGCATAAGGTAAAGACGTGTATATTACGGCATTGGTACTTGGAGAAAATTGAGTTGGGTATTGAATAAATCAGGGTGGTTAGTTGTATCTGAGCACTGACCATGAACAAGATATAAAATCACCCGTCTTACATCACTCATATACAGCACCAAGGCTAAGGAAAGAAGGCCAAGTAATCAAACATGCCTCAGATTAGACTTCACAACATTGTGGTCGGTTTACACCAAGGTCATAATTGTGAGTTAGTCATGAGGAATAGCATCCAGAAGCCGTATAAGCGTATTACGTGCAATGCTTTATATTGTTATCAGTGTTGTATATTGTGATGTGTACTTGTCTGTGGCAGGGCTTACTGGGCCAGCCCACATAGCCCTTCAATTAAGAATCAATACCGATAATAAGAGCCGCGGAAGCCCAGTAAAGAGCACGCTTATGTGAGAATCTGCTTGACCTGGGTTCGATCCCCGCCAAGGCGGACGTATTTAGTGGGTGTAGTTGCACATCCTAGCGTGTTTCACATGCTCATACCCAGTCGGAGGACACCTCGACGACGTATACAGACTAATAACACACACAACAAAGCACCTCCAACAGCTTCCTCTCTCTCCCCTCTCAACATTCTTTGATAAAGTAGATACAAGGTACCCAGGCTTGAAATCTAGCAATAATATTTTGACAGTGCGGTCTCGATCCGCCAACCCTTTGATTAGCAGCCCATGCTCTACTGACTATGCCTATGCCACAGCTCGCTAATAGCATAAATACCTTTGGGTACTACGGGTTTAGTGTACGGGCAATTTAATTATGTTTTAGTATTCCAATGTCGCACTAAAACAGCTTTATCATTGTACAGTACTGTATTTGATTGATTGAGTATTAACCCCTTCAGCAAAATGACATTTCTTTTCCTTATATTCTGGCTAAATTAGACGATAGTGTGCAGTTAAGGAAGGAGCTATGTCATTCAGAGGGTTTAGGGAGATCGTATTTACCCCTTATTAATAAAGTTTAGGAAGGAGCTATGTCATTCGGAGGGTTTATTGAGATCATATTTACCCCTTATAGTATGAAGTTTAGGAAGGAGCTATGTCATTCAGAGGGTTTATGGAGATCATATTTACCCCTTATAGTATGAAGTTTAGGAAGGAGCTATGTCATTCAGAGGGTTTATGGAGATCATATTTACCCCTTATAGTATGAAGTTTAGGAAGGAGCTATGTCATTCAGAGGGTTTAGGGAGATCATATTTACCCCCTCTGACTCCTGAAAGTAGATTATAAGCTAATGAAAATCGTCTAATGGTAACCAGATGGCATGAAAATGATGTGATGGTGCTGGAAGGGTTGAGGTAAATGCAGTGTTAGTATAATGTGTAGCAAGGGAGGCACCTGGACAGGGAGGGCAACACGGGTCATCCTCCCGGGGCGCCTGGCATGATGGGTTGTTGGGGCAGCGGGTCACGTTGCACTCTGTGTACCCCGCCGCCACACACCTGCACACCACACACCTGTCACGCCTCCATACCTGTCCCACACCCATCACCACACTGCCACCCACCACACAACCCGTCACCACGCCTGGAGAGGGAGGGCACAGTGCACTGCTGACAATAGTAGTTTGGAGCCTAAACGAGAGTAGCTGATGGGCCAGATCCCCAAACCACAAAAATCGTTCCCATCCAAGGGAGTCAATATTTTAGCAGAAGCTTCAGTATATGGCTATTAAGTGATATGAGAACTCACTGACCAAGGTTATCATTATCAAAGCAGCATCTCCACAACAATAACATAATTGTACTGTAAATTATAATTGTAACTAAAAACACTCTGTGATGGGATCGTTTTCACCCTGGCCCATGAAATTGAGAAGTTAGTGGTCAATGGGGTGTTGGGTATATCAGCCTAATAGTTTCACACAGGTTCCTTTCTGTTCATATTACAATTTTATAACAAAGCCCAATATTGGCCATTGCAGAACCCTCAATGAATCCTACTCCCGCCAAACAACCCACCTCATGCTCACCAACACATCCCCCAGTCTCGATAACTATAGTCGGTTATATTTCAGCTGACGGTATATTCAATCCCTTAGCAACTGATGTCTTGATACTTAATGGAAACATCTGAAACTGCATTACATTATTGCCATGTTTTAAATAATGAACAACATATTTTGTTGCAAAATCTTCATAAATAACTGAGTAATTTAGATGGGAACTTTGGAATTGATGATCAGCTGAAAAAACAGACTTCAGTTCATTTATTACCGCCTCACAAGCCTTCGTCCCTCGGTTTACTCACAACCCCATAATTGCCAGTGGTAATTACTATGGTTTTACCATATTCCCAACCAGTAAATATGATACTTTAGCTGTTGTAATTGCAATGAGAAATAGTGGCACATTATTGCAGTACTCTCATTGCAAGTACAAGTGCACTTTCTCATATTGACTGGCTAGTAGATCAATATACACCGACATGATGGGCTTGTCTCGGAATACAGCCATAAACCCGACAATGGGAAAATTTATTTACAGGTACATGTATATACCCTGGCACATACTCCATAGCTGGGAGTGGCCGACTCGAGACAGAGACCTAACAGAAACAACCTTTAAAGTTCCAGTTCTTAGGGTCCAGGACCACTTTCGTGTTCCCTCGCCCCTTCCTCTGTCTCGTCTAGTAGGTGAAGTCTACAAAGGGAGGAGGATTCCTAGCTTCTCACCCACTTTTAATGAATGGACTATACCAAACTAAAACTAAACCAACCGGTATCATTGCAGGTTCCCTTAGCGTGCCCGTGGTGGTCCTGGTGGTTGTGGTTGTTGTGCGTGGCGGTAGTCGTCGTCTTGGTAGCCGGAGGTGTCTGAGTGTTGGGGTTAGTACGGTGGTGGTGGGTAGAGGTGGGCATCAGTGACAGCCCCTTACTGCGGCACCGACATACCCGGCACCCCCTAGCGTCCCGGGCCAGGCCACCCAGGCACCGGATGTGGCACTCAGGTAGGTTGGAGCACTTGTGGCACTTGCAACGTAGGCACCCGCGGCTCTTGTCAACCTAAGAAATAAATGTTTCTAGGTTAGCTACAAGATTAAGTAAGGTATGATAAGTATATACAGGTCTCCCTCACTATCCGATATTATTATAGGCTTTTAGAAGTTTGGGTTTTGGCTGGTCCGAAAACGCATCCCCATGTAGCCTACCCCATTCATTTTAGGGTTTGCTATAAGATTTGTTTTATTTATGATCGGGTTTCCAGGAATGTAACCCAATCGTAAATCGAGGGAGACCTGTATGGAATAGATTAAGGGGAGATCTCCACTTGAGGGATTTTTTTCTTGACCCCTTTCTCCCTCATCTTTAGCCCCATTGCTTTTGATATTATAAAACGTTTGCCCCATTAGTTTAGCGATTTTAAGAACTTTCACCCCATATTAAGACCTTTCGTGCAATTCAGGTGTCTATTTTATCCTGGCGAGCGATAGCGAGCCTGTAATTTAAGAGGAACCGGCCTTCGGCCGGGACATTTTTATACCGAAAAATGTACAAATTTATCTTGAAAGGGACTCGAGGGGGTGTAAGTTTAAGATTGATGGAGGTCTAGGGAACAAACTAAATACCTCCCCTTAAAGGTAAGCTATAATCTATAAGTATATAAGGAAAGAATATAAAGTGTCTAGGTTAGCTATAAGATTAAGACGTGTGGTATTATAAGTATATATGGAAAGAATATAAAGTGTCTAGGTTAGCTATAAGATTAAGACGTGGTATTATAAGTATATATGGAAAGAATATAAAGTGTCTAGGTTAGCTATAAGATTAAGACGTGTGGTATTATAAGTATATAAGGAAAGAATATAAAGTGTCTAGGTTAGCTATAAGATTAAGACGTGTGGTATTATAAGTATATATGGAAAGAATATAAAGTGTCTAGGTTAGCTATAAGATTAAGACGTGGTATTATAAGTATATATGGAAAGAATATAAAGTGTCTAGGTTAGCTATAAGATTAAGACGTGTGGTATTATAAGTATATATGGAACATGTTAACCCCTTCTGTACCGGCAACGTCTTTTGTATCTTATTATTGCTATATTTAGACTATTTTGCGCTGCTTAAGGGGAGGTATTTAGTTTGTTCCCTAGACTTCCATCAAGCTTAAAATTACACCCCCTTGAGTCCCTTTCAAGATATATTTGTACATTTTTCGGTAGAAAAATGTCCCGGCCAAAGGCCGGTTCCTTTTAAATTACAGGCTCGCTATCGCTCGCCAGGATAAAATTGACACCTGAATGGCACGAAAGTTCTTAATAAGGGGTGAAAGTTCTTAAAATCGCTAAACTAATGGGGCAAACGTTTTATAATATCAAAAGCAATGGGGCTAAACATGAGGGAGAAAGGGGTCAAGAAAAAAATCCCTCAAGTGGAGATCTCCCCTTAATACGGTACAGAGCAAGCCAAACGTAATGACAGCTGGGACATGACTTATTAGCGCCACCGTACAGAAGGGGTTAAAGATAAGTTATACGAAGAATCTAGGTTAGCTATAAGATCAACCCTCGAGGATCTAGGTTAACTATAAGATCAACCCTCGAGGATCATGACGCATTATGGCAGTTTCTCCTGGCTATCATTAGACAATTTCAAGAAGGATCTGTGGGAATTCAAAGGGTAAAGACTGTCTCGATGATCCCTCTCACTTCCATACAACCTTCCTAATCCGAATATAACCGTCCAATAACAACCAGAAAACAGAGTAGAAATAGGTATGGGTAGCGCCAACCAACTTGACAATTTTCTTGACCCCTTAACTTCTCATAACTCAAAATGAATGAAAGCAATCGAGCTGACATTTCTATCATTAGGGAAGAGCCCACCAGGAAATAGGTGTGGATATTTACAGCCAGTTTGCTCTAGGCCCTTTTGAGTTATGAGAAGTTAAGGGGGGATTTCCACTTGGGAGATTTTTTTCTGGACCCCTTTCTCCCTCATGTTTAGTTCCATTGCTTTTGAGATTTTAAGACGTTCGCCCCATTAGTTTGGCGATTTTAAGAGCATTCGCCCCATTTCTGTCAATTTTAAGACTTTTCGTGCCATTTAGGTGTCGATTTTTTCCTGGCGAGCGATAGCGAGCCTATAATTTAAGAGGCACCGGCCATTTTTCTACCGAAAAATTTAAAAATTTATCTTGAAAGGGGGCTTAGGGGGTGACATTTTAAGCTTGATGGAGGTCTAGGGAACAAACTACAAACCTCCCCTTAAGGGGTCAACAAAATTGTCAAGTTCGTTGGTGCTACCTATGATCAATCGGATCTCGAAAGGGTTGAATGAGGAGCCAACGAACTTATTTTCTAACCGACAAATGTACAAATCTAGCTTGAAAGGGGTCAGGGTGGGCATGTTTTACTTCGAAGCAAGTCTGGGGAAGGCGTTTTCGTTAGCCTTAAGCTGGTATCACACGAGCGCTTTTTCACCTAACATTTACCCTTAACACTGGTCTGGCAGCTCATAAGGTAAACATTTAATATTTTTCTGTTACCTAAATTCGTCGATCATCAGTCTAGTTTCCGATACCAGTGCAAAATACTTCAGAAATGTTGCCAGAAAAATTTTGATCATCGAATGTTGACTATAAAATCTCTCGTGTGATACCGCCTTAAGGGGAGATCTCCACTTGAGGGATTTTTTTCTTGACCCCTTTCTCCCTCATGTTTAGCCCCATTGCTTTTGATATTATAAAACGTTTGCCCCATTAGTTTAGCGATTTTAAGAACTTTCACCCCCTATTAAGACCTTTCGTGCAATTCAGGTGTCGATTGTATCCTGACGAGCGATAGCGAGCCTGTAATTTAAGAGGAACCGGCCTTCGGCCGGGACATTTTTCTACCGAAAAATGTACAAATTTATCTTGAAAGGGACTCAAGGGGGTGTAATTTTAGGCTTGATGGAGGTCTAGGGAACACACTAAAAACCTCCCCTTAAGGGACAAACTAACATTACATAGCTAGAAAATGTCAAAAGAAAACAAAATCCTTAACAACTATTAAACAAAATATCCTAATAACCCCCAAGACGTCGAACCTGATAGTGTTAACCCTTTCAAGATCCGATACGTTTTGTTGTCTGGTAATTATTAGACGATTTTATTCAGATTAGGAAGGGTATATGGAAGTGAGAGGGTTGATTGAGATAGCCTTTACCCTTCTAATACCCACAGATCCTTCCTAAGCTGCATAAAATCGTCTGATGATAGCCAAAATATACTGCTAAAACGCGTCAGAGCTTCAAGGGGTTAATAGACATCTCTGGTATTATAAAGAGATCAGTTAGTGTTCCTATAAATACTATAATTATACCAATTATTAATCCAATTTATTAATTTAACTCCTAACACCTCCCAATTAAATTAATGAAAGCATGTGATCCTCCCGGGATTTGAACCTGGGTTACCACATAGATCTTAAGCACTTTAACCATTACACCATCAAGACAGTTAAAGGTTAAGTGCATGACTACGATTGATAGCCATTTATCGAATACTGGATATCAATCTAATGATTAAGGGGACACTGATTTTTTTTTTTTTTTTTTGGCCTATAAATTCATTCATTCATAAATTCTTACTTTCCTCGCTAGACAGCCCTCAAACTTAGAAAAACATCCCCTAGACCCCCCTCAAGATAAATTTGTAATTTTTCGGTAGAAAAATGTCCCGGCCGAAGGCCGATTCCTCTTACAATTACAGGCTCGCTATCGCTCACCAGGAAAAAATTGTCATCTAAATGGCACGATAGGTCTCAAAATGTATAACGAAATGGGACAAAAGGTCTTCAAATCGGCAAACAAATGGACCGAACGTCTAAAAATTAAAAAACGAATGGGACTTAACACGAGCGAGAAAGGGGACCAGAAAATGACCGTCTCCCCTTAACTTAAGTGAAAGAAAGAAAACAAAATGGGGGGGGGGGTAGAAGAAGTTAGTCACAATCCCAGGTAAAAAGGTGCCATCTTACTGAAGGGGTTAACGCCACAATAATTAACCCTCTCAGGCTCCAATGACGCATTTCATTTATATGTTCTGGCTATTATCCGACTATTGTATTCATAATCGGAAGGGTATATGGAAGTGAAAGGGTTAATAGAGATAGTCTTTACCCTTTTCAATTCCACAGATCCTTCCTAAGCTGTCTAAAAGCGTCTTATTATAGGCAAAATAAACTGTCAAGATGCGTCAAGAGCCTGAAGGGGTTAAGCTTTAGAGACACACCCACCTACACAGCTTTAGAGACACACCCACCTACACAGCTTTAGAGACACACCCCCCTACACAGCTTTAGAGACACACCCACCTACACAGCTTTAGAGACACACCCACCTACACAGCTTTAGAGACACCCACCTACACAGCTTTAGAGACACACCCACCTACACAGCTTTAGAGACACCCACCTACACAGCTTTAGAGACACACCCACCTACACAGCTTTAGAGACACACCCACCTACACAGCTTTAGAGACACACCCACCTACACAGCTTTAGAGACACACCCACCTACACAGCTCCTCCCTTAACTGTTCAATATCGTCTAATGGTAGCCTCAATATAATAACAATGGCTTAATTGCTGTACTATAATGATTGACAACTCTCTCTCTCTCTATATATATATACTTACATAATTATACACACCAGTGGCAATGAGTGTGTGTGTGTAAGTATGTGTGCGTGTGCTTGTCTGTAGGTGTGTGTGTGTGTAGGTATGTACGTGTGTTTCTCTGTAGGTGTGTGTGTGTGTGTGTGTGTGTGTGTGTGTGTGTGTGTGTGTGTGTGTGTGTGTGTGTGTGTGTGTGTGTGTGTAGGTACGTACGTGTGTTTCTCTGTAGGTGTGTGTGTGTGTGTGTGTAGGTGTGTACGTGTGTTTCTCTGTAGGTGTGTGTATATGTGTGTGTGTTTGTATATGTGTATGTGTGTCTGTCTGTAGTTGTCTGCACGTGCGTATGTCTGTAGGTGAGTGCGAGTGTGTCTGCAGGTAGGTGTGTGTGTGTGTGTGTGTGTGTGTGTGTGTGTGTGTGTGTGTGTGTGTGTGTGTGTGTGTGTGTGTGTGTGTGTGTGTGTGTGTGTGTGTGTGTATTGAGGTGGATGTACACACAGATTCCTTGCACGTACACAGCCATGTAAACATTAGTCGGGAGCAGTGACCCCCATGTAGGTATTTCAGTCAGGTGGTAGTCATGTAAGGAATTTAATGTGCGTGCGTGTGTGTGTGTGTGTGTGTGTGTGTGTGTGTGTGTGTGTGTGTGTGTATTTTAGCAAGTGTGTGTTATTAATCAGGGTCAAGTTTATATATATATATATATATATATATATATATATATATATATATATATATATTACGTATTTCGTGTTGTAATTATGATTTTACATCAATAGTTAGTATGTTACATGATGTTATTATTTATACTGTACGTGTGTGTGTGTTACTCAGTTACTTGTTCGTCAAGGGAAATCCACGCAATGCGAGCTAAGCTCATTATTATCGCGCCTCCTTAACTGGGAATGTATTGCGTGAAAATGCATGTTAAGTGTTTTATGTACTGTTGGAATGGCTGTGGATGTGTGTGTAGTCTGTATTTTAGCCAATTGGCGACATCGGAAACGAAGGCTTAGGGTGGATCTGTATGGTACCATTCTCACTATAGACGGTACCGTCTCGCCCGAAGGCTTAGGTAGCCATCAGCTTAGGTGAACCATATGATACCCATCTCGCCTTGTACCATTTTTTGCCAACCCCAGATGGGACGTCACAACGTCGTCCACTTATTCCAGGTACCTATTTACAGCTAGGTGAACTGAGGCTAACACATGAAAGGAGACAAGCCCAATTTGTCCCCGCCCGGCCGGGGATTGAACCCCCGACCCCTCGTGTGTGAGACGAGAGCTCTACCTACTAGGCTACGGGCTGTGTGTGTGTGTGTGTGTGTGTGTGTGTGTGTGTGTGTGTGTGTGTGTGTGTGTGTGTGTGTGTGTGTGTGTGTGTGTGTGTGTGTATGTATGTGTGTGTGTGTGTGTGTGTATGGGCGTGTGTGTGTATGTGTTTCAGCTTATAAAAAATGGAGGAAATGAAGACCTAGAAGTAAACCCCACCAACCTAACAGAGTCACTCCTGCCAAGCCCACGAAAATCAGGTGTTAAAGATCTTGGGATAATAACCACAGAAAACGTGTCTTTCAAAGAACATAATCAGGCCAAGTCAGTAGCGGCGAGGAGAATATACCCTATTCCAAGAAGTAGGATAATATACCCTATTCCAAGAAGTAGGAGAATATACCTTATTCCAAGAAGTAGGATAATATACCCTATTCCAAGAAGTAGGAGAATATACCTTATTCCAAGAAGTAGGAGAATATACCTTATTCCAAGAAGTAGGAGAATATACCTTATTCCAAGAAGTAGGAGAATATACCTTATTCCAAGAAGTAGGAGAATATACCTTATTCCAAGAAGTAGGAGAATATACCTTATTCCAAGAAGTAGGAGAATATACCTTATTCCAAGAAGTAGGAGAATATACCTTATTCCAAGAAGTAGGAGAATATACCTTATTCCAAGAAGTAGGAGAATATACCTTATTCCAAGAAGTAGGAGAATATACCTTATTCCAAGAAGTAGGATAATATACCCTATTCCAAGAAGTAGGAGAATATACCTTATTCCAAGAAGTAGGAGAATATACCTTATTCCAAGAAGTAGGAGAATATACCTTATTCCAAGAAGTAGGAGAATATACCCTATTCCAAGAAGTAGGAGAATATACCTTATTCCAAGAAGTAGGATAATATACCCTATTCCAAGAAGTAGGAGAATATACCCTATTCCAAGAAGTAGGAGAATATACCCTATTCCAAGAAGTAGGCCAACACTTTTGAACATAAGGGGGGTGACCTGCTTTTTGTTATTTCTGTCCTTTTCTATCTTTCTCTGGCTTGTATCCATTTGGCCCCATTCAGCCTACTGTTTTAAGACGTTTATCCAGGTGTAATTTCTTTACTGGTGAGCGGTAGCGAGCCAGCATATTTTTTATTTTTGTTTGACAGCAGGCTAAATTTGTAAATTTTTCGACAGAAAAATTTCTCCGGCGAAGCCGGATTTCTTCATATAATGCTGGCTCGCTATCGCTCGCCAGGAAGAAATCGACACCTAGATGGGGATAAACGTTTTAAAATAGTTGGCTGAATGGGGCCGAATGGATACAAGCCAGAGAAAGAGAGAAAAGGACAGAAATAACAAAAACCAGGTCACCCCCCTTAAATATCGAAACTTTGGATAAATACAACAATACCACGAGTTTATAATGGATACAAAGTGTGTTCAATTTGGCTTTATGTATGTATGTATGTATGTATGTATGCATGTATGTATGTATGTATGTACAGTATGTATGAATGCCCTACAACCGTAATTCAGTTGATGTACTTCCACTAAATATTAATGTCCACAGCTTCAGGAGTAATTTGTGCATTTTTCAGTGAGCAAATGCCGGTCCTCCTAAATTGCAGGCTCGCATTCGCTCACCAGAAAGAAAATCGACACCTCAATGGAACGAAAGGTCTTAATTAACATTGAGAAAGGAATAAAGCGAAGTCTTAACATTGTGTGTGTGTGTGTGTGTGTGTGTGTGTGTGTGTGTGTGTGTGTGTGTGTGTGTGTGAAGGGGGGAAGGGGGGGGTCATTGCCCTAACCAGGTTGAACAAATACTGTATATAGGGCAAATGCTAACAATTAAAAACAAACATTGCACGCCATGAATGCCTCCGTAACCACATCACTCTCACCAGCTTTCCTCAAAATAAAAACAATCCATCTAATATTAATCTCCCTTTCCTAGAATTTAGTGCCCCTGCCTGCGCCTCTTCAAAAAGAGAGAGGAGATAGATTGAGGAGAGAGAGGAGAGAGAGGAAGAGAGAGAGAGAGAGAGAGAGAGAGAGAGAGAGAGAGAAGAGAGAGAGAGAGAGAGAGAGACAGTGAGAGAAAGAGAGAGAGATGAGAGAGAGAAGAGAGAGAGAGTGAGAGAGAGAGAGAGTAAGTGAGAGAAGAGAGAAGAGTGAGAGTAGCGAGATAGTAGAGAGAAGAAGAGAGAGAGAGAGAAGAGAGAGAGAGTAGAGTGCCGAGAGAGAGAGATAGACGAGAAGAGAGAGAGAGAGAGAGATAGAGAGAAGAGATGAGAGAGCAGAGAGATAGAAGAGAGAGAGAGAAGAACGAGAGAGAGATAGCAGAGACGAGAGAGGAGAGAGATCTAGAGAGAGATGTAGAGGAGCACCCAGCAGTACGCAAGAGAGAGAGAGGATAAGGAGAGAGAGCGCGCAGAGAGTCTAGAGAGAGAGGAGAAGAGAGAGCGATTAATGACAAAGAGATAGAGGAGAGGAAGAGGCGAGAGAGAGAGAGAGTTGTTTGGGGGAGAGGTTGGAGATACGTGGAACTTGATATACCGTTTGGTCCTTTATCCCTCGTTTATAATGGTGTTATCTTATTCACCACATCAAAAATACCCCTTTTATACGCCCTTTCTCTTTGCGAGAACTCACGAACGGCCCTTTTTAACAACCATATTTTGATTTGGTCAGGCTTAAAATTAGATGATTTTTATTCCAGTGAATGTAAGAGAAGAGACCCTAAATATTGCTAACTATGGACTAAAAAAAAATCCACTGTTTTCTCCTGTGGCTGAAGCGGCCTTTAAGGGGGTTACTTTCAACTCCAGTCCTTTGTATGGACTCACCTCTCCTCATTCTCCCGGGCATGTGTTAGCATATTAGTTTTTTTGAGGTTTTAAGACGTTTTCGTTCCGGTAGTTGTGTTGGCGATTCTGAAGAACTTTCGCCGATTTTTTTTTGTGGTTCATATTAAGACTTTTTCGCGCCCCTTCGGTGTCAATTGTTTTTCCTGGGCGAGTGATAGCGAGCCCTCTAATTTTAAGAAGGAAACGGCCCTGTTCGCCCGGACCATTTTTCCTACCCCAAAATGTAAAAAATTTATCTTGAA